>NIJG01000025.1:714947-1115989 GCA_002201625.1 Euglossa dilemma | reverse complement strand
CCGCCCCCCATACCCTCGACCCACCGTGATAAATATGTATCGTGAACGTTTATCGCTTCGAAAGTCGATGGATTATTAAGAATATTACGTCCGATGTTTCTCTCTGCGTTTATTTATCGTTAATCGCCGGTCGAAAAGAAAGGTGCTTTTGTGCAATAGTTTTGCGAATAGTTTGTTTTATCGCTCGATTGCGCAGTTTTGTTACGTGACTGGTTATATTACGCCAATCGCACAATGCGTTCCGTAAAGGTATTATCGATGAATATTTTTGTTAATAGCCTGGCTAAATATCAGTCGAGGCTACACGTTAAGCGTCCTCGCAACGCGATCGAGATTATTTTTCCGCGTAAACGCTTCGATTTCGTTCTACCACGATCGCCAGAGCGTTTTCTTATGTAACTCGCAAGAGACACGAATGTTGTTTGTAAAGATTAAACGACTTGAAGCAATATGATTTTATTTCGGATAATCGAGTGCGCGTGCGCGCGACCATCTTGGAGATGGCTGGAAATATAAAGGGTATTGCCAAATTTAATTCACCCGCTGTTTCACCTCGAATAAACGTTGCATACGCGAAAGAGAAACGGCGGTCTCGTCTTGGCCGCTGCTGTCGCCGTCGTTACTTCCTTCCTTTTCGTTCGTCGGCGAGTACCTGGCGAGGAAACACCAGACACACCTTACCAGATTCGACGTTCAGTAAATTAATTTTGGAATACCTTGTATATTCTGTAATATAGTATATATTTGTATGGACGCAAATATATATGCTATGCAAACCAACACCTTGACTCCTAGCAATTCCACTACGCGCGGCTGCCGCGGCCACGACGAGTCTCTTCTCCGCCATTTTCCTTTCGAATCTTCGGCTCGGCCAAAGAGCTTCCTCGGGCCTATCGTCGGTTCTTTCCTCGACCGAGTTCGCGGCAAATAAAGTTAAATAAACTACAGCTCGGCTCGATAACTACCGCTAGGAAAATAAACCGCAATCGGTATGCGTGTTTTCGCATCGGTCGCTGTTTTCCTCGAACTGGTCTCTGCTGGGCAGCCACGAAGTCATCCGCCGCGGTCCGCCTCGGTCCTCGTTTTTCAGGAAATCCTGTGCCGCTCTTATCACCGGCGAGATCTTGCACACCAGCAGCCTCACGCACGCTAACCCCACTCCGTCGATCTTCTCGATCAATCGAACCGGTAGATTCTCGTCCTTAGCTTCTTCCATCAACCTTCCTATCTACCAACAAAATTTCCTACCTTTGTTATCTCCTACCTTTCCACTTCCCTTTCCTTTCTCTCCACTCAGGCTCACTCACTCTCTCGTTCTTGCTCTCCGTGATAAGTTTAGCCGGGTTCCAAGAGGAAACGTCGTTCTCGTCTTCCAAGCTTCTCGCAGGACTCCCTTCTTTCGTGGATTTCAGGTTGAACAACGCGCTTATCTGCGACCCAAGCACTCGCCGTTACTATAGATCTACGCGCGAACCGGAAAATACGTACCATCTGCGCGAGGAATATCACGCTGTTGACAGCGATCGCCGTAATCTTGGGCGAATCCAGCCCGAACAGTCGAAAGAACGCCGACACCACGTTCGAAGGTCCGAAAGTTTCGTTCTTCGTCTCATCTTCAGCTTCGCCTAGCCTGTCCTTCTGATTACGGCCCAAGCTCTTCGCCACGAGATCGGCGATGTCCTTTGCTGTCTCCAGATAATTCGTAGCGTGCTCCAGACCCGCCTTTATCTTCTCGAGAACACCTACCGAGAAATTAGCAAACCTATGGTTGATTGGTCGCTAAACTCCGGTACCGTGACTGACCGTCGTCCTGTTGCCGCGAGCCGATGACGGAAATCAGCATAGTCGAGGCACAAAAGCAGACGCAGAGAAACTTGCGCATCGTAGCTGTTGGAACATGCCAATCTGTTGGAGCACTGATGAGAATCACACTCGAGCTGGTTCTAACGGACGTTGATTACCCATTTCCACCTTGTCGTTTGGCGACGTTCCTCTTGTTAGTTCGCGACGCGCGATGACCACGATCCAGCCTCTTCTCGCTTTGCCGACCAAGCAGAAGAAACTAGACCTCGACGGATTCCGTGGACAATCGAGTTAGTAACAAACGAGCCTCGTTCGCGCAACATCGTTGTGTTCGCGATTTTTCAAATTTGTCGAAATCGCGCGAAACGCAGCCGAAACGGAAAAGCGGAAAAGATGATATCGTTCCTGTCGATATTTCTTCTGTCGAGCGTTACGCTGGCGAACCGAACATCTTTCTACGACCAGGAAGTACTTTGTTTGAGCGAACTGCCGATGAGTGAATTGATCCAAATAAAGTCCTCCCTCGTGGGCGGAGAAGGTAAACGCTTCGGTTAACCTCTCGAGGGATTAGCTTTGCTCGAATCCAAGCACGATCTCGAATAATATAACAAACGTAATTCTCGATAAATTTCCTCCAGTATATTCTCGCGGGTAGTTAAGTTTATCGTCCAATGATGAATACCCGTATACGCGATGTCTCTCGTAAAAATGGGAGGTAACTCTGTGTTCGTAGAGCTAATAAATTCCTGACCGAAGAGGTTAAAGCGCGGGAAAGGAATGAAGGAAATTTACGTTCGTAGATGTTGTCGAGGATGATGAACGGGCCGAGGGAATATCCAGCAGAGCGCTACCGTTCTCCTTACCTGTCGCCCAGCCCTTAAAGAGAACGAACAAGAAGCCGATCAGACGATACGAGGATCACTCGGACGAGAAAGGAAAAGACACGAAAATTTCCAAGATTTTCCAATTGTCCGTCACGGCGCTCTCGTTCCTCGCATTCGGCGGCTATCTGCTCACTCTTATAATAACAGGAATTCGTCAAAACGCAGCGACTACGGGCAATGGGAACGTTATAGTGCTTTCGGTGAGTCGACTTCTCGATTTACGCGATGAATAACAAAGTCCGAGAACGAATCCGTTCGGAATGTTCTAGTTACAGAGAAACGTCGTTCGGCTTTCAGAACTTGCAGGGCTTGCAAAACTATAATCGTCCTAAGCGAAACCTGCCGACCCTTGATCTTCCGGTAAACCACACGGAGATCGAGAAGCTCTACCGAGGATTGATCCTGCTGTCCAAATCCTACGCGATGTACAATTAATCCACGATACTTTTCCATCGCAGCGTACGTTCTCCGTTAATTTCCGCAAATGGTGGTGCCGATAACGACAGACGAAGAGAGCGTGCTAAGGAAAAGCCGAGCTCCCTATTTGGGGATCGATCCGGCGATCGACGGGAAAATATCAGAGATTCGCGATAAAAATTTCGGATCATGATCGACGGACTCAATTAGGGGTTCGCTTATCATGATTCGCCGAACTCTTGAAAATCCTAAAACCTAATAAAATCGAATAGAGGATCACGGTGTGTACATATCCCGAAGAATATTCTTAGCATGTGGGTAGAGGCTGCTTCAAACATGGCTCTTCAAATAAACACCTAAGTGACTGTATACTCGGAAAGTCTGCATGCAAAGATAACCATATGGCTTCCAGAGATATCATCAACCATACGTCTCTATGCTATTATTCCGCAGATATGTATAACCCGAATAGCATATTTTCATGTATTTCTGGAACTTCATTTTTTCGCTATTTCTCGTTAACGGATATTACCAATTGCGTTCGCCGCTCCTCTCTTTATACCATTTCCCCGATGTAATCGTGCTGATTTAACAGTAGCGGTAGTAGTGGTTAATTAGCAGTAAATATAAAGGATATATAATTTCCACGAGAGGGTCAGTTTAGAGAAATTGTAATCTATATAACAAATTATATTCGAATAAAGTCTTAATTACGTCCACCTGCGTCGCAGTGCTTTCCGTGTCACGTTTTTCTATGATTCATAAGCTTAAACGCGTCCACGACTCGTCCGGTTTTATGGGTTAAATATATTCTATAATATTTATTTGATTAAACGCAACGAAGAGGGAATTCTTCCGAGCAATGCTCCATCGAGACTGACATCAGACTCATCGTTCTTCAGGGACCAATCTTCTGAGAGCCACGCCTACAGCGCCCGTATGGACCAATCCGACAGACGAAATTGCAGCGAGCTCCGATGATTTTTTTTAAACCAAATTCCGTCCTGAACATGGCAGGAACTCGTTCGCTCGTTCATTCCGATGCACTTCCGTGAAAGTCATTGTTTAGCCTCTAACTATTTTCATTCGCGTCGCCAACCGATAATTCGATCGTCTTCTATTTGTAATCGCCGGAGAGCAGAGTCATTGTCAAAAACACCGGGTCTACTTTTAATCATGACATAAACCGGTGCGAGTCAGTGGAGTGTACTTGTGCGTAATTTATTTGAGTTACGATTTCCAGTGGATCGTTGTTGGAAAATGTCGAATTCGCGGCAAGTGTAAACCGATGACACACCGGGCTGATTAAAATCTCTCTGGAGCGGCTGGCAGGGACAATTCGAAAATAAAAAACGGGATAAAAAAGAAAAAAAAAGGAAAGAATAGAAAAATGAACGAAGTGAAAACTCGCGTGGTGGATGGGACGAATTGTTCGAAGCAATTGAAGTTTGGAGTAGAGCGTATACTCTCGGATGAAATTTCGTCGAGGAAGGCAGGTGAGACAATAACCGGAAATAGCTGTCTATTATTTTCATTAATCGGCCCGATATCGAGGGAAAAGAGAATTCGTTGCTACCTGAACCGCGTGTTTCGCCTATGCGGTCAGCTTTTCAATAAATACGTGTGTTTCGAAAGATATACTTAGGCCGCTTCCGGTACAATTTTCCACGGTGCGGTGTCCTTGTCCCGGAAGTTGCGTCAGGTGCGAAGCCCTTCGACTTTGTCCCCCGTTCTCTTACGTGCAAACCTCCATCTCTGGAAGCTACGGCAGCGGCAATCATGCAAATGGAGTGGTCGAAAATTATTCCAGTATCTATCGACCTGCTCCACTTCGACCTGTTCCTAGAGGTAAGAATATAACAAGAAATCTTTACCGGTTGATCTTTCGATTTATCCACTTCTCCGTTCCTCCGTGGTTCTTGCCCTTTCAACGGAAATCATGCACAGGCTCCATGACCGATGAAACGAAGGTTGCGTCATTAACAAATGCGACCATATGGACTACTCTGTCTTGTCTCCCGAATACTCGACGGCAAGTAGGGCAAAATATTTACGCGCCAGTGTATTCTCGTGTTTCCTGTTCGTGTTTAAACGACATCTTAAGTGCCACCGTTCGTTTATGGCCGATGTAAACAGCGGTTTCGTCGTACCCCTTCTCGGTTAGCTAAAAACTCGAAAACCTCCAACTCTGCCGCTCTCTCCTCGAACGTTTACACGTGGTAAAATTATCGGTACAAAGGGATAAGCGGAAAAAATTAAACGGAAGCGCGTGCCGGATTAATTTGAACTTTTCGAAACGAAACGACTAACAATAGAGTATCGGAGAATTTATCAATCGAAGTTGCACTTTCAAACGGCGGCATAAAGTTCCCGAAATAAGTATGACCTTACTAACTGTTGGCCGTCCAATTCATTCGGAGGATCGTACCAACCGGAGAGAGAACCACACTGTTTAAACTCGTACACATGTTGTATACTTCTGTAGGGCTGTAAATCAGCCAGAAGTACCCAATCTTGGAGGCCTCTTGTTCGGGGATAGGATCTGTTGAAACAGACACCCATCCAGCTTAGGCCACCGTTTACATCTTGTCACGTCTCCCTCTAATTTGTAATCCGCACTCGCGTCCACCGCCACCAATCCCCCGGCTTCTGTTTTATCCAACCGATCCCCGCCTCTTCCCGTCTTTCTCTACGCTTTTCACCCGTTTCAAAGCGTTAGGAACATTTGCAGTACCGATATCGTCCACCGCCACGCCGATTAATCAATCGGAGAGCAACACCAGGAGGAAAAGATCGTGGTCCAGGGCCGTGTTCAGTTCTTTGCAACGGAAAGGATTGGAGAGGAGATTCTCTTTGCAGAAATACATCACCAAGCCGGACAGGCGACAACTCGCCGCCACTCTGGGCCTCACCGATGCACAGGTATCCACAAACTTTTCTTTCCCTATCCTAATCGCGTGAATTGAGTTTAATCGAATTCGATCGGGGTTCTGTGATTTCTAGGTTAAGGTTTGGTTTCAAAATCGGCGAATGAAATGGCGGCACACGAAAGAGAGCGAGGACTCTGCCCTGACGAGCTCTGAATCTCAGAAGGATTCGCCTAGAAAGGCGGTGAAGGACAGTGCAAAGTGTGCAACGACCGAAAAGACTGTTTCAGAGGACGAAGAGGACGTTGAGATCGAAGTTGATGTTTAAAGTTGGAAATGTACATTTATCTAGGATACTCGATACGGCTTAGCTTGTAATTTGTAACGATAAATTTCTATGTTAAATAAAGTTTATACACAAACAGGTTTGTTCCGCCTCTTCGACGCTCGATACGCGCATATACACGTGTCACGCATGTGTGTATATTCGACCGTGTTCAGACCGTACTACATGCGATCGCGATACTTGAATTTTTTTCACCAGTTGCCAGGACAATTGAGCTGTTATTTTTTGTCACGGAGCAAAGTGTTGATCGAGGATTAATAAACTGCGGTTAAAATGCAACGATTGTTGCCGAATTTGATGTCGATTTCTCGACAGTACTCGGTGATGAAGATATCGAAGCCACTGGGAGCGGCCGAAGGCCACAAATGCCTCGATGCTGCCGGTAATATCGGTATATCTGCGCTGAAACATCATCGCTACCGTTAGGTTATCCGATAACCCATATGTTTGCAGGTGCCTCGATGGGTCAATCTCGGGCAGCTTCTCTGATCAATGAGTCGTTACGCGCTGATGCGATTCCTCTGCTGGATCAGTCGAGCACCGATGTCTCACCGGCGACATTCGAAGTGTCCGCCGCGAAGGTCGAGGCCCATATCATCGGCGACAAGTCGCCATTGCCGTTCGAAGAGATTCCTGGCCCGGCCATTCTCAAGATCTGGGAGAAATATTGGAAATACGTGCCGCTCCTTGGTACGCAACTGCTTTCCAGTCTGCTAATCAACAGATTCACTCAGGGTACGATCTGTTGAAGTACCTATAGGTAGAAATCCGAAGAGCGTGATTTCTCTGACCTCTTTCTCGCGGTAACATCAACCACCAAATTCCACGAAATCGTACAAACCGTAGAAAATATTTCCGCTCGACGAAGAATCGTTTAAATGAAAATTCCGATTGCTCTTCGGATTTCCGATCACGCGTATCCTATTACGTCTAACAACTTGCGATATACACAGCGATAAAAGTTGCTCGATTTAACCCAGAGATATAGAAGCTGAAAAATTAGGTTAGGTACCATCCGTGTACTCGCGTGTTCCTTCTTGTCTTCGGTCGAATCGTCGTTGAGTGAACACGTATTGGTAAAGGAAATGAAAATTATATAAAAATTACAGACAGAGTAATATTATAAATCGTGGTATAACTCCGACAGGATTAAACGACCGTCGAGTTTCAAACTAGTTACTTTCAGGACGATTGACGTGGAATCGAAATATCACACCGTTAAAGTATTTATTCAACGAATATGGCTGCATCGTGAGGATCAATGGCCCCCTTTCTGGAGACATCGTCATGATTCACAGGTAAGCTCTTTAATTTCCTTCCAACGAGAAACCTTGGCTCATTCTTCTTTCTCGTTCTCGTAGACCCGAACACATAACGGAGGTGTTTAAACAGGAAGGAGACACTCCTATACGAAGCGGGATCGACATTCTGCAACATTATCGACTCAACTATCGTAAATATCGCCTCGCCGGGCCATTCTCCGTGTTAGTAAAACTTGGCTAAACTTTTACACGTTCGAGATTTCGATGCGTTAATCGAGGAATATTATCCAGGCAAGGCTCAGAATGGTTAGAAGTAAGGGAAAAGGTGGAACAGGTGTTCAACGAAATTGCCTCGAGCTTCTTCGGTAAAATCGACACGATCAGCGAAGATCTCGTGACCAGGATATATAAAATACGTAACAGGCAAAACGAGGTACGTTTCGATGATCGTGCTATTTTTGTTAACCTCGACTTGCTGCGATAAACCACGTCTGGGAAAACAGGTGCCTGCGAGCTTTCACGAAGACATGATTCGTTGGGCCATGGAGTCCTTCTGCGACCTGACGTTCAACAAGCGTCTCGGTTTCCTCGAGTCAGCCGGTTACAACTCGACGTCCGAACCGACGAGAATCATCAACGCGTTGACCACAGCGCACAAGTACATGAGCCGCTGCGAAACTGGCTTCCAAGTGTGGCGATTCTTCTTAACTCCTTTTGCCAAGAAGCTTTTCGATGCTTGCGACGTGCTGAACAAGTAAGCTCGCGCCTGGCGTCTCGCGCAAAGCTCATTCTAACAAACTTAGCCAACGTTTCCTCCAGTGTCATAGCGAGATACGTTCGCCAAGCCCAGAGCAAGCTGCGAGTTCGAAAAACGCATACGGACAAAAGCTTAGGGATCGACGACAGTTCGCCAGTGTTGGAGAAGCTGCTGCTGAACGGAGGTATTCATCCGGACGACGTTTGCACGTTGCTGATGGACATGATCATCTTGGGCGTTCAAGCGGTAATCAATCGACAGCCTAGCTTTCATCTTTCGAATCTCAACCGTTTATATTCCGCTTCCAGACGGTAAACTCCGAGGCATTCCTATTATACTACTTGGCGAAGAATCCACGATGTCAGAGGAGACTGTACGAGGAAATTATTTCCGTTTTGCCGAACAACGATTCTCGTTTCACCGAGAAAACCGTGAAAAACATGCCCTTCCTGAAAGCCTGTCTTCAGGAAACTTTGAGGTAACGATTTCTCTGTAGCACCGTTATTGACGCGAGAATACAAATTATCGCGGTAATGCAAAGCGATTTATTCCACTCGAAGATTACACCCTGCTATCCCGTACATCACCAGACTGCTACCGAAAACCATATGTCTTCACGGATACACGATACCTAAAGGGGTGGGTCTGACGCGTAGACGAAACGAAAGGAGAAGTTGCGTTATCGTTCCGTTAAAAAATCAATTCTCCACAGACTTTTGTTATAATGGCAAATCAAATCACTTCGCAACGCGAAGAGAACTTTGAGGACCCGATGAAGTTCCGGCCAGAAAGGTGGTTGACCAATTGCGCGAAAGAAGATGTAGACTTCAGTTACCTACCTTTCGGCTATGGCGCGAGATCGTGTTTAGGGAAGAACATGGCTGAAACGAAGATGATGCTGCTGACAGCGAAGGTAAGTGATCATGTTTAATCGTTAACCGTTCTATGCTATTTTATTGCGTTCTTGTTTCCAGATCATACGGAAATTCAGAATTGAATATGATTACGCTGACATCAAGAGCACGTTCATGATGGTGAACGTACCGAATAAGCCTCTCCGTTTCCGTTTCGTGAATAGAAATTAATACGTTCGGTAATATAAAAGAGAGAATAAGCACCGGTTACTGTAGCAAATGGTGTAGGTAGGAATATACATTTCATTTCTTGTTACTAAGTTGAATGCGCTTTCAATATGAGAATTAAGTTAGAGTAAGTACGAGCAATTGTAATTTGTCACTCACTTTTATTGAACATTCATTGCACAGAGGGAAAGGGAATAAATTGTTAGAAATTAATTTGCTTTGATTTATCGTCGATCTCGGGCTGCTTATGCTCGCAACGCTGCTTTCTGTGTCAAGAGAAAGATAAAGATCTTCTAAAGTATCCGAATGTCGAGATGAAAGGAAGTCCTCGAGAAATTGTTCTGTTATCAAAGAGACTTACTTGTCCGCAAAATTTTAAATACCAAGTCCTTTGAAATGCAGTTGTACGAATGGCAATATGTTTCTGGCACCTCTGAATAATTATCAGGATATCTTTGTGAACGTTTGGCATAGGTTCCGTCTACGAGGTGCCGTAAATGTCGCATGCAACGTTGCGTGCCTGTTGAAAAAACTCGCGAGACCATTGTCCCGAATTTTCTCCGGCTATAACTTACCATTTCTGTCATTTTATCAGCTGCTCAACTGCAGGCGAGAAACTGTAGGATAGAAAATATAGTAACCACGATAAACTTTGACGAGCGATACGTTCTAGAGGAGAAATAATGCGTGATACTAAAGGAACACTGTACAACGGGTAGAAATTTGTTCACGCGAATAATTGCGAGGCCAGAGACGATCGTGACAGTCATTGCGATTAACTTCTTGGACGTAGCAACGTAGAAGGAATAAAATCACGAGAAATTTTACAAATTCAAGTTAGACAGGATTAAAAACACACCTGATCGAATCTCGATGTTCCATGATTCACATCTTCGTCTTCTTTTCGTTTAGGCTCTTCAGCTTGGTTCCCGAATTTGCAAGCAACGTACTATATTATCGAGATTTTATACAAATATTGGCACGAAAGCAAAATGCAGGATGCCAATGATGAAAATAAAATAGCTGGATGTCTCGAAAAAAAAAAAACCGCTGCATCTCGAGTATCAAACTCGGCGAACGACAGATTTGAAAGGTATACTTACGATTTCTGAAAATCATATATCTAGTATATCATATATCATATATATTGCGTATCGAGTTAACCAATTTTTTAATGTAAATGATAAGCGAAACGTTTCCAGCATGAATGTAATTTCGACAAATGATTTCGCGAATTTCCTCAAACCCGCAACAATGGTTATTGTTATAACCCGCTTTATAATTCATTTACAAAATGTACACTGTACGGAATTTTATAAATCGTAAATATTCATTTGACCACGCATACGCGCAGAGACCAGCTAATGGAAAGCTCGCAACCTATTTTAAAAAATCTCAACAAACTTCTGAATCGGTCCGAATTAACGCGCGTTAACTTTTCTACCCATCGTAGCTTTTCCACTTGCGAACTGATTTTGTATTTGTAAAGGTGACATCGCCAGTTCGTAGCAGACCTCGTTGAAGCAGGGTCGAGAGTTTCGGATCTCTACTGGCCATGGAAAGCAATATCTGCCTACATGGACGAATCGATCCTAATCAAGGACCATCGTTAGTCACAGCAGTTATGTCAATCGGTAGACCACATCGCCCACAGACATTCCGTAATTATGCATAGTCGTATAAATAAGTTGATATCACACGCGACACTTCATTAGACCGCATAATATCGACTTCCGGATTCGTCTTTGTATCATTTAAACCATGATTGCAACATTCTGACAATGGAGATTTAAATTATTTGGTTATAACGTTTCTGCGATGAAAAATCATCCCACGAAGGGAGCACGAATTTTCGAAAATTTATCGTTAAATACTTTCAGAAATATTCAAATCTATATTTGCCGTTCGTAATTACGATCTCCTTCCAATGCTCGGCGTTCTACATTCCCCTCGATTTTATCGGCACGCTGCCCTGATTTCGCGACATTTAAGGGCAAAGTTTAATCGAAAAATCCCTGTTAGCTTCTTCTAGAGAAATATACGAGCAAAGGGCGAATTTCGCCGCGGATAATTTCTCTCGCGTCGGATTTCTAGGCCAGACACCTCGTTTAACTTTTGCTTATTGCGTTCTAGTTGGGCTCGTAAAATTTTTTCCATCGCGATTTATCGTCCGACTTAATAACCAGCGTGTCGTACAGACCTCGCGTTTTGCTTTCTCCCTCGAGGAGAGGTTCAACCATTGAACAGGAATGCGAATAAGACAGATCGGGATAAACGTACTTTACATCATCATATATTACTTTATCACGGAACACGGTTACTCCGCAAAATGCGGAATTCGTGCTACTCTAATAATTCCATCGTTGAAACAAATATTCAACTTTCCTCTTCCAACAGGACGATTCGTAAAGCGGTGAACATGGAAAATGTGTTTGTGATGAACTTGAATACGAAAGAAAGGATTAGTTTAACGTCAGATGATAAAAGAAACGAAATACGGTGTAACTTATTCGCATACCGAGCAATAATAATTCAAGGAGAAAGCTGGGATGACACAGTTGACCTTCAAGATCACCGGAGGCTGCGGGATCATCGCGAGCAGTACGAATTTCTGCATATATAAGGGCTGTTCGTACCATTTCGACTCGTAAACCGCTTTCATCGCGTTTTCGCTCTGGCAATAAACGCGCGTTTATTTGCAACCCTTAGTTCGAAGACATAGCGCAAGAACCTTAAAGAACTCACTACGTTTATCAAGTTGTCAGCTGGCGAAGCGAACATGAAAACTCCCAACAGCGTGGTAGCAGACACTGTGAAGTACTGAAATTTCACGGCGAGCGGATACCGCTGCAAACAGATCGAAATATCATTAATCCTATCTTCCTATTAACACGCGCGATTTCGAAAATTACTCACTCCGATAATAATGATACCGCTGAACACGCTTTCGATGCCACAAATGCACAACGAGATGAGAGTGGTGATCCGAGCCACATTCGCCACTTCCTTCGCATATCTGAAACCGCACCTTCCTTGTCTTGCGTTATTCTTTCTCCCCGAGAAATCGTTCCATACCTTTTGACGTCGTAATATTTCTTTATGCATCTTATCAACGAGTGAGGATTTTTGACAGCTCGCAGGTCGTTCATCAGAATCTCGAAGCGCGCTCCGGCGAACAACAAGAGCAAAGCGCAAAGAACGTTGGTGCAGAGGATCGCAGAGCACTGGAAGCCGGCTAGCGCTTGTTGCGCGAACACGATAGTCCTCAAGGGCTCGTAATCGACGCGAAAGGGTTATTCGGCGCTGGTCGGGAAAGGGTCGGATATGAAGAAGGTGCCACAGACCACGGTAACGCAGCACATGTAAAACCAAGCGACCGACGCCCCGTACAACACCACGTACTTGTCCACGTATCCTTGAAACACGCTCCTCTCGAACGAGTTCGCTCTCTCGCAATAAACTGTCATCACCTCGATCAACTTCTGCAACGCGTTGATAGAACAATCGACTTTTCGCGCGAGCAAGCCCGATCTCTTACCTGAAACTCATCGTACCGTGAATACCAGAAGACAGATTGCGCAGACACATGAAGAACCCCAGTCGCGAGACAGATTATTTTCGTGACGTATATCAAGTCGTCGCAGTGTAGATAAGTCGCGTATATCAATGGTGTAAAGAGTAAGATCGAGTTGAGGAAAAGCATGGATCGGAGGATTTTGAAGCGAATCAATTGGGACCAGCTGGCCGTGGATGGAAGCGGCCAACAGAAGCTTAGCTTAACCGCCGAATACACGAACGCGATTACGCTTTCCGGTGTTGCACTTGGGAACATGCCGAAATACGGAAGCTAGAACCGACTATACGGTGACGACGAGTGTTCTAGGATATCTTTCCGGATTCGTAAAATCGACTTATAAAAATTCAAAAGCATTTATTTTTCATACACGTAATTATCGACGAAAATTGTACGGAGGTTCGGTTGCGTATGCAAACAACCCTTCGACGATTCTCTTTGCGCAAGTGAAACGAACTATTACGTCTATTGCGGCAGTAATAACAGACCGGGAGTTTTCGCTCTCCGCTCGTGCGCGTAATTATTTTCTCACGTGAGATTCCCACTCTGGGAAGTATCGCATATGGAAAGGGCTACCGATTCTTTGCATTCCTTGCGCAACCAAGATAAGGTACACAGGTAAATTCGTGTTAAGTAACGTCTCGGGTGTGGATACTTACGGAACCATAGTATCATAGATGGGAAGTTAGCTATTGATTGCTAGTTACCGCGAGTAATTACGAAAACAGCCGGTTCTGTAGTTTCTATAGTAATATTCCAATAATGGTCTTGATTTGTGCACAGATATACCTGTGATTTACAAGATACGCTCAACGCTTAAATATGGTTATATTTTCGTATAAACAACATCGACGCTTCACTGTTTCAAATCGAATACGAGTATAAATGCTGTTTAACATTGATTACCTTTGGAGTTGCGTTTCTTTATGCAGGTCTTAAATCCACGGCACGGTTCAATTTAGTCGTGCATACGAAGAGTAATTTGAGTGTCAACAGCTATGACTGAAGATGCTTTAAACGGACAAACCATTGGTGGAAGGAAGTAAATCTCTTAAGTGACTGGCGTTTCACTGGAAATGGACACTTCGCGTGTATGGGGTACGTTTACGAGTACAATGGACCGCTTACGACAAAGATGCTCCTTGGTATATAAAAAGTTTATATATATGTATATTCGCGAAATTATCGAGAAGCACCCTTTCCATATTTTTCTTTCTTTTTTTTTCGTGTGACTGCAGAAACTTTCCGTTTTAAAATGGTATATCGGAAAATATTTCTGCAGCTTGCAACTGAAATATCAAATTAATTTGTTCAACGGTGTATACGGCGTAGGGTATTAAGCGATAAACAACACGTCGTAGTATTAATATAAAGTTGATAGACGGTACAGCAATTAGGATACAAATATTTATTAACTTTTATCAGGAGACCAGGAATTCGCGAACGTTGGAATATCAACAATACGATATAATACGATACCAATTATTTTATTTTTACGCGAGTACGTCGCATGTTCTCTGAGCGCATGAGATCTATGTCACTTTACCAAGCAACGAACAAGTACTCGCGTAAAAATTACTGTACGACATGATACAATTCGAAGCAACCAGAAGGGTAAATATAAACGATAAAACAGATATTGTCACTCAGTAAACGAACACTGTACAACGAAGAACGATTGATTTACTATATTCGATAGCGTAGAAATATTTACGTGAGGTATACTAGAGGAATTACGATTCAATCATGGATCGCATTGCCATGAAGTAGGACGCTAATGTAGATAAAAACTGGAAAAACATTGACAACGTTAATTAAGTTAATTACGCGTACAGTTCGAGACGACCATAATTTTGTAAGACAAACTCTGACTGCTTACGGTTGAGTAATATCCCAAGGAAAGTGGTGGTAGTAAACCGCCCATTCTAACGAGAAACGATTTTTGACTTCTCTGCATCATAATCATCACGGTGACCTTCGTTTTACGTGGTTCCCCTAACCACTGGATATCGCTGATCGATTTTGAAAAGCGTACACTCTGCGAAGAGAAAAGATCGGTTGGTTATCCTATCGAAAGGAATCATCGAAAGTTAATGGAAACGTGGAATGAAAGTGAAGAAAAAAGCATCAATTTCCGAGAGTAAAAGATTTCGGAGAAGCCGTGCACGTCAGATGAAATGATGTTCTGTCTAATCAACGGTATTATTGGCTGGCTTACACTTTCTCTCAAATCGTCTGCTGGCCAACTGATGACGAACAGGTGGGCGCAGCCTGACACCACCATTGGGATAAACTGAGTCATTACGGCCAAAGACTGATTCTGGATGTTATCACAGAAATTCTCATTTTAAATTCCGTGCCACGCGTTAAATAACAAATTTCTACTTATTTACTACGGTAGGTGGCATTTGGTGCAGAAAGGAAATCTGTCGAGCAGACTAGACTTACATAAATCAAGGGCAAAGCTCCGCATATCACAGCGCAACCCATCGTTGCGTTAGTTTTGAATAATAAAGTCTCAACCGTAGCTTGGGTATCCTTCACAAATCTAACCGTGACACGGCTTAATTTAATAAACTCGCACGATGCGCAGCTTTCATTCAGCAAAGTTAAAGAAATAAAACCTTCAACGTAAGAAAAGCAAGTAATACTTAAATTGCGTTCCGTTTATTCCAAAAACAATCAACTATATACCTATTTATTTACGTATAATCCTAATATCAGTCACTGACGAGAATAATAAGAAATTTTAGTTCTCTAAAGACAGCCGAATCGTGCTACGTAATTCCGCTTTCGTGTAATGAAATTGAAATTTCCACGAATTTTCCACGAATATTAAACGTGAAATGAAATTTCTCTTACCGTATTATTTCTTGATGTTCCTTGACAGAGCTTACCAGCGTGTCGTAGCCCTTCACTCGCCTCAGTTTCCTTCCCAGTATGTCTAATTTCGCGGCTGGGAAACTGCAGAGAATTGCGATGGTGAAGTCCACGGAGATGCAGAAAGCCGTTAGTAAAATGCAGTAAACCTGATTGGCATAGACTATGCAGTATATTCCGAGTGGTTCGATGGAAAACGGGATCCATCCGTCAGCTGGTAGTTTTTGGGCAGAGAACAAAGGTATGAAGCAGAAAGTTACCGCAGTCATCATATAGCCCATCCCGGTCACCAAGAAGAATACTTTGTACCGGTCCATGTATCTTTGTATCACTATAATTTCGTGTTCATTGGCTTCCATCAAAAACATTTTCAGCTTCCCTATCAGAACCTGGGTCGATCGGAAAATCTTACCATATTTCCCCAAGCGAATGTCTTAGAACTTTGAATTTGTAATAACCTGTAGTTCGACGGAGTGCTTCTTGCAAAGTATCAAGTCGAAGAACACTTCGAACAAAGCAGTCGTCTCAGACAGGACTTGCATCAAAATAATCACGTTGTTTCGAAAGTAGTAAACAGCAAATATCAGAGACATCGCTAACAAAGTCACGTTGAACATAGCAAATGCCCATCGGACGTTGTGAAGCGCGATCACCTTCCTGCTACTGTTCGGATCTATCGGCCAGGTACAGGTAAACCTGCCGACCCGTTCCAGAATGTAAAGTGCCTGGCGAATGTTCAGATTAAACATGCTTCTCCTGTAGAATGCACTTCGAAGACTAGAAAACACCGAGTAAAAGCAGCTTTCTTTCCGATGGTTGCAATCGCGGGATAATAGCCGATGAAAAGCGGTACATTAAACATTCACAGTAATAACATCATGTTGCGCGCAATGCATCGTTCGAAACCGAGCAATCATACCCCGTGTGAACATTTCTTTGGTGCTTTGTGGCATCTTCTTCGATTCTTAAGTAACTCTGTGTGGTGTTAATTATAGGATAGCAGGGGAAATCGTAGGGATAAGTTGCCTGCGTGATAATGTTACAAATCTTCTACCATGTATCTTTCATATTCTACTGTTTCGCCTGCCACTACTTTCATGACGATGAACAGTTGCTTCCCCTCGCTGTATTCGGCATCATATGGAAAGATTTCATATGTCAAAACGTAAACGTCGAAGGTAAAAAAGGTACGATAAACGTTCAACTTCTTATACGCGGGATAGCGGATTTTTTCTAATTTAAACAATTTTTTCAACCAACCACTCGCCGTCATACATGCACATAAATTTACGCGGTAGCTGTGCACGAAATACCGAATTTGTCGTTGTGATTTAATTTATCCCCGAACAGTAGGTGTAGACTGCTACTGCTTGCGAGTACCGCAGATTGAAATTCATGCTCTATGGCGCACATTAATCCTGTGTATTTATCATCATTATAGCGCTGTTGTGTGATCAACTCCTAATTCTGGTATATATAGTATAACTCGTCTATGAAGAACATTTACGAACAGTAAAATAGACAACATACGACGCAGTTCATCGCTGGGAAGCACTGTGGCAGGTAAATAGTCTGAAAATATTTATTTATATTTAAGAAATACTCTAGATACCTTCTTTCCCTGCTTTCATTTTGAAATCGTTGCAGAAATATTCCATTTCAAGTTTAATATCTCAGAGTATTTTTCTAACATTGTGCGAATATGTTTTATTTCTTTTTATATTTGTAGGAATGGAATGAGTATGGCCCTGAATGAATGTCAAGAGTGGTTGAGACCCAGGACGAATAGGATGCGTCCTTAGTGTCTGAAGTATCTGACCCACCCAAGGGCCTTGGGTGGGCCCGGAGGCATGGGTAATGCGTGAATGAGAAGGAAAGCCCATGTATGAAAGGAGATAGAACGAAAGATTTAAATAGGTTTAATTGGGACGAAAACCAGTACAGTAAGGGTTAATGTCAGCGTGCAAAGTACAAGTTAAGCTTCTAGTTATTTTAAATAAATCATATTTGTTGCTAAAGGCTCTTCGTTTCCAACAATTCAACAATTACTACGTAACGGTGGTGCAAAAGTTACTCACACCGTACCGAATTCGGCAACTAACGCGACAAACAACACAGAGGAAAACGGCAAATTTCCGAATTATGGAATGTCGGCAACGCAATACGAGGATAATATAATTACTTAGAGTCGACGTGGAAATATCGCATGCTGGTTGAATTTATGAAATGGAAGTATGCCGCCATAATTGGTTTTTGCAATGTCGCTCGTTTCAATTTATCAAGCTGTAAATAAATACTTACGAGAGAATAAATACAAGGTGGCTCGTGGAGCCACACTGGCTGTAACTAAAAAATTAAATTTCTCCCGGAAACATATTACATCTTGGTTTTCGGTACGATAATTCGTTAATTTCATTCGCTTTGTAGAAACAGGAGAAGGAAAGGAATATTGTACAATTCTCTACTGACCTACGATACATGTACTACAAAATTTTATAATTTACATACTTAATTGCTAAATAACAGGATAATTATGATTCGATTATGGTCCACGTTGCCATGAAGTAAGACGATACCGTAGTCAAAAACTATAAAGTCATTGTACACAATGGTTATATAAATCTTCGAAAGGAGTTAGGAGATTGGATTTTGTAAAAGAAATTGTAATTGCTTACGTTTGCGAAATATTCCAAAGTAAGTGGTGGTAGGAGACCGGTCATTGTTACGAGAAAGGCTTTTTGACTTCTTTGCATCATAATCATCATGGTGCTCCTCGTTCGACGCGGTTTCCCCATCCACTGGATATCGCTCATCGATTTTATGAAACGCAAACTCTGAGAAAGAACAAATTTGCGCGTTATCCAATTAAAAGATGGAATGAAAAGTCGATGGAAATGCGGGATGAAACGAGTTCCGTTTAATTTTAGAGAAAAGACATGGGAAAGCCATGCACGCCAAATGAGATGACGTTCCGTCGAATTTACGTTACTATTGACTATCTTACACTTTCTTTCAAATCATCTGCTGGCAAGGAGATGACGAACAGGCGGGCGCAGCCTGACACCACCAGTGGGAGAAACTGAGTCATTACGGCCAAAGATTGATTCTGAATGTTATCACAGAAATTTACGCTTAATATTCTTTGTCACGCGTTAAAAAAAAAGAAAAGAAGGAGAAGAAAAAAACGAAACAATTCTCTACCTGCTCACTACGGTAGGTGGCAATTGGTGCAGAAAGGAAAGCTGTCGAGCAGACTAGACTTACATAAATCAAGGGGAAAGCTCCGCATATCACAGCGCAACCCATCGTTGCGTTAGTTTTGAATAATAAAGTTTCAACCGTAGCTTTAGTATCCTCCACGTATCTAACCGTGAAATAACTTCATTTATTCAACTCGCGCAGTGTTACTCCTAGACTAAACAGTGTAGAAAAGTAAACAATTCATCGTATAAAAAGTATCGTCCAAACGAAGGAGCAATACTTGACCTGTGTTTGGCTGTTTCCGAAAACAATCGATACCCTATCTATTTACATATAGCTTGTACGGTATCCGCGTCACTGACAAGAAGAATCGGTAACAGTACAGAAAGTTTAGGACAATAAAGACAATCGGAGCGATGCGCGTAATTTCGTTATCGATGAATCGAACTGAAACTTAACCGAGTTTGCACAAATGTTCGACGTGAAATGATATTTCTCTTACCGTATGATTTCCTGGTGTTCTTTAACACAGTTTACCAGTATCTCGTAGTCATTCACTCGCCTCAGTCTCATTCCCAGTATGTCTAATTTGGCCGCTGAGAAACTGTAGAGAACTGCTATGGTCATGTCCACGCAGATGCAGAAAGTCGTTAGTAAAATGCAGTAAACGTGATTGGCATAGATTATGCAGTATATTCCTAATGGTTCGACGGAAAACGGAATCCATCCGTCAGCTGGTAGTTTTTGAGAGGAGAACAAAGGTGCAGAACAGAAAGAGATTGCACCGAACATATAAGACATGTTGGTCACGGAGAGTAACAGTTTGTACCGGTCCATGTAACTTTGCATTACTGTATTCTCGTGATCATTGGCTTCCATCAAAAACATTTTCAGCTTACCTATCAACACCTGAGTCGATTGGAAAATCTTACCATATTTCCCCAAGCGAATGTCTTAGAACTTTGAATTTGTAATAACCTGCAGTTCGACGGAGTGCCTCTTGCAAAGTATCAAGTCGAAGAACACCTCAAACAGAGCAGTCATCTCAGAAGCAGTTTGCATTAACATAGCTATGTCGTTGTGAAAGTAAAAAATTGCGAACGCCAGAGATATGATTAAGGAAATCACGTTAAACAAAGTAAATGCCCATCGGACGTTGTAAAGTGCGATCACCTTCTTGCTTCTATTCGGATCTATCGGCCAGGTACAGGTAAACCAGCCGACCATTTCCAGGAAGTAAAGTACCTGCCGAATGTTCAGTTTGAACATGCTTCTCCCGTAGAATGCACTTCAAAGATTGGGAAACACTGAGCAAAAGCATTGTTCTTTCCTGTGGTTGGAATCGAGGAATAATAGCGGATGAAGATCGATACTTTATTCTCATTAATCTTTCACAGTAATAGTATCATATTCTGCAAGGCTGAGCAATTATACCCCGGGTGAACATTTCCTTTGTATTTTCTACCATTTTCTTAACTTCTTAAATAGCGTTATATCGCCTTAATTATGGAATAATAGCGCAAATTACGTAGAAGCGTTGCCCTTATGTCAATACCACTTGTGATTTTTTTATATTGCTTTCCCAGGCGGTACCTTTATACCTATAATTAGTTGTTTCTCTTCGGTGTATTTTATACGATACGGAAAACGACACGTGTCGACGCATAAACTTTCAAGACAAAAGGATACAATTAGCGTTTCATTTCTTATTCGCGATAGTGCTGATAGTTTTTAATTCAGTCATTCGACGCACTTCTCGGTATACGCACGGAAATCTTCGTGATAGTGATGCAGCGATATCGAAATTCTCGTTGCGATTTAATTTATCCGCAAACGGTAGCTGTAGAATGCTACTGCTTACTAATACCAGAGATTGAACTGCACGTCCCATAGTGCATAGTGTTCCTCAATATTTAATTATACTACAGCACTCTTGATTATTTTGCACCCTTTTGATATTCGAAGCGATGACATTCCACTCGTCAATTACCACGAATTTCCTTCTATCTGGAAGCTTCATTGTCGGCACGAGGTAAAATCGGTGCTACCGTCCAACGGCAACGTACGAACTATCGGGATTACGCGATTTCATCTCGCTAGTAGTAAATTTAGCGAAACTTAAAATCCCAGACTCGTTTGTATGAACGAATAATCGCAAGTACGAGCTCGATTGCGAGTCGAATCGTGAAACGATAGCAGTTCAGAGTGTTTCCTGATATTTCTCGGGCATCGAATAAAGTTGCTTCGCAACTCGTACACGAACGGTAAAGAAGAAGCAAATGGACGATGAACAAGTGTATCGATATATTCGAGAGAAGAACGTTGTACTACTTGTACTGCATGGAAATGGTAATTTATAGAAATCGTAATTCAGGTGAAGTAGATAGTACTTGTGAAACTCGACTTTAAGATGTTACATATATAATATTCCTATATAAATTCTTAATCGGGCAAATTCTTTTTTGCGCGATACTATACGAAATAAATGTATATTTGCAACCTCTGATATTGCATACAAATTAACGATTGAATTTGTATTTCTCAGTGCGGGTCTTAAATTAATAGTTATCTCGCATCTTTGGATTTCAGATTGTTCAACTGTAACTGCAGCTTGTCGCAAATGAAGAGTAATTCGGGCGTCAATAGCCGTGACTGAAGATACATTATACAGACTAGCCATTGGCGGAGAAAGATAAAGCCTGTTAGTGGCTGGAGTTTCATTGGAAATGGATATAACTCGCGTATAAGGAGCGATTTGCGACGATTACAATGGGCCACACACGACCAAAATCGTCTTTAGAAAATGCTATATTACGTAAGCAGTTTAAATATACTTACTTATGCTGGCGAAAGACTCAAACAGTATTCCTTTTCTGCTTTCTTCGCGAATTATATAACGGTCAATGAATTCGTTCCCTTTGTTTTTCTCCCTGTCGTCGATACAAGCCGTGATCATAGCTTATTCAACATCAAACACGTTGTCAAATATCAATTACAAATATTGCGTTTCATGTTTTTTTATCGATTCCATTGGGAAACTAGGAATTCTCGACTGACGAAGTATCGAGAATGCAATACGAGGTTAATTTAATTACTCGTAGTTCACGTGGAAACATCACAATGTTGTACGAGTTCATTGGAACAATGTCGCCATAATTGGTTTTTGCAGTGGGACATGTTTCAATTTACCAAACATTACAAGAATATATTTACAAGAAAACGATTACTCTATACTACGATATAACCCGAGCTAGACATTTAGTATTTACAATAAGATTAACCACGTTCGTTAAAACTATCTGCAGTGAAGAAATGTAACCTCTTCTCGATATTTTATACCTTCAAATTATGTACGATTTTTCGTCGATTTACTCCACTTTATAGTAAAATAAAAGATGAACAAAAGCTGTACGACTTTCTGATGTAGTATCATCGATTTATTGCAAGTTTATTGCGGTACTATATATATTGAAGTGATACATACCAGGATAATTATGAATCGATCATGGTTCTCGTTGCCATAAAGAAAGACCACACCGCTTTCAAAAACTATAAAAATATTGCACGCATTTGTTATATCGATATTCTAAAAAAAAAAGAGAGAAAAAGAAGAAAGGAATCAGCGCTAAGCTGTGCTTTGCAAAAGAAATTGTAACAGCTTACGCTTGCGAAATATTCCAATGTAAGTGGTGGTAGGAGACCGGTCATTGTTACGACAAAGGCTTTTTGACTTCTCTGCATCATAATCATCACGGTGCTCTTGGTTCTACGCGGTTCCCCTATCCACTGGATATCGCTGATCGATTTTGCGAAACGTACACTCTGAGAAAGAGCAAGTTAGCCCGTTATCCAATTAAAAGATCCAATTAAGAGTCTATGGAAATGCGGGATGAAAGTGAAGGAAGCTTCGTTGAATTGCATTTAATTGTGTTTAATTGCATTTAATTGCGGAGAAGAAACACGGGGTGCCGGTGCACGGCAGATGAAATGATGATCTATCGAATCTACGTGACCATTGGCTGGCTTACACTTTCCCTTAAATCATTTGCTGGCCAGGATATGATGAACAGGTGGGCACAGCCTGACACCACCAGAGGAAGATACTGACTGAATACGGCCAAAGATTGATTCTGGATGTTATTATACAAATATCCGTTTAAAATTTCACAACCAGCGAAAAAAACCAAAGATTTACTTTTCTACAACGTTATGCTACTATTGGTGCAGAAAGAAAAGCTGTCAGGCAGACCAGACTCACGTAAATCAAGGGAATAGCTCCGCAAATCACAGCGCACCCCATTGTTGCGTTCGTTTTGAATAATAATGCCTTAACAGTGGCTTTAGTATCCTCCACAAATCTAATCGCGACATAGTCTTAATTTATTTAAATCTGTTGCGGGAGGGTACCGAAGTGTTAATTGCCCGTTCTGATGAAACATTGAATATTTCCACACTTTCCAAACTTTCTTCCCTTCAACATCGAGCACGACAAAGAAAGAAAGAAAAAGAAAAGTTATGTTTTTGATACAGTCGACTAATTTGTAATTGTTCAAAATATCTAAACCGACTTTTAACATTTTAGTACGTTCCCTCGTCTCTCGACATTTCTTATTTCATACTAATAATTGATAAATGTATATACGTGATTTCATAAGAGTCAATTCGACGTGTTAACACCTGGTTTACAAAAGGAATCACGTGTTCGTAACTTGACAAGGCAAAATAACTCTTCGCGTTACCACTGAACTTAGATAAAACAATTCGAACAATTGGAAATTTTCCTACCTTATTATTTCTTGGTGTTCCTTGACGCAGCTAACCAGCATGTCGTAGCTTGTCACATGCTGCAATTTCATTCCCAGTATGTCTAATTTCGCGGCGGGAAAGCTAAAGAGAATAGCGATGGTGAAGTCGACGGCGATGCAGAGGACCGTTTGTAAAACGCAGTAAGTTTCCACGCAATAAACGACGAGGTATATTCCAAGCGGTTCGATGGAAAACGGAATCCATCCACCAGCTGGTAGCTCTTGGGAAGAGAACAAAGGTGCCATGCAGAAGGAGATTCCAGTCATTGCATAACCTATCCCGGTCACCGAGAAGAAAGCTTTGTAACGATCCGTATACCCTTGTATTATCTCGTATTCGTCGTCAGTGGCCACGTTTAGAAACGCCTTCAGCTTTGCTATTAGTGCCTAGACCGGTGTGAAAATCGACGAATCTGTTTACCGTTCCTCCACCACGGAACACCCTTCAGTATCGAACTTGCAATTACCTGCAGTTGAACGTGGTTCTTCTTGCAAAGTACCAAATCTAATATCACTTCTATCAGAGTAAATAAATCACAACAATCTTGCATCAAGTTAGATACATCGTGTCGAGAGTGAAAAATGCCGAGCACTAAAACTACTAATACAAAGAACAGATCTAACATGGTAATCACCCATTGGATGTGGCGAAATACGACCACCTTCTTGGTACTGTTCGCATCTATCGGCCAAGTACAGGTAATCCTCCCGGCCAGTTCCAGTATGTAAAGCTCCTTGCGAAGGTTCAGACTGAACATATTTCTCCCATTCGATGTTCTTCAAAGACTAAACAGCGCCGAGGAAAAGCAACTTTCTTTCCGATGGAGTAATAGCGGAGTAATAGCCAATGAAAATCGATAGTTTGAGCTCTTTAATCATTAACAGTAACAACATTGTATTTCGCGTGCGATGCATCGTGCGAAATTAAGCTATTATACTTCGGATAAGGATTCTCAATCGCTTTGTGCCGTTTTCCTGATTCTTTAAATAACCCTCCGCGGTGTTAATTATGAGATAGCAGGAGAAATCGTAGGGAATAGTTGCCTGCATGAAAATACTGCTCATGTATTTTTCATATTCGATTGTTTTACCTGTCGGTGTCTTTATCTCTATAATAGTTTTTCCTCGCAGCTCTTATCACGACATGAAAAAACTCCGTGGGTCAAAACGTGAACGTCGGTAGTAAGAAGATACGATTAGCGTTTAAATTTCTATACGCGGAATAGGTGATTTTTTTCAATTTAAACAATTTTGTAATTCAACTGCTTAGATCTAGAATTCAACGTTCCGCAATTTCGATTATTAATCGATGTTATAACGCGATCGTCTGGTCGAGCTGTGTCTTCTCTCTCGTTCTCTCTTGTTCTCTTTCGACATTCGCTTCTTTCCGAGTGTCGCATTATCGACAGAAGGTAAACTCGGATTCACCGTGCATTGGTAAGTTACTCGCGACGAATCCTCCGCGATATTATCTTCCGGTAGTAAATTCTGGGAATCTCAGGGATACAGGCTCGTTTATTTGGACGATTAATCGGCAATAAGTTAATTGTCAGCAGGTAGATGCAACGAATGACACGAGTTCGGAGAGGATGCCACGTTGGACATGGCGTTCCCTGTTTGTCCGCCGAAACGGAACGAAGTTTCGCTGTAATTTAACACACGCGCGAACGACATGGAGCAGCTTGCACGATTCACGGTGAGTGGTTTGGAAATTCCCGCGTAAGCTTCTCGTGCCCGTAAAACCGGACTCGCGCGTTAAAGGAACGTGTCGAATTTCCAGTGCAACGAAAGAAAACGTAAACCGGGCAAATGGCCTTCTCTCCCAATCGTAATACGCGAATGTTCTGAGTTGTATTAAATTTTCTATCAGTATTCGTGCTATAAGAATTTCACTGCTGTGATACATTCGTCTGTTTTCAGGATCACCTGCCTGGCGTCCAACACTCGTCCTCGTAATCCATGGCAAACGGATCTGGACGCATTCTTGCCCGAGCACAAAGTCCTGGTAATTGCAGATGCCGATGGAAGGTGTAATACATTACGAATTAGATCGCTGAACGCTAGTGACACGTGTCTGGGCGGGAGAGCCGAGTGCTGATATGGAATTTACGGTAACGAATTTGCGTGTTTGCCCGTGTACACGGATGCAATTACACGGTGAACGGACGGAGATGTCGAGGAAGGTAAGCGGACGTAATACGTGTCGCGACAAGAATCAAACGTTGATTCTCCGATTCAATTTTACAACGATCCTGCGGCTTTCCATTCGCACCATGTTGAATTTACCCGAAAACGATTCGAAAAGTCCGAAGACGTTCATACCGAGGATTAATAAAATTAATAAGAAAGAGGAAAAATGAATTTCTGGTTGGATCGGAGCGTGGCTAACGCGCGTAGTGCGTGTCCATGCCAAGCCAAGCCGAGGCAAGCCGAGCGAATCGATGAAACATATTATCAGGAATTTGATTGTCCCCGGTGATGTCCCAACGCGCCGTAATAATATGATAAATTCTGCCGATCAATTTGTTCAGCCATGTACTGATATTCCATTAAACGAAACGGCGGCACGTTTCGCGTAAATAAACGCGGACAGGATGATCGGTGAGGATGGACCGGTATTTTTACCCGGGCCCTCCGATTCGATTCCGCGGCGGATCGGCCGAAATTATTATTCAATAGCCGGCGTTAGCAAACACGTGCCGATACCCTCTAGCTGTTAGCTAAACCGACGTTCTCTATTTCCCTGAAATTATCGCCTGGATGGAACCGGGACGTGGTCGACACACCGGTCTGCCCTGTCGCTGCTATACCGTTGCTCTAACTTTAACGACCAGGTAGAATCGGTAATTATTCACTGGCCTGCAAAGTTCATTGGATCTACGGGAATCGTAAAAACGCGGCCGCGTATCGGAACCGCAGGACTCGTGTTTATTTTCCCTAATTTCACGGTTAATTTCGCATTAACGCCGCCTCCGCGTGCGCGTAACGTTTCGGCGTAACGAGGATAGAAAATTTGCGCGGGTAACAACGAGCGACGATCGTTGCAACCACCGTTCCGAGCTTCTCGATGAGCTTGATAATTGCAGATGAATCGGGCTCGGAAATCCCATTTTTCACCGCGTACGCGCGCCGCCGCGAATTTGTTTAAACGTCGAAATAAATGGCCCACGATAATAGCGATTTCACGGGACGATGTTGACCGCGTTGTCCCGATGGTTCTGCTCGGTTGTCATCTCTAGACGACCTCGTTCCGCCAGCTGCTCTCGCAGAATTTGCTGTGGAAAAAATAGACCGAAGGAATTAGCGATGGAAGCGTCGCGCTCGTTAAGCGAACACCAACGTAAAAGTTATCTGATCGGACGTGAGATGCTATCGCGAGATAATAGGTGATATACGACGAAAGCCAGCCCGATAAAGTGGAGGACGGGAACAAAGCGATTTCGTTAGTCGACGCGATTAACTTTATCACCTTTTCGAGTAGACCTTCTCCGTTAGCGTATGAAACATTTTGAAACACACGTATGCTCCGAGGCGACCGGCTGAATCGTTTCTTTTCTCTTCGCAGGATACTTACTAATAAAACACCGCCAAAAGAAGAATGCTCAGAACGGGCGTAGTCACGAAAGCTGTCACTGTTAGCAGGATTGCAGGCTCGGACATGATCGGGGTCTTCAAGTTTTCCTCCGTGGTGGATTCCTGCGACAGGCGAAGATTCTAAAGCAAGAGGCAGCTAGACGAACGAGAGGTAATTTCTTTCACGGCCGCGCGAGGGGCCAAGAAAGAGGCTTGATCGAGTTTCAAAGCGTTAACGAGCATGATTAGAATTCTCCAGACGCGTTGCGCGAGAAAGCGCTAATCCTTTAAGCAGCGATAACACGGCGGAACTTGGTAATCCAGTTTTCCACGCAAATATTCTCCTTCGCCCCGTCCTTTCCCTCCTTCCCGACACTTTCCGTCCGCTTCCTTTTCCTCGTTTTCCTCGTTTACGGCCGAGAATCAATGGCGAATCGAAGCTCCGCGCAGGAGTCATCTCCCGAATCGCGTGGACCTCGCTAGCAACCGCCATTCCTTTGAATTACACTGTCCGTATCAAAGTCGGGCATCGATTCGTTAAAATATAAACACGGACTCGTGTGTCGCGTCGGTAGAAAGGGAGAGGGCCGCGGAGATTGCGGCTGTTAGCGAAACAGGATGCTCCATAAGGACCATAAAATCCCGGCATTCGCAGGAGTTCTCTCCGAAGGCGAAATAGGTAGCGAGATAACTTTCTCCAGCGGTATTTGCTTTTTTGTCAATAGCGAGAAAAGCTGGATACGCGAATATCGAAATTGGAATCTCCTGGTCGGAGCGAGCGAGCTACATTTTCATAAAGCGAGCAACTATGCTTAGGAAAACTGCTCGATGCTCCATTCGGCTCCGTCTCGTCGCGACTGCGCCATGGATCCGATAATTTTCCACATTTTTTTCACCCGTCCTCGATCGCGTATAATTAAATTCCAAAGTCGGAAAAGAAAGTCTGGCGTTTGTTTCGAAGTGGAACTCGGTCCCCCGAGGACGTTTCCTTCGGTCCCGTGCGAAGATGAAGCACGATCTCGCGATCTCGAGATTTTTCGCGAAATCGAGTTAAGAGATTTACCGGCGGTGGCCGAGTCGGCGTTCTCGTTAAAACTTTCGTCAGACAAGGCCGGTTCTTTCGCTTATTGTTTAACTTGCCTCGTTGAAATCATGCGACCCGGAAACGCAATATCGGCCGCATAAACAGCTTAATCACGCGACAACTGGCGGCAGGCTTTCGGCGTGCAGAAGTTTACGAGCCCGTGTGCACGCCGACTTACCAGCCAACCAACCACGCTTATGCAGAGGACGAAAACCGACGGGGAACTCTTGCCGTTTAAAGCTCCCAGCGGGGAACGTTCAACGCCTACCGGAACCTGCGATTTCCTCTCTTGTGAATTTAACGCCAATCCCGAGAAGACGCTTCCACCCGGACGTTTAACGCGCGAAACGTCCATGTTTTCCCTCCCGGTTCGTATCCGCGCCTCGGCTAATATTTCATCACGCTCGCGCCGCTGTGAATTACTCTCGGCGCGGGCGTTACCCGCGTTGCACCGCGTTGCGTCTAACAAACAAGAATCGAAAAGCCGAAAGCTATAACCGAGCCGTTCACCGACCGACGTGATTAACCCCCGCTTGTCGAATTTTCTCCATTTTAATGCCACAGCACTTGATCGATGCTCAACTTTCCGTATTTAAAATAAATTCCCACTTTTCCTTCTTTCTCCAGGCGATTCGGCAAACGGGTGACCTAATTCGTAACTTATTATATCTTCGAGTATTAATGAAAGTACGTGGATTTTAATGTTCACTACCCATAATTTTTCTCGGGTTTTTCGATTTGTTCCGGAAAGTTTAATCGATCTCGTAAAACCTTCGAAACTCGCGAGTAACTTATCATCGCGCGAGAGAGGAGAAGTTATCGGTACGTATCACTGGAAGTCGATTAACGTCGACCGATCAGCGGAAATACGTACCGTGGTTTGTTCCGCTAGGCAGAGGGCGACGCCGATGAAGAGGAGCAAGATCGCAGACCGTGGGTACATTTCGGCAGAGTACTGGCAGGTTACGCTTATCCTTTGTTATTATCTCGGTGGAAAAGTTGGCGTGGAAGATAAAACGACCGATTGACTGATCGACGCTTGCTACGTCTGACTTTATTGCCTACTGGCGCGGGACCGGAGTATCTTATCTGGAGCAAATAACATATTTTACGCGTATGCCGAGCACGTGCATAAGTGTGTACCGCACACAGGCGTAGTTTTGTATCAATCAATAGCGAGTAGACAAATATGTTCGCTGCTATGAATAGGAACGAACGTTCTTGTTCTACTACATCTCGCGTAGACACGAGTTCTCAGAGGAACGTGCATCGGCAAATTTTTCGTATCTTCCAATTTCGTTATTAAATTTCCACGATTCCGTTCAGTCGGTGGATCGTCGAGTAAATATCCGTTCGTCGAAAAATGGAAATTAAAGGGAGCTCGTTCGTAATTGTATTCTACCTGTTTCCTGGAACCGTGGCTCGCTCGATGCATCGTTGCTGATTACATCGTGAAACGAGGGAAGCAAACCCTTCTAGCGATCGGCAATGTCTTCTTCATAGGAAAGAATTCGAATTACGCGCTTGAACTGCGCTATTTATCGTTTCGTCTATCGAGAAATTCTTATCGGCGACTCGACGGAGATAATTCTTCGGCTTTCGATGATTCTTGTACGTAGAAACGATAAGATCATCGCGATCGAGCATAAAGAGATGGCAAAAAAGATAGGATATCTCGTTATCCCTCGACGCCTAATTCTCTCGCGCTGTTATACGAAAGCGAATGCATCGCGAAAGCAAAAGCGAACCGTCGCGTTTCCATTCGAAAAATGATAGAGCTTATGGCGATCGAGCGTCCCTTCGCCACACCGTCACGCGGGACGTCCTGTTTCAAAACGAAAAGAAAGAGAGAAAAAGAAAGAATCGATCGGGATGTCAGAGGATAGGAGAGGGAGCGAGAGAGGTGAGAGAAAAGCAAAAACTGCGCGGATACATCTGTTTCCGGCACTTTTTGCTTCTCATTCCGGCAGTGGAGGCTCAAAGGACATCATCGGAAATTCCATACGGGCGCGGAATACTCCCACCGTTCGCCGCTCAATTTTCTCTCTTTTTATTTCACCGCCAATTTACATTGCACTCCCTACCGATCCACGCTTCGTTGCAGCTCACTGACCAAGGTTAACGCCATCACCGACCAATCGGTCAACTCCGTGTTTTTCTTCTTAGCTACTCCCGTTCGAGTGTCAACGACCGAATCGTGTCACCCCATTCACGCTCGCTAACCCCCTTTCAAATTCTGCAGTCTTCGAATTTAATTCGTTAATTAGTCTCAGATATACCTTTACCTAGCGAAGCACCGAGACGCTTAGAGAAATTTCCGCTGTCTTTCGACTAGAATTAGCAAAAGACTTTCGATAAGAAAGAATCGGATCAAGGGGACCGAGGAGGCTAATGTTTCCGTTTAACGTGACAATGCTGCGGAGATTCCTGACGAACGGATACCGGAGAAAAAACAACACGTAAAACGAAGGAAAATGTACGCGTCTAGAGTTCATATTCAGTGCGGCGCGCGAACTGAAAGACAGAATATTTGCGGGGAGAAGGTCGGAGAGGGTCGGAGAGGGTGAAAAAGCTGGTGCGTTCCAGTGCAAACGCCGAGAACACAATATTTCCGCGTTTCCAGCTTTAAAAACTCTGATTGTACTTAGGTGGCTGCGCGTGTGTGAACTCGTACACGTTTAATGAAACTAGAAGAATACCGATAGAACACGCCACACGCAGGATAAAAGGAGGAAGGAAAGCAGCAGCTAGTATTTCCCAACGGATTATACAGGCGCGGCAATTCGTAGCGGTGGAAATTAAATTAAAATACTAGAGAAATCATACAGAAAACACGCGAACTTTCCCGGTTCTCGCTTTCCTTGGTACTTTTAATAGGGGAAAAGTTGACTGGACTTTGTTGAGATAAGGTCTCTGGTTGCTCGACCGAACAGATCTTCGCGTTTTGTATCGTGTAACGCGCCTGTTCGAATATTTCATTAAAGCCTTTCCGTTCCCTCTTGTAAATTGCCTTCCCTCCCCCCGCCCCTCGTTTCCGCTCTATCCCGTTGAATAAAAATAGCGTTTCTCATTCCTAGACGACAGAGAATAACGCGGCTACCACCCCTTCACCGCGCTTCTTTCCTTCCTTCCACTTCTTTTCCTCTTACTTCTGCAAACATATCTTCGCGCGTCGCATTAAGAACGATATCTATATTTCCACCCTTTCCTGCGCTCCTGTTCCATGCATATTCATCCTGGGACAAACTGGATTTTCTTGGCGCCGCGGAAGTTGCCGCGGCAAAACGGGACAAAACTTTTTTCCCCGATGAAAGAACGCTCATCGCGTTTATTACGCTCTGATGCAAGACCCGTGTACGCGATCTCTCTCCCGCCGGATTCGAAACTTCCACACCTGCCCCGACCTGCTTCGTCCTCCGACCATTTCATCGGATTTTCTCCTCCTCCCATCTATACCGGTAATGAAGATTTCCTGCGACGTCTCTGGAGATGCACGGGTTTCCTGAAGGACTCCGCGATCACGGCCAAATACGCTGCTGCTGCCGCTCTGACAAGGGGTGGATAAAGAAGGCTGTCAGTGAAAGAGGCAGAGATAGAGGGGGATAGAGGGAAGGAAGAAGAAGAGGTAAGATACAGCGGTCGTTTCGCTTATCAATTTCATTTAATCCAACGTTTCCTTGCCGTTTGTTGCTCTCGATATATTACAAATTGTTTCGCCGATCCCCACGAGGAGCCGCTTGTCCACCGAATAGAGAAAATACTCGGGCTTTCCATTCCATAAAATTTGATAAAGTAAGACGTCGGTAGCGGGTGCCGGGGGAATTCGCCGTTAGAGTGAGTCGAAGGTCCCGCGAGTTGCTCGATCCGAGGATCGATCCTATCCTCCATATCCTCGATATAACCATCACTGGCAGACAGATTTCCAGGGCTAGGCATCTCGCTTCCAACCTCCTTTCCTCCCTTCCTCATTCGATTACGGCTCTCGGTTAGTTTCCCCCTGTCTCCGCGAAAGTTCGCTAAATTCCGCATCGGTGTATCCGCGCGATATATGCATCGGTGGATACACCGCGACGCGGATCTCTGCGAGGCTCGCTGCGTCGCCTGCCCCGGCGTCCTTCCGCGTCTCCAATCTTGCCATCTCGGTACGTCTCGGTACGTAACGACGTACAAAGAGAGAAAGGAAAACGCGGTTGAAAGGCGATCATTCGAGTGATTTCGCTTTGATTCGCGGCAGACTTGGCTTATGCTGGCATTTCCGCCTATGAACCGCGCTGACGTGAGTACCGGTCGGCTGGGAATATCGCGAATCAAACGCTCGCGAAATTCAACCGACGATGTTCGGTATGCAAATATAGGTAAGCTCACGTAGGTAAGCAGACATGCTATTTGTTTACCTAGAACGTAATCGAAACAGAGAGCAGTCTGTCGCAATTCAATATCGCCGATGCTATTAACCAATTTGTAACGTGATTCCGATGGTAATTGATCACGAAATTCACCGCTTGAACGCGTTTTATGTGAAAATCAATGTTACAGTTTCGTTGCTTTCGTTTTTTTACCCATTTCTCTCTATTTTTTCCCCCGATAGTTTTTTCCCCCTTTTTTTTTCTTTTTTTTCGTATCGAAGCTTTAATAGAATATAATCGATGATACTTCTGTTTGACGTATTTTTCGGGCAACGCTGTCCCGACTATTTTCAATTTTCCAAACGCGCTCTACGGAGTCCTACCTCGGATATCCTGGAAATTTAAGGATAGTAAATTTTGGTCGCGCGAGCGAACGTCGCGCGCAAACAACGCGCGGCGCGTATTATTTTATTACGTATTCGAAACGTGTTTCTCGACCGAGTGGAAATTAATTTAACCGAAATTATCGTGATCGTTGTAAATTCGAGCGGGAAGGAAACCGCGCTGGAGGAGGAATTAAAAACGCTGGGAAAATGTTGAAACGTTGGTAGAACCGGTCGTGAGTGGTCATAAGTAGCATCCTGACGAGAAAGTAATTAGAACGAAGATGTATGAAATTTCTCGCGCGGCGGAAAAACGTTTAACAGCTGTTTAAAATGCACACGGTTTAGACACAATGCTTGATTTACGACTGGCATGTATGCGGCCACGGTGCACTCTAACTGGCACCATAGCTTTTCAGCCGCGTAACAAGAAAAATCGCGTTCGTTCGATCCCATATGCGCGTGAAACGACCAGTCGCTAACAAAAATGTATCGCAATTGCGAACGCGATGACGACAGAGCTAATGAAAGCGGTAAAGTTCATTCCCGAGCGGGATTAACGGCCTAACGGCTTGCATATCCACGCGTTTGCTTCCCATCAAAAATATTTAATCTCCGAATTCGTTCGACCTATAGACAGAATACCGCGGGGGATATCGATTTAAACGTTATTAGCTGGAATGGACGCATTGCTATGATTGTTTCCGGGTATCTCGATCATAATCGTACAGTCTTTTCACTGCATTATCGCATTTATTCGACTGAAATTCATTAGGCGGAATAATTAATCACCGGTCCCAGAGATGGAGCGACGTCCGGGTAATTAGTTGAAGCTACTTCTAATCACTGAACCGTCCAGGTTCGGCCTGTGCGCGGTATTAATCGCATATTGGTTACGGTAATTTTATTAACGATCGTGGGACCATCGAACCGATATCGCGAGAACGATCGAGCCGAGGGACAAATGGGGGTGTCGTAAGATTCGCGGAAAATTGATCGAAACGCGATTGAACCGGCCCTTTATTCAGTCGCAGGCCCAGTGAAATATGACGCAGCTGACGCGACAAGAGAAACACATAGTCGAAGATTAAGCTGCGACGAGGATCATTCGCGCGAAGATTGATGAGTTTCTGCGATCTCGACGGCCCGGACGGCCCCGACGGCCCCGACGGCCCCGATCACCGAACCAGAGTTTCCACAAGATTCTCACCACCGCGATCGTTCTTCTTGGCCCTCTGAATAACTACCACCTCGCTAGTTACCCTCCGTTTCCGGCCCCGCGTTTTCCTTTCTTTTCCATCGCAATTTCCGTGAGAAAATGAACGACCGGTATCTGCCGGTTCACCGGTCGAACGAGCAAACTTTTCCATTCCTCCGCGTTGATCCGCAGCCGATCATCCAGCCACGGAAGACCTCTCAGACGCAGGATATTAAAAGTAGATTAAGATCTCGAACTTCCGACTCTAGATTCGATTGTTCGCCACGGATGGCGCATTATCCGATGGTTATCGGGGCTGGACGCTATGCCGCTGCGCGGAAAAACTCTCGCCGCGAGTAACTTCCACGCGATTGCCAAACGATCTATCGATATCGCAGACATCAGCCCCGCGATGGTTTCATCGGCAAGAGGAGCGTACACGCGAAGGAGCAATTAAACACAGCGACTCTGACTCTGTAATAACAGGGAGCCACTGCGCGAGTAGACTTTGGATAACGATGTTTGAAATTCGAGCCTCGCGATCGCAAACGATGCCCCGGCGTCCGGCGATAAAACCCAACTAGGTAAATTTTTTCCAACCGTTACGGCTACAAGTAAAAACAGTCCCAGATATAACCGTTAGTAACGGTTAGTATACGAACGTTCTTTTCGAAACAGTTGCCAGGAGAACCAAAGTCGCGTTAGAAGCGTTACGACGAGAAAGCTTGGAAATTGTATGGGTTTCAGCTATAGGCCCGGTACCCTTTCAAATATCGCTTTCGTATCGCTTCCTATTTCAACTCGCAACTTACTTTCCACGCTGCACGAACCATAAACGAAATTCACGCCTTCGCTGATTTCTCTTCTTTCTAACCGTTGCAGGAGATGACCATTCCCCCGAACTGTTTCTACCATCCGAATGGATATTACCACGGGTTTCTGTGTCCTCTCGACGCCGACGTTCCAACCAGCAAAAACCAACGCATAAGTAGATTAGTACAACTTAATTAACACTTGGCTGTAATAGCCGCCATCTATCCCATGTGTTCAAGGTGTAAAAAGAAGTTGAAAATTTTTAGCTGATCGCGAGGATGGAAAATTTAACTTGCTACCGCTTTTCCGAGATTTCTTCTTTTTATCACGTGAGATTTTACAACTATTCTATTTCTTTTAATTCGATTTTAATCTTATACCGTTGCTCGATAATTGTTTAATCGATTATTTAGGTCTCGAGAAATCGATATCGTAACGATTCTCAACCCTCGAGTACGACGCTTTTGGAATACGAGTTACGTTTATCGAATTTATCCCTCGTAGCTATATGCTTGTGCTTTTCGCGCGCGATCGATGCCACGTTCGAATTTGTGGCCTCGCTGGTGGATAATCGCGTTTCGCGGTCGTCCTAGTCCCTCTAAAAACGTTAATCGCGCGATAATTGTACTCGCAGAACGAAACGAACGATAGAGGAGATCCGCGTAACTCTGTTAGAAGTTTAATACCGGTGGGTATTGTTTACAACGCAGGTTTCTAGATGTCGAAATTTTAAAAACTGCCTCATTTCGCGAGCGTCCTCGTTAAGTACTAACCGGTGAATCCGTTTCGTTTCAGAAACTTTAATTCTCTGTTTACCTGTTCACGGCTTTCGCTCGACCGCCGGCAAACAGCTTGGAACTTTTAATTGCCTTTCCAGGGGTTTTTCTGGAAGCACGGCGAAAAAGCGCGAATTAAACTGTTCTCTCGCTGAAGATTTTGATACCGGGAATGGTCGCGGGCCGGTTCCTCGCGTTAAAGTCACGCGTTTCGACGATCCTTTCCTTCGGCGTAGCATATCGAGTAGAAAATTGCTGCCCTTTGGAGACAAAACTCGATCGAGTTTGCCTGCGATCGCGGGAACGAAAGGCGATTATTCGGAAAGTCGAGGGGATCGACTTCAAAAAGTTGCCGGATTTTGCTACAGCGGAATTAGGGGAAAAATCAACGACTGCGTCGGGGAATCGGGGCTCGTTCGCGGCAATTTGTTTCACTTTGCGGCCAGACTTGCACCATCGTCCTACTTCCCGCTGCCTCTCGATGTTCCTTTAATCTTTGCGACCCAACTTCCATCCTATCATTCCTTCCGCCTAGTCCCTTCTCACAGTCGTTTCTCCGTTTCACGTTTCTTTTACGTCGCTACAGACTTTAAGACCAACTTTTCCGGTTATCTACCGGAAGACCAAATTCTTCGCGTGTTTCTCCCTTACCACCACCAGGGCGCGAGTTAACCTCGGTCTGCAAGATCGAAACAGCGTCTCGAAAGTCGCGAAGCTTGCTCTCGGCTCGGGTGCGAGGATTAAACGCATCCTGGTTTATTCCACCGGTTTATTCCACCAATCGTGATCTCTCCCGACTGATCCGGAGCAAATATAATACTGGGGATATTCGTCGAGGTAAAAAGCTAAGTAGCACTAATAATAAATTAAGCAAACCTGGGACGTGTCTCGGGCAATGGTCGGACGTAGACGTTCAGGTGAAAAGGCACGCGTTCGATGAATATATTCGTCCAGAAATTTCGCACGCTATTCGAGCACGTCGAGGCAGTTTTTGACGCTGGCAATAGACACGCGATAGCTCGTGTCGCGTCTAATAAATTCTAAGATCACGTCGTTACGTTACAAACCGTTTCATTTTCGATATTCCGGTTTGCGAAATATTTTCGCAGGACCGGTGGGGACCGATGCCAAATAGTTAGGCGGCTGTGATATATGGGGAATAAACGGTAACCGGTGAGGGAGCGGCCCGATAGCGGGATTTTTCAATAAAGGAAATTGTTGCATCGCGGCGGGGCCGGTAATTGTCGAGGAAGAGGAACGAGCCCGCGATGTAAACGTATAGGCGTTCCACGGTCGAACGATTCTCATGATCTACGAGTAATTTGCCAAAGTGGACTGGGTTCTTGGTTCCTTGGCGCGGCCGACTCGCGCAAACGTTACAGAAATATTGCAGCGCGAGCAAACTTTCCGGGAAACCGGCGGGGCCGAAAATCTTGGGTAAACAGCCACGCACATACCTCTGCCGTTCGACCACATCCCCGTTTCAACTTGACCCGAGGGAAAATTACTCGAAAGCGTAATTTGAAAAGTAACACGCGTATTTCCATCGACCTCGTTCCCTACTTTCAGCCTGAATATCGGATTATTCTTTCAGACGGGCTGGTGTGCGAGAATCTTTCGTATTCGTTCGATGGCTGTTCGGACCGAGTCCCGAGTGGATAATTAACGAAACTCGACGGATAGCGAGGACGTCGAACGCGTGCCGAGAAAATCTCTCTCTCTTTCTCTCTTTCCCTCTCTCTGTTCGGGAAAACGGAGCTCGGCCGATGACACCGTGTGAAAGACGAGTGCAGCCTCGGGAAATATCAATGGCCGCTTGTCACCGAGGAAAAATGTGCTTGGCCGTAACCGTGAGGTGTTTGCAGGACGGTCGGAGAAGGCGGCACGCGAAGAGGAGCGTGACGCTGGGCTGGGAGAAAATGAAAGCCGACAACGAGGAGGATCGATAAGTGGAAAACCGAGGTGAGACTGGCGGCGGAAGGGCGCACTGCAGGATCAGAGGGCAGGATCACGCGGCGGCAGGATCGTACCGGCGAGGGTGTAGTCGCATTTGCAATCACCACACCGGAATCCAATTCCCTCTATTCGCGACGCTTTCGTTTCTCATGGTTGGGCGGAGCGCGACGGGTTCTGGAAAGAGGCAGCCATCAATCGGTAGGCGCCCAGCCGAAGCTCGGGGGTTCAAGCTGACGCGCGAAATCCCACCATCGCCTTTCTCCTTCCCGTCCCATCGATTTCACCTCTCGCCCGCGATAATTTATTTAAACCAGACCCGTTCGCCTGCCAAAGAGTAACCGACAATTAGCGGGAACGATATTACGAGGCTGGCGCGCCGCGAGGATTCCTTGGAAATTCGATCGCACGCGATATCTCCAGCGACGCTTATTATCGCCAGCCGCGTTCCCTCACGAGCTGTTCGATTAATTCGTCGACTCGCACTGACGCCACAGCTCGTTATATTCGCCACGCTATCCGCCATTCGCGGCTCAACCGCATCTTCCGTTGCTTTTTCCGTGAATACCACCGACAGCAAGGCCGGAAAATCCACGCGCCCGTCCAGCTGTCTGTATTGAAATAATTACTCGCGCCGGATTAGCCATATCGAATCGTAATTACGCCGTGTCGAATAATTATTAATACGTTCCGGTAATTTCGCTGGAAGTAACGGGAAGCGTTCGAAACATTTTCCGCGATTTCTGTTTCTTCCTCCGGAACAAAGCATAATTAATAAGGATCGTGTAAAAGAGGAACGAGCGAAATACCGGAACAGCGCGGGCCGCATTGATGATACGAAATATTTTCATACGCTATCCGTGCTCTCCTCTGTCATGTAATTTCTCGGGTAACATCGCTCAATCCTGAGAGCTACCGTGGTCTTTCCATTTTCGCTACCAACACACCGTTGAAACGTCGAACAAAGGAGCGTTTATAAAATGCATAAAACGCGAATAAAAATATAAAATGGAACTGTAATGAATATGCAATCGGCCTTTGTGTTTCACATGGACGGTATTTCAGATTATATTTGAAATATTAAAATTTGTTCTGTTCAGGGAGTGGGTTTTAGACGAGCGATATTAACGTTCAACGAAGCTTTCGTTCCGCCTCTTTAATTTTCCACAGAGTCTGAATAGACGTTTCTAATTAAATGGCAAAATTAAGCAGTTTCGCACAGCTGGCCACGGCTAGAGACTCGCTCGGTTTGCGATGCGCGACTTCAGCCAGTGATTATCGGTTAATTAGCTTGGTAAACCTCTAGTTTGTTTACGGTAAAAAGAACCAGACGGACCGAACGTGTTTTCTTCGAGTTCTCTCAACTTTTCCATAAAACCATACCTTTCCCCCTCTCTCTCTCTCTCTCTTTCTCTCTCTCTCCCCTGCTTTCCGCGTTACCCGCGTGTCTTCTCTCCGTTCGTCCATTATTATTTTTATTTCGAAAGTTTACGCTCGCCGTTCGCAACAAGGCGTTCGGAAATTTCAGCTGGAACTTTGCTGCCCGGGTTGCTGGTGGCGAAAAGTAAAGAGAGAATGTAGAAAACTTCATAAAGCGGAAGCTAAAGGGGAAGTCGTACTTCCCTGGAATCGGCTGGAAGCCGGCTCGAAGTCGGCCCGATATTTGACGAGCGAGACACGCGCCGAAAGTTTACAGCGGAGCTGTTTCGCCCTGTTACTCCCTATTTCTTTCTATTTTTTCCTCCCCGATTTCCCGCCCCTTTTCTTCCGTTGCTTTTTACGCAAACAGCCGCGTACGTGGAAAAAGTGTAAGGAAGGGAATTAGCGGGAATGTCGGGAGCTAGATGAAGTGGAATTACTGGGAACGAAGAGGCCGCGAACTCGTGTAAATTTCATAGCCCGGGCATACCGCGCGAAAGGAGAACAATAAAGCGTTTCATTCCTTTATAAACAAATCTTCATTCCGCTGTTCTTCGGCCGCGCTTGAAAAACTAAAGTGTCGCTAAATCAAGAGGGCTTTAAAGTTGCAAGAAACCACGGCACAATAACTCGGAATGAAGTTCGAATTTTACGACGACTCGTATGAATGAGGAGAGCACAATACACGCCGCTGCGAATTATCTCGTAATTTAAATGAGAAAACGGCGTGTTTCTGAATAAACTTACCTAGCTGAATACTTTCGTTCGAATTTTTCCCTTTGTTCGAGGAAACAACGGGCAAACCGTCGCCAGCCGGGTCTTAACGAAGACGCGAATCAGCCAGCGTGAAATATAAATTGCGGAGATGTGCCGATCGATTCGAGATGCCCGTTCGCGCGAGAATTCCCGCTCGTTTCCATCGGCCTGCCCCGGTATTTCCAGACAACGCAACGATTTTCGATCAGTCGCCTCATTTTCCCCTCATATTTCATTCGTTCCTGCGAACCTCGAGACGGACCCCGGTCGTCTCGGTCCAACGATCCCCGTTTCCTTTTTATTTTCCTTCCGAAAATGCTACGCGTTTGCCACGGTGCAACCGCGCGACTGAATCTTCCGACCAGACGAACCTGGAAAAAAGTAAATTCCCGATTGCGAGGTTTTAATCGCGTCGCGAGTACACCGCCGGAATTCACGACTAGGCGAAATTGGAACGAGAGTCGACAATTATATCGGCGGGGTGCCCTCTGGCAAGAAGAAATTAGTTTCTCTGATATTCAATTTTAATAGCTGGTAAGACCGCAAGAAGGAACACCCGTTCTATTCTTCTTCTCTTGCTTTCCATCTCATTGGCTTCCTGCCTTGCCCGCGAAAGTCCACTAAAGATTGTTCGATAACTTCGCTTTCCGGAATACCTCGGCAAAGAAAATTCCCCGCACGAAGGAACGATAAAACAAAGGACAGGAGAACAATGATAACTAATTTCAATGGGCCGTCAAATACGGGTGAATACTATTAATTACCGATAACAATTGTCCATTAATCTTGCCGGGCGTTTATTGAAATCATAGCGATATCGCGACACGATTTCGACGAGCCAATAGGGAAATTCCGATTAAGAATTATCACAAAGATATTTCTGTCCGCTTAATCCCATTGCCAAATCTATTTTGCGCATATTTAGCTTTTAATCTGTCGTTAATTGCGCGACAATACCGGCAACGAGAAAACGAGGCGTTTCACGTCATTACGACACAACGTCGGACCGCGTTTAAGTCAGTATGACTAATTAATTCGGTAAATCACTGTTTCAGCGCAATGTCGTTACAACCGCTAATATATACCTCGCAGGCTACTTTGTCAGCGAGCGATTATCGTCAAATTATATTATTCGTTCCCTAGCTCCACTCGTTTTATCCAGCATTATTGTAAACCACGCGTTTCACCATTTACCATCTGACACAGCCAACACATTTTAGCCCAAACATAAGCAGCTTATCCGGCTTTTCTGCTCGTTTTCTATACCGTAATTACATTCGAGGAAATATCTTCGACCAGAAGGGAGAGAGAGAGAGAGGGAATGGAAGCTATTTCAACGAAAAGCGTATGTTACCTTGCAGTACAGCTTGTTCCAAAAACGCTTCGCCAACGCTTTCTGCTAATTGCAGCGGCGCGCTGGCTGTTAATTACAGCAAAGAAATTGCTCAAAGGGGTTGCACGGTTTCGAAGAAGTCATCGTGCCAACGCCCCTTGAATCAACCAGGAAATTTAATACTCACGGAAACGTTCGGAGTCGTATTCCGATTGAAATCGCGGAATTACGAAATTTTCTCTCGCTTGCAATTACAGGGAAATATCCGCCCGTGTCAGAGACATTCTCCCGATGCTTTAAACAGAGCCAATAAAGATCGATAAAGCCGTGTCGATGCATCGGCAATATTTTCATTCTACTTAATAACGTCTGTTTATTAACGATTTTCACGTATCCGGCCGGGAGAATTATGGCGCAGTTACGACGCGCGCCGTCCTTTCGTCGCTCAACGATCGCTGCTTTTACGTAGCAACATTTTTATTGCTCTGTCCCAGATTATTGTTGTTCCGTCTGGCTGCTTCTGCACACAGCGTAATCTAGTTTACGCTGCAGAGGAAATGTTAAGCACGGGGACGCACGCGGCACGCAGCGGCCGGAAAAACCCGTGAAAAACGCGCGTTCTCGTCGTCATAACCGTTCCTTTTACGAGGACACACAGTTGTCCTGTACGTGGCGGAAAGGTCTGGATGCAAAGGTCGAGGGAGCTCGTTCGATAGCCGGACCTCCAGGCAATCCTTTTGTCGCGCGTTTTATCATAACGCGACGGACGACAAGCGGGCACAATGCGCTTCCTACCAACGAAATTAGTACGCCGACAGTGGCAACGCGTGTGTACGCCAACCAGGGATACATTCTCGCTAAAAGGTATTGTGTCTGCACGCAATTAAATGCATCTCGTTCGACCAACCGATTTGTCGCGTTTAGCATCGCGTGTCGTTAATCACCGGTATTTCTCTTCTTCGACTTTACCCACGATTAGATCCTATTTGCACGACATCGTTCTTTCGCGAACCTTAGTCGAATTAGCCTAAAAACACGTACAGAGCGACGCAAAGATGCACGCTTTTCCTTCTTTATTTTCTTTTTTTTTATTTTCAGTGTTATACCGTCCACGACACGGCGAGGATGCACGCGACGGTGTCCAAAGGCGAGAGTCTCGTTAATTTGGAAAACCGTCCGATCGATTTCGTCGCTGTTTCTGATAAGCTTGGATACGTAATCACAGGGGACATCCATATGTCCGTGACGATCGGATTGTCAATCAGTAAACGTCACTTCCGTTAAAAACATCGGTCGCCGTTCGTTGGTTTTCGCGCGCGTCGATTTTTGATTCGCTCTGTGAATTTCTGCGCTTCCAGCCTTCTCCGTGCTAATTGGGCAAGTGATTTGGAACGAATGAAACTCGCGAATGTTTCCACTCGCTTATCCCTTTTATTCGTTTATTTTTTTTCTCGTTTTATCTTTTTTTTTCTTTTTATTTCTCTTTCAATCGATGCAACAATGAGGAAACAAACAACGTTGCGTAACAGGAACAATTGCAACGTAACAAGAAATCTTTGGTAATGGAAGTGACAACGACGTTCCGTTTAATGGTGATGTCCTCCGCTGTGGTCGTTACCATCGCTGTTGAGGACGTGAGCGAAAAATCCGTCCTTTCCTGCGCGATATTTCACCGTTCTAATGTTACCACCCGGCTCTTTTATCGTGTATTCACCGACCACTTCTTTACCTGCAAAGCACCGTAAAAAAGAACGATTATTATCGGAAGCGAGCGGGTATACCCGAAATGTGATCCGAGCGTGTAAATAATTTTCACTCGACGGGCTGACATTTGTTCCCGGTAAAGTCAAAAGGAAATAACTGAAAATTATTTCTTGTTTATCCCCGAGTGAAGGAATTCGGAGGAGTAATTTCCTCGAACGAAAAATCGCTTGGTAAAATTCGCATGACACGCGTAAACAGCGGAGAGTAAAATTACGTTGGAACAAAACGAGTAGTAGGCCCATGGAACTTTGGTGAAAAGCTGTTTCAAAGGTTTATCGAGGTGCTCGACGAGATATGTCCCTTTCATACAAGTCAACAGACGGTTATCGTTCAGCGTTGCTTCCCGGAATTATCTCGCTTCAGATGCATCCGTTTCGTTGCTTCGTCTTCCAATTTGCACGCGAAACTCGAAGCTGCATGTCTCGAGTGCAGGGATGAGACGACAAGCTCACGCACAAATGGCATTCATATTCGAGGTGTAGCTAGTTAGCGGATTAACGCGATAAAGTGAAAAGGGATAGGTTCGTCAGCAGCCTCGTCGTATCGCGAATTATTTCCAAAGCAAATCCCCCTTTCGCGAATAATCAACGAAGCCGCGAGAGTGTTTCTTCTCGCGGAAGGGCCGGGATGTCAAACGCACTTCGCGATACCGATCTCGTTCTTTGAGTCTGCCAGTCGAGCAATTTCGAAATTTCCACGCTGAATGGGCTCTGCGTGGCTCCGCAATCGAGCATGGTTAAATCGAGATGTTCCAGCGGAAGATTCGCTTCGCCATAGGTAATTACTTCTCTCGTTAACTCTATTAGACGGCCGAGGGTAACCAAACGACAGGAACTCGGAGACGTGCCGTGGGGAAAATGTTGCTTCCAATACATCGCGGATATTCCGAACGATTTTTCGTCGGGCCAGATTTAAAAATCACTCGAAGCTACTCGGCGTCTGTTAAACAATCCGGTGGAAATAAGCTTCTCGATTTTTCGACGTTCGAGGGTCATTAATGTAGGGCACAGTCTGGTTTTAATTAGGCCGATTACATAGAAACGAAGGTGGAAGAAGCCGTGGATGTTAGGAGACTTGCGACAAACTCTCGAGTTCAAAAGGGTGCGCAAACGAAGACGACTTTCGAAAGCGTCCTACGCGCTCGGGACGCCTTTCGAATCACGGTAAACTAATTAAAAGACGCGACTCGAGGATCCGAGAATTTTCCATGGACGGAGCACGGGAGGATAAGTTTGAACTCGAGAAAAGAACGCGATGTCTCGGAAGGCTCCTTCGATATTCCAGACACGATATCGCCGGTCACTCCGCCAAAGATCGTTCTCTCGTTTCTTACGCTTCCCGTCCACTCGTTATTTTGCTTACCACGTTTCCACGCTGTTTCTCACGTGTCTGCTACTTATAGTCGTACCAAGCGAATCGGGACAGCTTTCTTTCGCGGCAAACAGAAGATTCATTTTTCTTTTTCTTTTCTCGCCGAGTGACCTACCGTCTCTGTGCTCCTTCTGTCCGTGATAGTCCCCGGTGTGGTGATCCTCCACGCCGTAAGAGAACTCGTAGTGCGGATGTGCCACGTAGTCGTGGTCATGATGGCCGTGCTTCCCTTCCCAAGTCACCTCGTGAGCCTTGCCTACCACGGGTCCGTGGAAATGTTGGAAAGAGTGCGCGTGGCCGTCAGCCTCTACCTTCCGGTCCAACAGCACCGACACCACCAGAACGGATGCGATAAACTAGCGGAAAACGGTTAATTTTGCATCGTTCGTATATCGGAGTGGTTCTGCTTTTACTTTCACGGGGATGAAGATAAAGGGAAAGAAAGGAATTTTCAGGACCAACGAACGAGGCGAAACGTTTCCATCTTCAGAATTTCCAATTTACAAAGCGATTAACCGATTTCACGAGGAATCGATAAAAGACCAGGAGAATCTTCATCCTGGTCTCTAAGTAAATGGTAGGAAAGGATTGATCAAAACCGGCGACTGGAAAACTCGACGTAGATCGGCCAGGATGAGAGAAAAATGAAGAATGGTCGATCGCGCGATGTACACTCACTTTAAAAGCCATATCACTGTCGGCTGGCCGTGCTATGTCCCGGTGTAAACAGATAGAACAGATCGAATATCAGGAACGATCGATATCAGTCGTCGGCGATCGTCCGAAAACTGAGTAGTTCGGCTGGATGGTATTGTTCCTTTTATAGGTCCACTTTAAAAGTTTCCCTCAGCTTAATTCTTCTTTGGATCCATGCCCGGAACTTTGCCGCTGCAGACGTTGCAAAACACAATTATTCAAGCGGGCCGAGGCCGCAAAAAGCGTGGCGCGGTGCTCGCTCGAGCGCACATTAGCCAATCCCGGCACACTAATGGAGTTCGTTGAGAAAGAGGAGGAAAAAATGGAACGCAGGAAAGGCATTGGTTCCTTCAGCTTTGGTGACACACGCGTATCGATCATGGGCATCGGCTGCGCGTCATGCACGATAGATCTCGCAGATTCTGTTACGAGTTCTCCGCTTTCTTCTCGAACGCTCTACTCCGGAGCCGCGATCGCATGCTCCATTTCCTCCGAAATTCCACGTTACGTCGGGATTGTTTAGAAACCCGATTATCGTAACTCGACGTCGTGCTGCGGAAGCTGTTTCTCCCTTGGTTCCGCGTGCCTTTGCGCTACGCGTCCCCTTAAAACCTTAAACACCAACGAGCACTGCTCCATCCAGGATACACCTCCATTTCTTTCTCCAGCATTCGTAAAATTCCCTTTTTATTTCCCTTCTTTCGCGCTAATCCCGACAAGAAGGACGTAATCTTGCCGTTCGATGGATCTTATCAGCGCAGCGGCGAGAAAATAGCGGTCAGACGTGTGGGTGTTGCTGAATATTCACGGCGCTGGTCGGTAGCCGGTGAATGTTTTATTCCCGTCGACGATCCTTACGTTATTAACAAAAACTAGAGGATTCTATTTGCTCTGTCGCGAAGCGAAATGGTTCTCGCCGACAGAGAGAGAGAGAGAGAGAGAGGTGGAGAGGAGGGATTCTGGCACACGATGTGCTGGAGCGGCGGAAGTGCTCGAAGAGGCGCTCGGCTTTTGAGTTATGACACTTTTTGAGTCGAGGAGTCGCAATGTGAATGGCGCATCCGAGTCCAGCGTAATATCATACCTCGATCTCAGGGTTGGGTCGGCGATAAATCTGCCTTAAATAAGATTTGCCGGCGACACTCTAGCGAAATAAAAGGAACGGGGGCCGGGTCGTGGAGAGGTCGGGAGGCGGCCACCGTTTACCTTCCTTCGACGTCGCCTACTTCACCTCGCCGATTGCTAATTTTCGATTTGCCACTGCACGCCACTCGAGTACCGTCTCTAACGAAATTTCTCAAACGTTTTTCCTGCTAGAACACGCTTGTCAGCTTTCATCTAGATCCGGATGTGTCAACCTGCTCCGGTTTATCACAGCGGTATCAAACGCTGGCCCGAAAGGTAATATTCGATAAAATATATTTAAAAATAAACGTAGAACTTAAACTTTCGAGTATACGCGTAAATAACTTTTTTCCTTGTTCCCTGGATGTATTTTTTATCGATAAATTTGTTCCCTCTGCCCCTCGAAACTCTATGCCCTCCTTCACCTATATTCCTCCACATCCGCAAAAGTTGGAATCCATAAAAGGTAGATGTATCGTGGTCTCGAGTTCGCCGTTCAATCCGTGATCGGCTACCATTTGTGGTCCGGCCAGGAAAATTCGGCGTCAAACACCCCGAAGGGCCACGTGGCTCGCGGAACGAAATTTCCGTGCGTAACGTGTAGTAAAATTTTCCTTATCGATGAAACGCGACTGCTTGGCCGTCGTTTCATTGCTCACGTTTTACGGCGCACGCGACGCATACGTGTTTCCGAATTCCTGCCATACGCGCGGACACGTGATGCTGGAATAGTATTCATATTTCAATCCCGCGAGACGAGCTCTCGGAATACAACTCCCTGCCTATACCCGCAAACGAGAAATTGGCACACCTTACACGATAAATCACGGTACTACGCGAGTACGTATAGCTTTCGGCTTGTTTGCTTCTCAATTTTGCCCGCGTTCGCGGATATTACGCGCGATAGGAAGAAAATATCCTTGCCTTCGCGGCTCATTAAAGCGGGAATGCTATTAGAAAAATCCGTGCTCAAAGGACTCGATCGCTTTCCTGATCTTCCGCTGGAAACTCGGTACACGAGCAAACTATTTTAATTAAACCGAGTCTATCCGAGAGCTCGATGTCCCTCGCGGCCGTGTACACGTCGATGGTCCTTGATCTCTATCTTCCGCAGCAGAGTCAATATTAATCGATATTCGGAATCGGTCGACTCGGTTCCAACGATCTCGGAAGTTCACGACGCGTGGCAAACCGTGCGAAAGGAACACGGCGATGAGCGTGGAGCGGTAAAGTGCGAGCAGCTAACCATCGTCTTCCAGAAACTCGAACCCTTTGTCCTGCGAGGGCGTCGCGATGTGTAGTGGCAGGGTGCAGCGTGCGCGGATGAAATATGCACGCGGTGGAGAACGAAGCGGAAAGGAAGCGCGAGGAAGAGGAAAATGGAAGGAGCGTTGCGCGGGTACGTCGATGATTGCCAGGTAATATCGCGATAGAAGAAGAAAGAGAGAGAAAGAGAGAGAGAGAGAGAGAGAGAGAGAGAGGAGGAGAGAAGGGCAGGAGGCTGAAAGCCGAGGGATAAATCCCGAGATTAACGGTACGCTGGCCGTTTTATCCCCCAGCGCACACGCGAGAGTCGATTGCGGGTGGAACCCTTCGCGGGATGACGACTATGTTCCTAGTATCCTCGGGACAAATTCCAAGGAGATAGTTACGGCTAGAGAGAAAGACGAATAGTTCTGTTTGCCCGCGAATTCGAAGGCGTCTTCCGTTCTCCGGTTCCTCCTTCGTTCCGCCGACGTTCTTGTCTCTGTTTCTTTCGCTTCCTCTGGAAAGCAGGAATCCCCGCTGCCATCTAGCTCGCCAGGGCGTCGACCACCGCTCCTCGTTTATGGGTCACCATCTATCCCGTGCCTCTGGCACAGAGACCGACCACGCTCTATCCAGAATTCCTCCTTGACCTCCATTCGCCGTTCGGAATTCCAAAACAACGAACATGCTCCGGCTACTCGTCTGGCCGCTGCTTCCCATCGAGACGCTTCTTCAGGAACAAGCGCCGCGCCAAGCGTAATATTCCCGCGCCAAGCGGATGCTGCGGTTTTCTCTCGAATTTTTCTAGTTCTCATGGAAATCCGCAGGAAGATATACCCCGGGAACAATATCCGCCGTTTCGAGAGTTATCGGACACCGTTTCCTCTCATCGAGAACCTCGTTAATTATCTCGCCGGGGAAGCTGCGAACAAACCGGATATCCTGCCTCTGCCCAATGCGAGATGCGCGAATCGAACCGACCGGGACTGGCCGATAGGAGAGATAGCGGAAGAATTGCAAAAGGTTTCAGAGCGTGTTCGAGCGGGAGCGAGCGAGTTGGATGGATTCCAGAGTTTCCTTCGGACGGGAATCTTCGCCGGCGGATATGGCCCGGACATTTTCCCCGTTAGCTACCGCGACGTTGGCTTCGCTAACGAGCCGAAGCATTTTCCGGGTCCTTGCTAATTTTCCAAGTGTACCGATTACAGGCTGATAGCCAGCGCCCGGGTCAGGCCGGTGTCGCCGGGTTAATTGGTTTTCATGCCAGCGCTGAAGTTACGGATACCCGGCTGGGATTATCGCGCGCTGTAAACAGTGGTCTCGCCGCGATACGCGGCAGAACGGGTCAGTGGCTTTCCTTCCCAAAGAAATATCCGCCCTCGTATTTTCCTGGTTATCCTGTTCGCGCTGTTAGTACTTAATTGCTCGAGTTTACTTTACGCAAAACGAAACGGTTTCCTTGGAGAAAAATAAAACAGCCGCGATACCGGCTGACAGAGAACCAAAACGTCCGAACGAATCGTGGAATTGCCAAGCGCGGCTAATGTGCCTCCATGCGCGGTGTTTCCAAGCGCGTGACATGCCGAGAAAGGAAAATGATCGATTTTCGCTTAGAGTTAATTCGTCGCGATACGTTTATCCTTCTTTATCCTCGGTTTGAAAGCAGAAGGCGGGTATAGCTGAAAGGATAATGGGCCGCCTTAAAAGTCAAAATAGAAGTTTACGAATTCATCGAGTTGGTATTACCGGTAGGTCTAGGTTAGGAGTTAGGATGCGTTCGCCTGGTCGATCCGAGAACGCGATAAACCGGCGCATCCGGAACACGGTACAACAGGAAGTTGCTCGCTGCCGTAATCACTGTCAGGATTCCACGGATATTACGGAACCATGCTCGAATAATGAATGATAAACTCTTCTCTGCATATTCCGCAGATGCTGGGGTGTGCGTGTATCGTCTTTAAAGTGCATCGTCGTGGCTGTGGCAATTCGGAGATCTGACGGAAGGTACATATGCATGAAGCAGCTTAGCCCTGCCCTCTGCTACTCGCGTTATCCGTGCATCCTTGCCGTTAGAATAAAATTATAGCCCGCTCGATAATCGATAAGCGTCCGTGTAGATCAAGTTAGCGACAGCCGCTCGGAACGCACAGCCTATTAAACTTTGACAAAACGCCGATTTCCCATACTCCTTTTCCCACGGAGTTCCAGTTTTCCGATAACGCCGCGAGGACGCATCGGAAAAAACTACGCGCGGTACTTCGTTGCCGAGAAACTAGACCCGAAATTCTCCTACCACCGAAGCAGAGTATTATTCGTTTATTTTAGCAGTAGTTGTGAAACCGCGAAAGATGGTTCACGCGTTACGAAACGATCGAATTTACAGCGTATCCCTGCGAACCGTGTTCAACGTTCTACGCTGTACGGACGTTAAAACTACCAAGCCCTGTCCTAGTTTCTCCGCGATCGTATTCTAGATGAATTTCCATAGATGTTTCCGCGTTTAAACACGGGTATACGCGCGTAATAAAAATCGAATTTCGCGATAGCTCTGGGCGAGATTGAGGCAGATATAATTGTTAAGAAGAGGGAGACGCGTGGATGTATCTAAAGAGGAGGAGGCAAAGCGTCGAGTAAGGTATCCGTTGCTGCGACGTTAGGGTAATTCGAACTATCCAGTGGGCGAGCGTTAACCAGCTGGTGGCAGTATAGAGGCAGTTTGGTGGGCCTGGGCCTAGCTGGCTTACCTGGAGAAGGAGAGGACGGAGAGGCAGCGAGTGGTCGTCGAGGTGGCGACCTACGGCTGCCGGGGACTCCCCAATTCGTATGCAAATGCAAAAGCAGCCGACCTCCAGGCATTGTTCGTCCAGCAGGGAGTTCCAGTGTCCCAGGGCTTAACTTACTAGGCGAATTTCCGGAAAACTCTAACGGGAGGCACCGGTGTAATTGATACTCACCCTCGCGGCGGACGTGCAGCGCGTCGCGGCGCGCCGTTCATCTCGCCTCTTCTTCTTTCCATCCTTTTCTCTCTCGACCCGCGCGAACACCGCAAAAAGGAAGGAAAAGAGGGAAGGATTGAAAGGGCGCCATGTACGATCACCTTTGTCGTCTGGCCACCGCCATTGTCGCTCCTCTTCCACCGTTTAACGCTGTTCCAACTTCTCTTTGAACAAGTTTCCAGCAAGTCTGCCGGGTATGAACGCTAGAAGTCCCTCGGAGGCTAGCAAGCCGCGTCGATCGATCGCTATCGAAATTCGCCTTGGACCTCCACCATAGCTTCCCCCGTTGAAATTTCCACCGTATTAAGGGTAGCACCGATATAATCTGATTTTGAGCCGGGATTTTTTTCCGCGTTCACGTTTCCCGCGAAAGCGTTCGTCGCGTTTACGTAGGTACCTCAAGCCCGGAGGTTACCTCGCAAAGGATCAGCCTTATACGACCGCGAGGGAAAAGTGTTATTTAATTTTACGTCGCCACTCGACCTTCTTACGATTAATTTATACCGCCGCGTGTGCCGGATACGAGTCAAAAGAGATTTTATTTGTTTAAAAAAGGAAGAAAAAAAGGTAAATCGTATAATTTTCGCTTTGATGCCTCTTATTCGCTCGCGCTACTTTATATCCGTCTAGATTCTCCTGCACAATGAACGTTTTCATTTTACTTTGAAAAGCTCGCGGGTATTTTAATAACAGCGTTCTTGTTTCCAGCAGAATGTTGTTAATGATAAGTCAAGAGTCGTGTACTTATTACTTCTGACACAGCTTACGTTTTAAATTCCTTTTTAAAAGTTTATCGTCAAATAACTCTTGTCAATACTTCTTTATATCGCGAGCGTATAAGATCCGTAATCCATGGACGTTTCTGTCTTCCTGTAACTCCATACTGGTCTCCAATGCCGGTTTCTGCGAATATTTAACGTTTCGTCGCGAAACGTAACCCAAACTTCTGCAAATCATTTCGAATTTTCTGCATAGGAAGACCCAACACGATCGCGTTGCGATATTAAACAACCTCGGTGTATTTAATCCCCCTCGTGTGCATCGGAAATTCGTTTTAAAGCAACCGAAATGAACGGATTAAAACATCACACGGTGAATTCCGTGTCCGAATTACCGGAAGCCGTCATCGGTATTAGGCGATACCGGTGCATATAAAATTATTTCCGGCATTTCTGTCCGTCTAAATACCATTAATCGGGATGAATTTTAATATCGTACGTTTCTCTGTACTGTCGAATAGAATAGCTGGTATGCTGGCTAGGCAATATTACGAAATACTCGCGGATATTGGAAAACAGTGGTGAATATTTGAAAGTAGAGCGCTATTTATTGGTTCTATTATGGAGCAAATAATGAGACTCCCTTCTTTCTTAGCGTACACATCAACGCGTTTGATATACCGCGATAAAAGCTACGTTATTCGAATCCCTGCGATTAAAGCGAGCAAAATGATTAAGAACGCGCCTTCGTTCGAAGGGAAAATACGGGCTATAATTTCGATGAGCGTAACAACGGTATAAAAATTCCGACAAAGACACGTTAAGAAGAAACTTTGTCCGCGTCTGTTCGACGAATGAAATCGAACGAACTATCCACGTCATAAACAGGAAGACGAAAAGCGGAAAGTTGTTAGATACAATTTCAGGGTAAAACGTAAGGTTATCGCATTGTCACCGTTGCCATGTAATACACAGCGTCATATACAATGCAACTTTGATCGAAAAAGTTCCTACTGCCCTTTCATGAACAACCGGGAAGAAAGGAATATTCCCGAAGAAAACATCATCCAATAAGAAACTACGAAACAACCGAACACGACTACCCTTCGAACAATTACGATACACGGAAACGAAACGGCTCGCGTGAGAAGCAATTTTACTCTGGCGACCAAAAATTCGCGTAAAATCATAGACATAAGCAAAACCGATTTATACCACCAGGCAATCACGCTTTAATTATGAAAGCTGAACATCAAATCAATCGCGTTATTGGACTTTTATTGGTCGATTCTCCCCCTCCCCCCTCCCCGAGAATTATTAGGATTTCATCGAAATATTTGTTCCTTTGTTTGATTTTATTTATATAAAATTCCTTTCCTTTCCTTTCATTTCATTTATATAAGCTCTTTGTTGACATTAAAGACTCCTACGCTGATTTTAATTTGATTAAATTCTTATTTTCGTGACAGACGCGTATTTGTATTTGCCTTTTTTTTCTATTTATTAATTGATATACGGAGCATCGTTTGATACCATACGTCGATACTTTTCCAGATGGTAATTTGAAAGATGAAGTATCTCTGGCGACAACAACGCTTCGCTTATCGAATTGCGGCCAACTTCAGTCGATGCCAAATCGAACATGCTGGTAACACGTGGCGGAATATTTACACGCGTCAATGTGAAATATTCGGTGCTTTGCACAAAGGGTTTCGCGAATTATAGTGATGAGTTGTGGATATTTTAATTGCTGCAACGGACGAAGTATACTTTCAAGAACAGCTTCCCGCGGTATCGGTTGTTAGCTTGGTAACGTTGCGATTGTAGGTTACTTTGCAACTTTGTCGTAATATTTACGAACAGCAGAGTTTCGTAGCTTTGCAACTCTTTGTTGTGATATTTACCAAGGACTTTCTCAATTGAAGAAATTCAGAGGACTGTACCGAAATCGTGATATCTGACTCAACGTTTGTCCGATGGTTGTACACCACGAGTGGAACGAAATGACGTTGCGTAGCAAGACGGGAGAACTCGAGTGTTACAGCGATGCCGTGTAGTTATCTGCCGATGCCGCGGCAACTCTTTATTTACATACCTTTTGGAGCTGCAGCTCGTTGCAGCTGATTCTTTTTCCCAAATAAAGAACACACTTCATACTTTGAGATGTCGTAGGAACGAATGTCGAACGATGCTGGATATGTAGCGAAAAGGTAGAGTGAATATTAAAAACATTCGAATACGTATAAGTAGAAAAAATATTGCAAAAAGGAATTTGAAACTTTTTTCGATTTAATAGTATACTATGTAGACTTTATTGTATCCTTTACCCTTCGGTTATAATTGACGTAGAATTTATAAGAAAGGATATTTTTATGTAATTCGGAACTCGACTTGTTCATAGTCGCGTTAGCGTCGTTGGAAATGGACGAATGTTTAGAAAAATGGCGTTGTACCGTGCTTCATAATCCTGATTAACTATCGGATAAGAAAAGGTCTGGCTTAACTCGTTTCTATGTCCCTGGAGAGAAGCTAATGTCTATCGTTCTTTGCGCCGTATTCGATATTCGTGTCACCGCGAGAGTCGCACGTTAAGCCGAGCTACCGATATTTCATATCTGAAACTCAACCAGTTTTAGCTTCCAGGTCAGAAATCTGCTGAGACAGGGATGAAAGTCGCATAGTCTGTAGGTTATCTACTAGCATCCGAAATATGGAGCATTATTTACCCAAGGCCTGACCCCTGTGGACGCGTGGAATATCGTAAGTTTGTTCCACGCCTCCGGGGATACTTGTGCCACTCGATTCTTCCATCTTCCGCGATCCGGTCTCCATTATCCCGTCGTCGGAGACGTTGTATATACCCGGGATCGTCCATTGTTTCCTTCGTTTTCCGGCCGTTCACCGGTAAACTATCCCCGAATTCACGAATTCGCGGCGAGCTTCCGCTCCGTATTATCACAGTTTAGGTTCTGCACTTCCGTCGATTAATAACTCCGTAAAAGCAGCAGTTTTAAGTCATGCGTGAGAATCCGCAGTTGGAAGAGAGATACCGTCGAAGAACCATTAATCAGGAAGCTCGCGAAAGCGACTTACAGTGTGGCTCATAAATTATTCTAAGATTATGGGTTTTCAACTTCCTTCGAATTTGCATTGTTCTTATTTCATCGTCGCTCTGCGTAAGCCCGTTGAAAGTGCTCTGCGATCAATCCTAATGAACGATTCGTTTACACGACCGGTGCTCGAAGAACGGTTTAAATTTTCTCGAGATTGAAAAATCCGGCAAGTTTCCCGAGTGTTATGAGTCCTGCAGGCTTCGTAACTACCGAACACCTTAAAGCTCTTCGAGGACTTGAAACTGCTCAAACTCTCTCTTCCTCTTTCGCGATACCGCTCTGTGGTTTAACATTTAATTTCTACTTCCACCGCAGTGTCCAACGATCGAACGGGGAATTTTCAGAACCCATTTCCTCTCGATGGTTTTCCTGTCAACCCTTCTCTAAGGTTTGCCACGAATCACGTCCAAAGAAACGGTCTCTCTTTCTTCCTCGTTCTCTCTTCTTTCTCGTTACATAAATTTCGTTATTTTCCACGAGAAGTTTCGCAATTGGAATAATTTTTCGAGAGGAAACACAAGACTGTGGACGGGCGGTAGGATACATCGGGTGTATCCACGCGGATGAAGAAGAGAACCGGAAAAACTGGTCGGAAACACTCGCAGCACGGATCTGAAATCTATTTTCACCCTTATAAAGTTTCAGTCGAGGTCTCGTAATTTCATTCGGTATAGCCGACGGGATAAATCGGGGAAAAGCCGACAATCATCTTTCCTTCTTATTCTGCCGCTGTTGCTGCACAGCCAAGTCCTCTTCTCGCTCGACCACCCGCTAGCAGATCGTTACTTCCCTCTTTTCTCTCATCCTTCTTCCCTTCCTGCACAATTCCCCTTGGCATACACCGAACTGTTGCTTCCAGATGAATTCTTACGCGTCTACATTACCGGCCGTTTCCTTCTCCTGCATATTTATCGCAAAGCAGACAGAAGCTACCGGGCCGAATCTCGCTACTGTTTAACCTTTAAGGCCAGTTTCGACGGTGTTCCGTTTCGCGTAGACAGCAATCTCGTCTCGCGACGTTCACCGACGTTCATCATCGTTAGGCTATCCCTGAGAGATAAACTTCTGTCGGCATTGTATGAACCGAGGTACGCCGACGACCTGTCCCGATCAATTTTCCGCGAGGATCGCGAAGCATCGCGCGCGTGCATGCGTGTTCCGACGTCGGACAGGATTTCCTCGAGGAGGAGCTGAAAGGAGCGGCGACATAGCCAGCGCATTTGCATAAGGCGAGCTTGAAACGACCGCGCAAGGACGAAGGAAGGAAGGGAATGCCGATCGATCTCTTCCCAACGACGTTATTTTCCCCGGCGATTCTGAATATTCATAAAACAATGATTTGTGGTTTATTACCGCTCGGCTGCTCGCATTTCCTCCTCCGGTCCGTTTTCTCTTTCGCTTGGTTTTTACACGCACCCCTTCGATACTCGTTCGATCGATGTCGCTTTTCCAGCAAACCGCTGCTCTCTCGAATTATTTCCCAGCGATGTAAACGCTCTGCCAGCCTCTCAGCCATTAGCAGAGACCGGCGTTGGTTCGCCCAAGCGACCAGGCGGTAGCTTCGCTAATTCGTAATAATTTTGCACGGATATCGCGTGCTTAACCGTGCAATTTTTTCTAGCAGAAAGGCTGCCGTATAATCGGACACGGATGTTTGGAGACAGCCGTGGAATAGCGTGGACAATTTTAAAAGAAGTTATCGCCGGTTGTTAACGGTAACTTGGCGATGGTTCGGCTGGTTCGTGCTCAGTTAACCTGTCGATTGGCGTTCCCGCGAGCCGCTCGGATTCCGCTCGATTCCGCCGTGTAACAAACTGGGAAACAAACTTTTCAGCAACCGGAAACTTTTGTCGTTCCGTGCACTCCACTTAATCGCTGGCTAGAGGGGAACGCCGAAATGAAACTCTACCCTGATCTTCCGGGGCAAAACAACCGTCTCTCTGATTAACTTTCTCATTGATCGAGAAATCATCCCCGTTTATCAATGAGGCTACGGATTATACGCGTCCGGGAAGTGTACTCGTTCCATCGCCTTTCAAACTTCCCATCTCGTCCTTCGTTCCCGTCCCGATTCCTTCCGGTCAACGGACACTCCGTGTCTACCTCGCGTTTCGTTTCAAATCGACACTCGAGTATCAGAGATTATTCGCGCGAAGATCATCGATTATTTGACCGATAAAACTCGCGTTTGTCGCGAAAGTCCGAAAGGAAATTGGTTGGTTGGAATGGCGGTGGTTGAACTGTTGGCAAGGTGAAAGCTAACGGGAATATTATCTGTAGTTCCCCATCGTGTTTCCATATCGTTTCGCCCCGTAACCCTTCAAGTTCTATCCGAGGGGCTTCGGTTTTATTTAAGGTAGAACGAACAGGTAGCACCCCGGACGGACGGCGTGGAATTCACGTCTCTCTTATTCTTAGCTCAGCCTAGTTTGTTTAAATATAGAAAGGAGAAAAGGACGAGGTGAAGAGGACGTTAAATATTCATCGGGGAAACGCTAGTTTTACCTCGACCATACATGACCTGTCTATATACGGCTAACCTAGACTTTCCTCTTGAACAGAACGTCGAAGAAATAAACGCGGCGGTGAAGGTAAGGTACGAGTAACAGAAAATACTTGAATTTTAGAATATTCAACGCACGCGAAGCATTTCCGATGCATTTCCTTCGCCTGTTCGCGTGAAAGATGAATATTAATCGGGTCTCGTTCTACCAGCAGATATTCGTCCCGATTATGTCGCATTTGCCTCGCGATTATCGCTCGATTTCGAATTCGAGTTTGGAAACGATGCTGTCTATCGTCCACTGGCACGATTAACGCGCGAGATCGTCAGGTGGTTGTTCGCTGTTTCTCCTGATTTTTGAATAACTTCCAAACAGCCGGTATTCAGGGCTCGATTGTCGAGACTCCTTTCGTTTTATTCTCGAGAGATCTTATCTACGGTCGAGCCGTTTACAAATTCAAGAGCCCAGTCGGAGCTTGCATTGGACGCATTCTGTCTGTATTTAAATCCCGTCCTCGCCACTCCGTGACTTCTGCGCGATATCCCAATTTTTCTGCACGAAATCTCCACTGTGATTCATTCCGATCGTAACGCGTTAAAAACTATCCCCGTGAGATCATCGAATCGAAGTATGGGTCGATAGGAGCGTCGGTTGTGCGCGATTTATACGCGGTAGCGAAGGCAAAGTCACTGTGAGATATCGGTAAACGGTCGCTAATGATCGGTTGTAATCGGTTAATTTGTGGCCCGACCTTATCTTCCAATACGTTGCTTATGGGACAAGCTGCATTTACTCGCTCTCGCCGGCAGACCAAACGCATTTATAGTCCATCCAGCAAGATCCCTCATTGTATCTTCGACGAGCTCCAGTGCCAACAGTGCGACGATAATTATAATTTACGCGCGGTACTGTCCTCGCTGATGCAACCTGCATCCACAGTGCGCGACGCGTGCAAACGTGGAGCTAAGCCGATGGAGGGGTAACGATCTACCAGGATCTACGACTGGATCCTCGCTGCCTTAACCGACTCATCTCTGGCCTGCACCTGCATCCGCGACACACGATATCGCATGAAGAAAAGAGATCAACTCGATTCGCGATACGAATCCATTCCCGAGCTTTTCCTTCCAATAGACTCAATGTCTTCGCGATGATTCCCGTGGAGCTTGAGCCTGCTAGATGGCGCATAGCGGAGATTTGGCTGATCTCGGGACGAGAGGACGGCGTCGCGACGGTTTCCTTTGGATACCATCTCGACAATGCTCAGGAGCGTGGGTAAAGGTGAAAGTAGACGGAGAAGGAGCTGAAAGGCCGAAGGGCCTGCGGGAGGGCCACTCGAAATTGAGTTTCCGCTGCCGTCACTGGCAAACACCGAGGTCAAGATATCTACTCGTCGAGGATTCGAGCTTGCGCCGGCGAAATACCTCCGCCGAATTTCCCTCCGTCGTAGGAAACTGCTACTCCAGCCTTTATTCCTCCGCGGAAACTCGCCCTCTTTGCCAGAGGATCCAAGGATAGAGTGGAAATTCCTATAAGGTTGTATCGAGTTAAGAGGAAATCCTCCGCGATCCACCTAATACCCAAACCCAATGATTTCTCTGTTCCAACTTGTCTTTTCTTCCTACTTCTTTTTATTTTATTCCCTTGTTCGTTCGCGTTTTAATCGTTCACTTCGCCTCGAGTTGTCAATGAAAGAAAGAAAGGGATTGGAGCAGTCGCGAGAAATTTCTCAATTCTTATTAAGCAGCTCGAGAAACTGGTGGTAAAGCATGCTTCGAGAATCAGAGACCTTAATCGTATTAACGAAAGAGGTAATATCGGGACGAAACGCGCGTAACAAAATATGTTGGGAAGATTCGAAATTTCTTGTTAAACGTGAAACGCGCAGAGGGTTTACGCGTTTAATCTTGTTTGAAAAATAGATGACAACGGAATGGAATCGCGCGTGGTTTAACACGGAATACATCGAAAGGATTTTAAATTTATTAGCGAACGGAAAGTGGACGGAGAGCCCGGTAGGTTAATCTCATTAGCGATATGTTAAATAAAATGAGACCCGGGGCGCTTTAAATGGAATGTAAAATGTGTATTTGAATTAATTCCGTTGGCGTTACTTTATGTTTCCGTTGTACGGTATAGCATTATTTTATCAACATCGGCAATTATTTATGGGATTAACGTGCGAGGTGTGCCGGTGCGATTTATCAGTAGTCGAGGACATAAATTTCCCAGGCAGCGCGGCTTAATCCTTGAAGGTTCGACTACTTCGATAAACGTTCCGGAATCGGGAACATATCCAGGCAAATATTCTTCGAGACACATAAATATTCGTAACTATCCGATATATTAAAGTGCAGTTGGATTTTTAATCAAAGAGATGCGTGGAGGAATTGCTCTGCCGGTGAGAAGAGAACCACGGCGGATCAACTTTCGGTTGATCCTGCCGAATGGTCGCATCAAAACATCATATCGGTTTATGCGGTTATAGATTGCTTTCTATTTCCAACACCGATAGTCGGCGCCGGCTGATTCTCTCTTCCATCGAGCCCTCTTTTGCATAAAACGAAAAAGAAACAGAAAGACGACTCGTATCGCGATTTTTCAAGCCCAGCTACGTGCTTCACCTTTGTTATTCCAATCCGGCCAGCGGCCGCTGATAGACGCGCGTTTCGCCCATTCGAATTATTATCTTGGCCGGGTTTATTTTTATCAACGCGGCTACGCGACCGTAAATAAATCTCGTTTATTTCGTTTATACGGCGCGAAAGACGGAAGCTTCCGTCGGCGTGGCGGCGCGCGGAATCGGGAAATTCGCCGAGATAAACTTTTGCAAACAAATACCGCGGACCAGCGGGAATTTCCTCGCTAATTTGTCATTGAGCAAACACAAATATCCCAGTGACGGTGAATGATCAATTAACGTCGCGTGTATTCCTTCGTCGACGAAACGGGCACAGATCTACCATCAACGTTTGTTCCCCTATGGAAACAGATGTACGCCTCTTCGATTTTCGCGTTCTGCACTAGCGGATTGTAAATAATCCGATTCAACGGAACACATGGCCGTGTTTCGCGGAGTTTCCAAGTTCAATCGCGCGGAATTCTTTCCGTTAAAGCGGTTGGTTCCCCCTGAAACTATGCGAAAAAAACTTGCTAAAAGATTCAGTACCACAGGGGATCGAATCCAAACCTTACTTCCGTTCATTTTTTCTCTCGGCAATTCGATCGATCGCCATCAATTTTCGAACAGATCGTGTTTGTCCGTTTCGAGATCGATTATTTAACAAGGACGCGTTTAATTACTCGGCCACGCTTCGTTTTTCTTCCTCCGCGGTGGAAGCATCATTCGAAATTCAGGGAAACAAAATTTCTGGCCGAATTAAATATCGAAGACGGTTCTGTCTGTTTTTTCAACGCTTTGTTCGCCGCTTTAACCCGCCTTAACGATTCATCGTTAAACAACGAGGCTGAAAACATCAAATGGCCAGAAATCGGCAAATTGACGTCAACACCCGCGTACCCGAGTTAACATTTGCAGTATCTACATTTAACTTTCGTATTTGCCTTCATTTCAGCGTCCCGCCGTGCCGTTTAAATTAACTCTCGCTTGCCATTAGTAGTCGAAATCGAGGCGTACGCGTCGAGCCTAATTATTCTTCGCTATAATTACCCTTTGTTGCATCCACCACGCGATCTTTTGCCTGAGTTTCGTCGGATTCCTCGCAGACGCTCGCAGCTGATTCGTTCGAGGCAAAGGAAAAGTGAATTTCTCGGCGTTTATTGCGCACCATACTGGAGGTACCGGCATTTATTGGCTGTCTACCGTTTAAGTTGGAGTGGGTGCTCGTCACGAAGTACTTTCTGCCCTATGCCGGCGAAGAGAAAGATGGTTATTCTTGGCAGATAGGCGAGGGCTCTCGAAGGATGATTCCGGAGCGGGAGATGCTGTACCTTTTAACGCCCTCCGAGCGTTCTCGCCTGCGTTCCATGCAATCCAAGTGGCCGTGCTTAGGCATTTGTCTCACGTATCTTCCCAGTCGCCGATACTCGTCGGACACCGAAGCCGGACGCGACGATTGTTCGCCGAACAATACCTTTATTCGCGAACAAAGAGGAAAAATGAGCGGGTTGGCTGGCATGGGGTTAGGGGAAACGGTTCGGGCGAAGAGCGATGCTGCGCGAGCGAGGAGAAACGGGGGAGAAATAGGAGAGCTTCGAGGGGGCTGGAACCAAGAGGATCCGATTCTTTCTGCATACGCGAGCGAGTAAATTCTTGCATTATACCCCCGGAAATGCCACGTTGGAATACGGGTGCCGTTTAAATAAATAAGTCGGTAAATAAACGATCGAGTTGCCGTTCGTATACGCAGAAGTCACCGGCAAAGGTACATACGTTGAACGGGAACGGTCGCGTAGTAATTCCAGTGGCGGTGAAATTTTAACGCAAAGAGGTGGGAAGGGAAGTGGAGAGGAGGGTACAAAGACGGAGAGCGAGTGAGATCGGCGGTAAGAATGGGAAGAGAAATGGGAGAGAAAAAGACGAGGAGTCACGATCGGTTAAGTCACGCTGGCAAGATGCCAACCAATTATGAATGTAAAGTTATGGTAATATTGATATCGAACGGGGATGGAAAAAATGGCGGTAATAAAGCGGACATTCTACTTTTCCTCCGATCTCTACGTCGTTCTCTCCCGTTTCTCTCCCGTTTCTCCGCTTTTTCCTCAGCCCGAGCATTACATTATTCGGAACATTCTTCATGTATGATCGGAGCTACCTACCTCGCGTCTGGTAATTGAAATCCAATATGCCTATCTCACCTGACAGCTTGCGGTAAGTCCCAACGTTTTATTTCATCCCTGGTCCTTCTTCGACGAATGGAATATCGAACCGGGGAAAGTAGGCTTCCTTCGAGCTATCGGCGCGTGGTTGATCGCGTCGCGGTAAATCGAAATTAGTCCGTCCGGACGATGATCCGTTAACTTTATTGCTTGTTGCGGACAATGGAATTGCATAGAGCAGGCTATTATCAAAGGGAATTATCGTTTTTCGATAATTTCCGACGCAATCGTATCTCGTGGAAATAGAAATATTATTTTCTTTCGGATAATAATCGATCGGAGCAACGATAGAAAATTAGGCGGAATGGCGGAAAGATTAACGAGAAGTCGCGTGGTCCGTCGAACCTCTCGGCCAGGCTGCCGAATTTCCACCGGGAAATTGAATGAAACGGGGCTGGCGGCCACTTTTGCGCACCGCAATGTGAAACAATTAATAAACGCGGCCGCGTCAGAGATGATGCTCGTTCTCTACACGTGTACCATGCTCCACGCGACCGCCGCATTATAATCCATTAACAATTAACGAACTACTAATGAAATGGAACGGCCCTCGTCGTCGACCACACGCCGACCGACAGCAGCCCCCGAAATGGGCCGATCGTTATGATTTCCATCGAAGGACGGAAACATACGCTTATCGGACGCCATCCAACTCCTACTGATATCATCCTTCTACCTGCAACTAAGAATACACTCGTTCCCTTTCCCCTCCATTTGCGAATATCTCTCGTCGCGGATATGCGGTAATTACTCACCCGTATCCGGTGCATCCTATTTCTAACGTACGACGAGAATTACCGTTTCGGTTAGGACCGCGCGAAACGAGGGCGAAATGAGACGCGAAATGTATCCGTCGATATTTGTTTGGTAAATAGGCGTAGCTAGGCGAAGTAAACGAAAGCAGAGGAGGAAGTTTTTCTGGGATTACGCGAACGATTGGCGGAGTTTGTCAGAATGACCGAGCGATGCGGCTGGGAAAAGTAAGGCACTAGTGGAAAAGTTACACTCTCGATTCACCAACTGTGTTCAAGTCAAACGTCGATCTCTCCGCGAAGTTACTCGAGTGGATTTTCCTGTCTATATCGTCCATGCGAAATCCTTTTCTGCCGCGCCGCCGCCGCTAGGCTGTTGCCATGCTAAAAATATTTCCCCTCCGACCCGGCCCAACTTCCACAGCCGCGATAATATTTCTTCGTTTCGACTGCGCGCCGTGACGACAAACGAGTTATCGAGTCAGTTTACTCGCCGGCAGCCAAGTTATACAGAAGTGGAAGTTGCCAAAGCCGTTCCGCGACTTCTTCGCTTCTATCTAATTAGACGGAACGTTCGGAATGGATGTACACCGAGAGAGAACGTTTAATTAAATTTAATGCAACGCCGGCGATGACGCGATATTTAATGGAAAAGTGGCGGAATTAGCGGGAGATGAGAAAGTTAGGTGGTCACCGGTCCGTTTCCGTTAACACCTTCGCGAACAGGAATTTCATCTCGACTCGTTAACGCGCACCACCACCGATTCCGTGTCGCTCTAACGGCCGCGATATTTCACGCGGCCTAAATTCGATCGAAACGATTAAACATTTTGGCAGCTGCCACCGCCTGCATCCCGTGCGCTGCTCCTCGATGAGTGTTCGTTCGAGAAGAATTTAATGGGACTGGCGCTTGGCCGACCGTCAGACCGGGACATAGACGAGAAAAATAGAGAAACAACTCGACGTATTTTCCATTAAACGAGATTTTTATCGATCTCAACCACGCCCGTGACGCAATCATCGCCGAAGACAGCCTCCGTATTCGTTACCAAGGATCGCTTTGCATCTTCTTCCGAATCTTTTTACCGAATTTTCCCAAGAAATTCGCGGGACAACGTTGCTTTCGTCGCCGATTCACCGTATAATCCATTCAAATTACGTTAACGAGGAAAATCTTGGGTTGCTTGCGTAAAGCGAAACGGAGTTTACAATGCTATTAGCGGTGATTGTCGACGAAAGGAAGGCTTCGTTCCGCGCGTGCATTTCGCGGTCGATTACGTTTTAGAAAGAGAATATCACGGTTTATCCGGAATTTCAAGACCTTCTCTCTTGGAGTGCACGCTCCGCGATACAAATCTCTGCGGATGCGCGGAACTTCTTCGTCGACGAAATCTGAGCAGCTTCGCGGAAAATGCTAAAAGTTGGTAATAGCTGACGTAATGCGTGTCAACGTCTTAAGAAAGGCGACGGAAAGCCGCGAAATATTAGCGTACGTGGTGAACTAAACTAAAAGCGAAAGAATTACCCGAGAGAAGCTATTAGAAAGCTGCTTTGTCGCATTCCTTCCACGGGAAAAAGTGAAATACGCGAAATCGCAAGGTGACCACCGTGGAGTACACGTAAAATCCCGATGATTCGTTGGTTGACGGTTCGTCGACTGGAGTTGTGAGCGTGGCAAAAACGTAAATCGCTTTCGTGGTAGATTACCACGAGAGTGGAGCTTATAGCGACGAGAAAGTCTCCTTCACGCGTCCACTTCGATTCGCTTCGTAAAGTTGACGCCAGGACTGATTCCCGGCTCAAGGGAGATCCTTATTCGATCCCTGACACGTGGACAGCTCCTTTTCTTCCTTCCCCATCGATCCACCACGATTCGTAGACGTTTGCTCCTTCATCCCGACGTGGACCGGCAGCTCTCGTGACAGCGAGAAACTCCGATGAGAAATACCGAGATTAAATATTACTAGAGATCAGGAAGAATCGTTGCGACTCGAGGTTCCGCGTAATTTCCCGAAGATTACGGATACGCGGAAGTACCGGCAACAAAAGAGACGCTTCTTGCGGCCCGATGAACCGTGAGACCCTGCGATGGGTGGCATCCATCGGGGCCGCTAAACAAAGGCAAAAACCGTGACTGCGAACCACTTTTCCCAAAGGTTTTCACCTTGGTTGCGCGTCTTTGTTGGACAACCACCGTTGCTTTTCCTCCTTGTTAACTCGGTTGTTAACGAGCGATATCCCGGCTCGGAAGGCCACGAGAGCAGCCCCTTATCTCTTGCCTGTTACTCGCGCCTCGAATATCCTTCTTTCTCGCGGCGACACCTCTATCGACCAGCCGGTCTCTCACCGGAATTACCACTTATATCGAAGGGGATTCGATATTTGTTCTCGGCTGGTCGAATCGCCCGGTAGAGGCGATATTTATGGCTGCTGAGATCTATCAGCTGCCGAATCGGAATATCTCCCTCGGAAGCTTCCATCGCACCGCATTCTTTTTACAACTCTGTCCCTCGATTCCACTTTGAAACACTTTTAACCAGGAATTCTTTGCTGCGGTATAGCCTGACCGAGCGAGGTATCGCAGGCAATATCGTAACGAAGCGATAATCGTATCCCCCGTGGAAAAATTCGTCTTCCTGCTGTTTCGCTTTCGCGAAGATTAGCTTGTATCGCGCGGCTCGAGTTCCCGGGCTGTTCATAATAGATCTTGCCGCCGCGCCGACGCGCTACTTATCGGAGCTCGAAGACTTACCGTCTCTCTCGTGGGAATCTTTATGACACCATCGAGAATTTTGCGTATGTAGGCGTCTTTAACGCGCAAGTAACCGGGAATGCGGAAAGTAGTAATTAAAGTTTCATCGCGGGGTTGATCGGGCGGTGAATGGCTGTGCTCTAAGAGGCAGCAACGGTGGCGGCCATGCAAATTTCCCTTGTCTTTACGACGTCCTCGGCGTCTAAATTGGTTTTCTTACTAGCTAATTGCCCGGACCAACTCCGGCATGCGTTATTACTCGTTCTGCCGAGGCGAATTTTAGTTAGACACCCTGGCATGGAGGAGGAATCGATAGAGGCGAGGGTGGCGAAAGAATAGCCCGCCGCGGTCGCGGCTACGGCAGGATCACCGTGTCGCCGAACAATGGCGATACGCTCCTGGAATCCCTTAATTGCCAGCAAACAGCGCATTAGTCGATTTATCCAACTAGACGAAGCATTAGTAAATGCTAGCCGGCGTGTTTAATGAATATAAATGGTCGGCAACGCTTGCACGTGGAACATATTATGTCAATTGGTCCTGAAACCGTGCAAGGCACGGGGTAATTATAGAATAACAATTATTAATTAGTCGTACACCAGGGATCATCTAGGTTTAATGCGCTCCATGACCATGAACGATGTTACGCGCCCGCAGCACGCGCGCTCCGCTCGTCGCTTCCGCTCTTTGATGAATTTTCTACGGCAAAAGTGAACGGTGAATGCGGCAAGAGGTAAAATTGAGGGCGGTCGAGATGAAAAGAACGACACCAATTACACCGGGATTGAAATGAATTTTACAACGTAAAACCCGTTTATTTTAGCTTGTTCGGGGTAAAATGGGGAGCGGGAAACAATCGGTGGAGGAAAACAATGAAGCCTTGGCGGGAGAAAAAGGGGAAGCGAAGTAATGCGGTGAAACAACGAAAGAAACATAAGAATCCGTGCACGATGGTATTAATTCGGACGTAAACGCTTAGAGCGCGGCAAACCTGGTGACAATTTCATTTAACGATTATTACCAACACTCAGCCGTATATGTTCAGATACACTCGCGTCATGCTGTTACACGCAGCACGCTATTATACTCGTTGCAACATTTTCGCGTAATTTACCTGCTTCAGAAACATGTACACCGGCAGCCGAGAGTACGCGCGAATTACAACTGTTTCGAGAATTGTCTCTTCCCTGCATTGTCATCTCGATTTTCTCCGTGTTTCGAACCAACCTCCTTTACAGCCTTTTTCACCCGCCCCTCTCCGTTTCCGGGATTGCTCGTGAACCGAGTTGTTTAAGCTTTCCGCGCGATCCTTCGAGATTCAATTATTTAACCGCTGCGTGTAATCGTTATTCCGATTAATCGAAAACTAGGAACGTTTCTTCTCTAAATTCCCTCTCTGTTCCGTGGTAAATTCGGTAATCGTGCTCTCGGAATTGCCCATCGCTTCGATGAAGTGCGTACCGTGTTCTTGCCTCCTTTGGGAATTTAATTATGGCAACATTCAATTACGGCACGCACGATGCGGCCGTATTTTGACGGAGCTCGCGTATTAAAGCCGTAACGGTAGTTAGCCGCAATGTCCGAGCTTATGGTCGCGTTATTAAACTGACGGTAAATAACACGGGCGCGTTTCCTTCGCTGGTCGCCGCGCCACCGAATTCGTTCCAACGCGTTCCATCGCGTTCCCATCGCGTTCCAACGGTGGTTTTTCGCGCGAACCGTGACCGTAACAAACGGAAGCTAATCGCGCGTCGATGTCATAAACCAGCGGAATATTCAAGCGTGATCGACTGGAACGGGGATCGGTATGGAACGGATGCGCCAGGGTTCCCAAGCCGGCCTATATTTATCATCCTTCTATTTGCTACGGCTGACCATGAATCAGTTCGGTGCGACGTTGTTGATCGCCGAGACGCTGTTTATTCAGACTGTCAACAGGCTAGGCACTGGTCTAATATCCGACATAGAGTCTGTGTGCGGTGCGCGCACGTGAATCGGACTTACTTCCGCGTATATATTCCGCCTATTCAGGAATTCATTACCGTCGATTCTACGCTCACGGAGATTTACCGGATACGGAACCGCCTCGAAGGGCCAGCGAATATCAGGCATTTCGATTCGGGTTCCAGCTCGTCGAGGACGACCTGAATTCACCTTCGATTCCCGCCGCCTGGCCCGTGCCGCGACGCGCCTCGCCTCGCCTCGCCGCGACGCCTCTCCGATAACGAGAACCGAAATAAAGGCCCCTTTCATCGTCCCCGACCCTCGATCGGCGCTAGAAAAATCGCGACGCGCGAATTTCTCCGTTGCACTGCCGCCGTTCGCCCTTATTTATTTTCACATCACCTCTCGCGCGAAATAGGATCGCGACACGCGATGAAATTCGATTCACGGTATAGCTGCCAGCGCGAAACTGGTTTACGCCTCGAATGAAACGCAATCATCGACGGTACCTGCGAATAAATGAATGGCGATCCGTTTCGGTAAAGCAGGATCCATGAGAGAAAAATAAGAAAAAAATAGGAGAAAGAGGAAAGGAGAAAAAAAAATAAAGAAAAGAAAAAATAGGAGGAGGGATGATGGGAAGGTGGGAAAGGTCGGGAGAAGAAATGGAGGCGATTTCTCGTGGACGAGGCTCCTGAAACACGTCGAAGGTCGAGGTTCTTGGTGGATGTGCCTTCGAATCGAGGGAGGAACGGTAAATCATCGGATTGCCTCTGATTCCAGGCGATGTTCGCGGACTACGGAATCTGTGAGAAATAGCGCGAAAATGCTGACCACGCGAGAAAGAGTGGAAAGAGTGGAAAGAGTGGAACGGAGATGCGCGTTTTCCCAACGTGGATAATTTTCATAACGCATTAGAGAGGCGCATATATGCCGGGGAAAATCGATGACTGGCCGAGCACCGGTGCACCACAGGTTTTGATTAGCTGTTCACTTTGAACCGCGAGGAATATCGATAATTCGCAGTGAGAAAGCATCGGTTTGCTCTCGTGCCGTGTTCCATCGAAATACGTGTTTACACGTTGTACATAATTTCTGGAATGCGAGGATCATTAGAATGGAAATTAGCTGTCGAGCAGCGGTGAAGATGCTTCGTATGCAGCCAGTAAAAAAAAACCTATTCGTACGCTATATCAGAAGCAAATTTATCTAACCAGAAACTTCCAATTTTAATGAAAGTTCGCGTGTATGTAGAGCGTAATGAGTTGTACGCGCATTAAGTTTTTCTTTCCTCCCCGAGACATCTTTCTCTGCGGATCAAATTGATCTTCAAAGTTTCAACGCATTTTCTTCGGAATATTTTTCTTCGCGAAGCTGATGGACCATTAAATATCGAATACGCGACATTGTATCCGAGAAAGCGAAAAGAAAGAAATGCTAAAAAATTGATGTTCTTCGTGCTAGCTCAGAGCATAGTTGAGAGTTTAATTAATAACGAGAAAGATCGCCTTTCAACATTTTTCTTTCTTTTCCTTTTTTTTAATTACTTTCTTTTTTCAAGAAATTCCTTAAACGCGTGCATCGTAACAGGTTATATAGATAACAATTTTCTTTCATAGTTGGCGCAGTTCGTGCAGACCTCGCATCATAATTGCTTATTCGATATCACGATTACGAACTGTACTTTAATTTCAATCTCGTAACTGAAATTGGCATAGCGTTTGAACGAGGGTTTTTCAAAAGACTCTTAGAGAGAAATATTACTTCCACTTATAAATATCGTATCGGCGTTAACTCACATTGAATGGCGCAATCTCGGATATTAACACACAGCTCCGGGGGGTAATATATTTGATACCGTTTAACGCAACTGATACGTTCCAAAGGTATATTACGATTAGGAGAAATTCACGCGACCTCCCTGAAGGCGTGCAATATCGCAGACAAAAGATAAGGAATCGACAATGCTACGCTCTTACGATAAATCCGCCAACTATTGCGTTATCTGCGTCTCGAGCCGTGCCAACTTGATTTCCTTTAACGAAGACGCGTCCCATCGCGAACAAACGAAACGTTCGTTCGGCCTATTCAATTTCTCAGATACAGCGCGACACTTTCACCGTGATTTCCCTCGGAGGCTATCGCAAAAGGGAATTCAACGTTCACCTGTGACAAACCTTTTGACTCCTCTCTCTTCGTTCTTTCCTAAGACACGCGTTTCTTTTGTCTTCTTCTTTTTTTTTTTTTTTGTTCTTTTCTGGAGCGAGAAGAACGAGGCCGATCGGGAATTGAAACAGCGCGCCAAGGTTTGCTAACAAATACGTAAATCCTACTCGCGTAACACCTCGTAAATCTGACGTTAATTTCTCCGTGAAAATTGGCCGACCGCCAGGATGGGAAAAAGTTCCGGCACCCTCGGAATAAAGTCGTTTCCCAGCGAGGGACTGTCGAACACGGACACCACCGAACCACCCGTCGATTTCGTGATTTGCGACTCTTTCGGGAACAACGCTATTTCTCATCCTCGCGAGCCTCGCTCGGTTTTAAAGAAATATCCGTTCTTGGTATCCCGGGCTGCGATACACGCCGCTCGAGACCCGCATTCCACGCGTGCCCTCGGCCATTTCAGTCCTGAAAATGCACATCATTACAGAGTTTTGCCGGGGTAAATACCGGAATTCCTTCCGTCCTCGTATTTCGTCGTGCGCTCGTTAAATTGCTCGAACGCTGCATCCTACGAAAGTATTTGCGCTTACCTTCTGTTACGTAATGGACAAACGCCGAGGAGGAAGAAGTTCGTCCGAGTGGCAAAGAAGTAAGAAAGAAAGAAAGGAGGGAGGCTATATCATACCTCGAAACCGATCCTCTCGGTTATCCACGCGTCCATGCAGTCTGCTTGGTCGGAGACACGCGTGTATCGCCGTGTAGCAATCCTGTTAGCGAGCTTCGGAACGATACTCCGGAGGACACCTGATCATTCCTCACGGTCTAAAGGAGATTGGCGTAAACGTCGAGAAGACAGATCTAAACTGAAGAGGCAGGGATAGGAACAAAGTAGGTTGGCGAAAGAAAAATGTGCACCGGCCGGAGACGCGGATAAAACAAGTTTACTTTAATCGCGAAACTTCGAACGGAAAGATAAATCTTCTCGACGAAGAGTTGGTTTACGTCCTTGTTACATCGATCGATCGAACCACGCGAATAGCCGGATTCGCGATACAAGCCGATAGATCTATTCGCCGCGATACGCTTTACCACTTCCACCAGTTCCAACAAGCTGTTCTCTTTGATTTCCAGTGATCCGGCTTGCCCGAAAATCAGCCAAGTTCCAACAACTCGGGGGCCACGGTGGAAAACTTTGGCCTGTATTTCAGTAAAAAAGATTTCCGCGGGAAAATCAAAATTGATAGCCGTGCTGCCGGTAAACCTGAATTTATCGATCACGGACCTCGCTCCAGTTTTGTCCGGGGAACTCGAGATAAGTAAGAGGAGCACGGAGCAAAGAGAGGAATGAGAGGAAAGAGAGGAAAGTGTGCCCGGGTGTGTTTGGTATCGAAAATATAGCTGGCTGTGCGAGGCGATGTCGGAAGTAAAATACGAAAGGCAAACGGTGGACGATAGTTTGTCCCGTTGCCAGGAACGGAAGGAAATTCTTGTAATTAATTATCGGTGAGTGCCGAGACAGATTTGCTCAGGAACGTAGAACAAATTAGAATGGCGGGAATGCCGGCTGCTCCGATAACGCGGTTGGCTCTTCGAAGCGTAAGGCTACTAATGAAAAGCCGGACAAGTAAAATCCAAGAAAATCCTGGATGACTGCCGGCAACAAAGGACGCTAAAGTAGGTCTCTCCGAGACACCCAATTCGTTCTTTCACTCGGGTTTCATGCCCCCGCCAACTTCTGCGTATACCTACGTACCAGTGGAAGGATTCCAGGACAAAGTTCCCTGAAAGTTCGCTGGAAGATGCTCGTCGGATGCTCGCAGACAGCAAGGGGCAGAGGAATCAAAAGTTATTATCCCTTGATAGCTGAGCTTTCTATCCATCCTTTCCATTTCTCTTCGATTTCTCTTCGGTTTCTCTTCCGTTTCTCTTCGATTTCTCTTCGATTTCTCTTCACCGGCGTTCCGCTTGTTTCGCGAATCGCCAAACCAACCGCCAAAAGGACACGCGTGCACCAGCGAAAGTTAGGTTTAATCGGTAACCGAGACACGCTCGAATTACGTACCTTACCGGTAAATAAATTTATAACGGTGCCAGCAGTTTCAGCGGGCAGTTTCAGATTTCCCATGTGACGCTTCACGTGCCGTGGTCCTAAATACGGTTACAATAATTATTATTGCAGCAGCTGGTATATATTTCGGTTTACGTGTTGAGCTTCGCGGACGGCCAAAGTGGAAAATTAATTAACCGCACGCGTGGATAATGAGGTCGGCGTTATTTCAGATGTTTCGTCGAGTACGACGGCACTGTGGGAAACGGGAAAAACTCTGACGAGTCGAGGCCGACGATTCCTAACGGGCCGTTGACTCGTCGTCTGTCACGAGTGTTCTGCTCTGCTAGAATTTTGCCAAGATACCACCGTTTCCCGACTCTCCACCGAGCTCCTCCCCCGTTGTCGTTACTCGCGCGCGAAAGAAACGCTAACGCACCTTCGATACTTTCCGATAAACCCTCCCATTTTCTTCTCCGGATGTTTCTTCGTCTACGCGCGTAACGTCATGCGCGCGTCAAAGAGGGATGAATCGAGTTTTCGGGGAACGGTGACGCGAGTCGTCTGGCGAAACAACCTTATTCCCTAGACGCGGCGCGGTTATTAGCGTGGTAGCGACGAACGACATCCATCAAATGGAAGAAACAACGGCGGGATCGGAAGGAAACAGAGGAACGTCTTTCGGGGTACAAAGCAGCGGACTATTGAGAGGGTAAAAGCGGAGGCGGCGAACGCCGGGACAATGGAGGACGGGTTGTACCATTGTTTCCTCGCGCTGTTCGGTCATTATCGTTCGCTGCTGACGGGCAAAATCTAGCGTGAAAAATTCCGAACAAACGAGAAGCAATTTCCACGGAATGTGGTTAATTCGCGGAAATGGCTTATCGCATTTGGCTGGAGAGGTGGACAAGCGGCTCGGCGATCGCGCCCTCTTCTCGCCCGTTTCCTTTTCCATTCCCCTTCCCTTACGGACCATTTAACCCGACTTCCACTTAATGCCGGATACACCGTTGCTCGCGTCAATATCCCGGAATCCAAGAAACCGTTCTATCGTCTAATGGAGCCCTGTTGCTTTTTAAGAATCGATCGTCTGCCCGCGGTAAATGTACCGAAATGGAGGAGCTGGATATCTACGGAGAATTGGTATATAGACTTCGCACGTTGCACCGGGACCAAATACCATTATTGGATTTTCCCGCCAGGCATAATCGTTTTGACTGCTCCTTGAAAGCGCCCGGTTAGAACGGCAAGTTCCCCGATGATTTATCGACTGACAAACCCGAGGTGTCTTTACTTTTCCACTGTGTTTTACAATCACTGAGGATTTCTCCAACACGCGTTCGCAATTTACGAGTTAACCCAAGACGACCGATCATCTCTACGAATTTTATCCTTCGCGTTTCTTCTCTAATTATGCGTAAATAAAACGAAGGAAATCGCGTATCAAAAGGTCTCGCGGTTCTTTTGGGGAAAAAATTCTCGAAACAGTCCCCTTCTGACCGGATTACCGGTATACCATCTTGATAAACGTAACAGGAAATTTCTCTTAATTCCGTTTCCAAGGATAATTCAACAAAGAGAGCGACGCTGCGAGTCCAGGATTAGAACGTTTGGATATCACGCGGAAGATGTTTCTCTCTTCGTTGTCAGCCCTTTGATGTAACAGGCATGTCTGTATGGATATTAGAAACAGTGTTCGCGAGAGACTCTTCGCGATATATCAGAATTAATTAAATTTTCCAGAGCGATGTCGGGACGCGTCTAAAGTGCAAAGGCGACTCGAAAAGTCCTGTTTCCCCGGACATACAGCTGGTGCAATGCAGATTTCGAAAGCGGGTAAAAGGTTGTTTCGCCGCATCGGATGATAGCGGGATGGTGAAAAAGATCGATGAAAGGTACAGCGGGCATGGTAAATTACGTGTAACGTGGTTGCTCCCTCGAGGCAGCTTCCTCGAATATTTTAGCGTCGATGAAGACACTTGCTCGAATCAAGAGGAGAAACGTTAATGTATCCACCATGTGCTGCTCGTTAAAGGAAATTTATCGAACGAAAATCTCCCATTACACGTCCAGGAGCAATTTGATTGTTCGCGGGTAGGTAATTCGCGTCGAAGAAATTGCGATAGAATCGCGTCCGTTATTGTGGTACGCAACGGTGTTCGAGTTAATCGCGTTCTACGATTGGGATTTATAATTTGTGGGGAAGGTCGTTAATTCACCGACGAGTATAAAAGTGTTTTATATTTTAAATTCGTACACGGGCAAGCGTTCGTTGTTAATCATGCGATAAATGAGCGACACCAAACGTCGCCCAGATTAATATTTCGTCTACCATATTGGATATTCATGTATTCCCGACGCCGTTGCGTATCGTGTTTTCAATTACATCGGTAGATTTTCTCCTGCTTCATTTCGATTTGCATCTCATTCGCTGCTGGTTCTTTGCCGAGTCCAAAATAAAAGTTTCCGGCACGCGAAACGAGTAGGTCGTAGGAAAAAGAACGGCGGCACGGGGTAAGAAACGCACGGCGAACGATGTTTCCGGTATCCAGCGTGTCGTTTCGTTCGATGCAATTTTTCTCTATTCTTTTTCACTTCAATTCCAAACCTGCTACCCGTTGTCTGGCGTAAATTTCAGATAAAGAAAATACACCGGCATATTATTTCCGTTGCTTAAACAAACTCCGCGCCGCGAACGCGTATTTTGTTCGAAATTTTTCCTATTGTTAAGCCCCGAACGCGCTGCATTCGAGATTTTTTCCGTGTCGGAAAAACACAGCTCTCGATACGCCGGGTATCTATTCCATCGCTTGCTTCCGTGTCTCTCCAAAAACGAATGTACGAATTTTCTCTTCCTTCCATTGTAAATAGCACTCTACGTTCAACGGGATAGCTTGTTTGTTCGATATCCGTGTCCTCGGCGTTACAGTTTCACGCGCGATGCATTAACGGGCGACGAGGACGAATATGGAGATCAGCTCGCGTCCTTTTACTTCTGTATTTATCAGTGATATACGCTGGAGAGCATGTCGCTCGTCCCCTGATAATAAATCGCCGCTTCTTTCTCAGTTGTTTCCATTTCCACGTGGGAAATCCTGCAGAGATGACGAGCAATACACGTCGTCGTTTCGTATTAGGAAGAGGCGAAGAAAGATGCCTGCATCGAGACGTCCGAACGAGCGCGTGACCCGGGTTACACTGACAAATAGCTCGGTGGAGTCCCGAGGTACGAGAGCATAAACGCGAAAGGGTTCCCGTAATGCTCGTGGAAAGAGGATGAAAGCGCGGTATCTCAGCCTCGGGTCGCTTCGGGCGAGGCTCGCTTCCCAGCCGAGCGAATCCGCGCTGAAACAAGCAACCGATCAACCGGTAGATGGATGAGGAAAGATGGTCGAGGAATATTCGAATGGAACGCGGTTATCGAGGGCTTCGTCGCATGGAGAGCAGAGGAAAGGAAAACCAGCGACTCACGGTGTTTTTTCATTTAATCCGACGCTGATCCTCTTTGTCGCGGCCTAGGTTCATCCATTTCCCGATAAAGGACGTCTGCGTCGCGATTTTTCACCGGACCAACTTTCCCTCCTCGGGAACAACGCAATTAGCGTCATGTTCTGCGAGAGCCGTGTTTCGTACTCGGCGAAGATAAAAAGCTGAGAACGGCTTCCTAAGTTCAACGAGATTCGTTCAAAGCGATTCCGCGAGGATAACGTTCCGTGGTAATTGCTTTCGTAATTTCGTCGCCGTACACTTTCGTAGTTTAAAAACTAGCCAATCCTGGTAGTTGCATCGATTATTCGGGGGAGGGACAGAGTGGCGCGGCGCGTTTTACAGGCATAGCGATAACATGAAAAAGGAAAACGCCGCGTTTTGTTCCATTTCACGCGCATCAATCACCGGACGCCGATATCCCAGGTTGTTCCACTTTTCAAGAAATCCATTTAGAGATCATTACGTCTTAATAGCGGCACGCCAGTACCGTCGCCACTTAACGAGATTGCAACGGAGGAATCTGGTTCGCTGGTACCCGGCAGCGATGTTTATCGTCCACGGGACCAAATAAATGTCCTTGTCTGGTAGTTTTTCCTCTCCGCAAGCCCTGGGATCACGTATACGCGTGTGCGGGATCTTTTACTCGCTCTCGCCACTTCCTGTCATCCATGAAAACAGCTCGTCTTCCTCTTAACAACGTCGAAATGGGCCAACGAGAAGACAAGGCACTGCTAAGCTGACGTATCCTCGGCTTACCGAATACCAAAGCGTGTCCTGGCATCGATATTCGAAAAGTTGGCAGCTGTCGCCACGACACGACACGCGACGCGTTGAAAGGGATGGCGCGAGACAAGCAAGCCAGAGGAGAGAAAAGAAGGGAGAAAAGAAAGGAGAAAAGGGGGAAAAAAGGAAGAGAGTGTGAATCGATATCCGTGGAGCTGCTGCGAGCCTAAACCGCATCGATAGGGTCACCTAGGAATGGTTCTTGCACCGCGCTGTTCATCGTCCTGGCGCTTTGCTGACATTGCACTCGACGGGTCCAATTGGCGGGTTGGTGCCTCGCTATCGCCATCTATTCGCTTCTCCGGTTTGTTTCCAGGACCAGGCAACTCCACCGCGGGTCTCGATTAATGCGGCTGTTCGTTCGGGAAGACCGTAGGGTTGCGGTTGGAAAGGGAAGAAAGGCAAGAAAAGCAAGAAAGGGAAGAAAGAGCGGCCGGTTGACAGCGGAATGAAAAAGCAGGCTGCAAAACGCTATCTTTGTTTTAAATCGGATGATGCTGGTTGATTTTCCCAGAAAACTTTTCCACGAGACAGTCGACCATATAATAAAGGTACGCCGCGCGTCGTTGGCCGACTGGTTTTTCCTTGGTAAAAAATTCTCTTTCACGTTGACGAACGAGGTCACAGGAATCCCTCGAGAGAATTTGATAACAATGACTCGTTTGCGTTCCATAATGGAAAGCAGCATCCGCAGGAGCCCATTCATTCTTAGTTCCCTGGTACCGTGCGTAAAATGTTACCAGTCTTTGTTAGTCATAGATAAACGAGCTGCGAAGCTACCTGGATTATCTCGAACATGCGACAGATCGAGCAGCGTTGCTCGCGGCGAGACGCCTCGCTAGCGGCAAGAACTTTGATGCACCGAGGGTTCAAGTGGATTAAGCTCCATTAGTGTATTACGCCCGGTGATAAACTCGCCCCTCGAATTTCATATGCTTTTAAACCGTGCCCGCACGCCCCAGCTGGCCAACCAATCGAGAATTTCTCCGACAATACCACCTTCCACGACTATAAAGTCCTGCAATTAGGATTAAAGCAAAGCTCGGCGCATCTTACCGACCTTGAAAGTCTCGGCAACTTCGAACGCGACCCGTGTTCGCTTCCTTGAACGAACCACGCGGCCCGGTCGAACTTTTGAAGCAGCTTATAGCTGAAACGGTCGACGCCGCTGCTTCCGGTGCTTCGATTCGTTTTTGGCCCCGATTAATCGCCGAGCTGGTAAAATCTCGCAGGCCAACTATGGCTATCATCGAGTCGGTCGATGCCGTGCAATCTTCGTAATTTCGACACGCGCGTACATTCGATGAAGCTATGTGCTCAGCGTGGTGTACACAAAACTTGGCGGATCTTGATTTTCCACTAGGCACCGAAAAATTCTGACGCGATGCTAGAAACGCCTCTGCCACGAAGCGTGTCTGTGTACGAACGGTGGAGAAGGCGATGCGTAGGGCAGAGGCGAGATCAGCGAGCCGGAGGCAGCCGATAAAACGGCTCGGCCTCTGTCTGAAATTCAAATATCTTCCATCGCGTATTTGCTGCTTGTTCTACATAGCCGAAGGCTCATCTGCCGATCAGCCTGTACCTCGCTGACTTTTCCTCCGGTTTCGCGTGCACACAAACGCACATATACCTTCCCCTTCTTGTTTACAGCTACAAGCGTATCATCTCCGCAACGTATTTTCGACGGTTAAAGTTTCGCCTCTGTCTCTTCGTTTCTCTCTTTCCCATATTTCCCAATTCCCCCGAGGGAGCAAAAACTAGGTGACCTCTTTGGTTTAAATAAAATTAACGGGCTTTCGCCGGCTATAAATGTCAGTTGCTTTATACCTCTTTGGTAATATTTTCAATGTCGCTTTCCAATTTTATTTCGTGTAAAAACCGTGTCGTTTGTCCGAACGATACGTACAGCAACTCGTCGCTTCTTTACGTAAATGCTCGTAGCCGATACAAGAAACGATGATTACACGGCAACGTTCCTCCAGGACACCGCGCAAGTCTTCTCCACGCTCTCGAGTTATTTATCGCGATGAAACGACCCGACGCGATAATCTCCAAACATGCGCAGGTTTATCGCGTGTCAAATTTTCTAATTCGCGGTTGGTTGACGTATTTTTCAAATCAAATACAAACACGCGTGACACGTTCCCTTCTCTACCGTATACGTTTATAGGACATTTTTACCCGTTATCTAGCGCGTGGAATTATCCTGTGCAATGTGACAAATTTATGCATCATCCTGCGTGTGCATGGGTTGAAGGGGTGTCCGCATGGAGAAATCGTATCGAACACATGGTCTCGAGGGAGGACCAAGAGAACGGAGGGTCGGATAAGCGTATAAGCATGGCCGTTAAGGTAATTAATAGCCAGGTTCGGCCAAGTTATTGCACGGCTTTATATCCAGCGACCGTTTGAAGGAGGCTGGATAGCCGTGGACGCATATTTATTAAACGAGTTATGGCTTGCCCAAACAAATATTGCACCGTTTCTGTGACACAGGGTCCATGCTCCTGCCCACTTTCCGGCCACGGTGCCAACTTTTTTTTTTTTTACGACCCGTGTCGTTACGAATCCTCCGAGGACCACTCGATGCCGCGACTATGAAGAACGAATGTAGTCGGAATCATCCTCGATAGACATTGCCTCGATCGATGCATTATATTTCCCCGGTCATCTCGTATCGTGCACTGCTGTTTGTTCAGTTTTATTCGGTTTGCCGTTATGAAGGGATTCCGATTATCGCCGTTAAAAGCTACGAAAATTAGCGAAATAAAAAAAGGCTCTCTACAGTCGAATTTCCCGCTTGTCGTAAATATTAGTCGTAAATCGCGCGGACTTTTGGAATAACGTCGCTCTCGTTGACGTCGGGTTTTCAAAACGACGAATGACGTTTAAGCGATATTTACACTCTAATAACTGTACCGGAATGGTATAAAAGCCAATGATTCGTGGTCGTATGATCGAGAGTCATAGCCAGTTACGGAAAAAAGGAAACGCTCGCGTTTCGGCGTTACCAGCAAGAATTTTTAAGTAAATCGCACCAACGGATAATTTAGAACGATGGTTATTTCATGTTCGACACCTATTAAACGTTACAGTGTGTTTCGCAAACATTCACGCGGACAATTTCCGCGTGATTTCTCTTGAATATTTTATTCCACAGGTATAACCGACGAAAAACAGGTATCCGTGTATTCAGAATGACATATCCGCTATTTAAACATCGTTCAACGACGGCCAGGAACAACCGAGCAAATTGCGACGAATTTAAATAACATTTGGAAAGCTTGGTTTAGCCAATTCCGATGACAAACGAAAACCAGAAAAAAAAAAAATAGAGGAAAAAAAACTAAAATATCGCCAAGTGCGAGTAACATTTCACGGGAACATGAAATATTTATATATTTGCTTCGTCTCGTTTTACCATAAATAGAAAAATGCATAAAATTTCAATCCTGGTTTTATAGCGAATGATTAATTGCCGGAGAGTGTTAGCTGGTTTCACGGTGGCGAGATCGAAGTCGCGATGCATTCGGCTCCGGGTCGTCGTAGATCGGAAAGCGTTGGACGAGATAAACCCGGTACATAGCACGGGGATGAATTTGAAGGAAAATTTCCAGGGAAGGAGGGGGTGAAAGCTGGCACGCGAAGAAGAGCCAAGTACATAGAAGCGAAGTACATGGAAAGTATCGCGAACAGATTCCAAGATATTCCCCGATCTTGTTCGTCCAGTTGTATATACGTCTTTGTGTCTGGAAATCGGAGAATGGGATTTTTCGATGAGATGGAATCGTAGAGTAGCATCGCCGATGCGACGAGATATACGGGAATTATACGTGATCGATACTTCATGTTTAAAGGATATCCCAATTTAGCGGAGAGACGGATCGAGAGGACGAAGCGAGACCGGTACACCGCTCATTTTCTACCAGGCGGATCGTTATCTTCTTCCGCTGCTTGTTTTCTGCTTATTGCAGAGTGCTAAGTTTCAATGGCAGTTGGCCGGAGTTGGAAGGATCGCGCAGTGTCTGGTCGCGAAAGCGAGACTTTGCGATCCAAAGACGCTTGATAGCGTTTGCATGGACAATGAAGGCGAGACGGGAAGAAAACGCCAGCCAGAGATCTGAAGATTATCCGTCACAAGCAGGCTGATAAACAAATGGTACAAAGAAGCAGGAGCGAGAGATAAACTTGATTCGTAAATAGCTGCGACTTAATTTCGCGGCGACGCCTCGAATACGAAACTAGCTACGATACGGGTAAACATCTTGCCTTCTTTCTTCCTTCGTTCCGCACGCTATCGAATGCACCCCGTGGACCTTCATTTATCGATGCATCCCGTCGCACAGATTCTCCGCCATTAAAAACAACCCTGGAAACGTTCGTTGGCGGTGGACCGGAAGGCTCATGGAACTTTTTACTTTATCGTTAGCTTCTCCGATTGTTTCGGTTTTCGTTAACGTGACCCGTTAGTTCCCTTTTTAGAACAATAAACTCGTTTCGTGTATACCGGGCTACCGTGTATATTAGGTTAATAGATTCATATCGACGCTAGCTAGCTCGGGCGTTTGATAGTTGAGGACTGTCGGAAAAATCGATTCCTCGTTCGTTCTCCAAAACGTTAAATTCAACTCCATTCCATTTATTCAGGTCGCTCCATCTACTTAGTGACAAGTTCGTAGCCTGTTTTACTACCGGATAACCATCGACCTCGCAGCAATTTAATAAACGACGCTCCAGTTTTTTTCATTCCATCGTGATGTATCGATATTTACCTGACGGCCGAACGAACGAATTCAACGCGTCGTTTACACTTACATTTCCCTAGGAGGAATTACTACACCAAGTATAAGGATAATCGATCAAGCTGGTTCACTCTAAACTTATCATGGACGAGCGTTACATTCGGATTTCCAGCTTTCCATTACACCGAGCGGTATTAAGCTCGAGCGAAAGAGGAAATTGCGAAATTTCAATCGCGGCCGTCAGGTATAAGGAGAAAAGGGAAAAGTTTAATTTGGTCGGTGCGTTGATGCCTTTGATCTATCTCACAGGGCCCTCGTCGTCGAGTGATATATTGAAACTGGCCAAAAAGTGACCGTAATGTGTCCTCGAAAATGAATTCTTGATTTCGGAATATCGGTGCTTTTTTGCTGGCCCGTCTGCGATCCCCGGCACGACGAAATTGGAAACTTTTCATGCAGATTACCCCGGCACAAGGCACACGACCCTGTTCACCTTCTCGCACCTTTCACCCTCCTCTATCTAAGCCCACTTTCGGATATTACTTCTGCGATTGACACGTTGTACCTTTCTCGCGAAACGCGTCGTAGAGTAAGGACGTCGTAAAAAATGAATCGAGAAATTCTTTTCCTCACGAAATCTTGTTCCCATTTTCTCTTTCTCTCTTTCTCTCTCTCTTTCTCTCTTTCTCTCGATTTCCATTCCCCTTTCTCCCGCTTGCTCCCCGATTCCGTATAAATTCGAATGCCGAACGACTGGAATCCGTCTTAATATTTCCCTTGCCTCTCGGTCCGATAAAAGCGTAACGTGTCACTCGTATTGTCCACCGATTTAACGTACGCGTTCAACCTTTCTTACGATAAGCATATTTTATTGTGTCCGCTAGACCCGTAGTTATATTTCGCGGTGTGAAGTTATACAGAGGGGATATGGAAACTCCTCTTTCCATATTTTCTGGAAATACGCTAGGCACGAGTACGCGGTCGTAATATTAGATAAAAGCTCGCAAAATTGCATTTTCGGTCGCCCTTGTTCTGGGCTACCTGCCGCAGTAAATCGGATTTTCGGATTTGCTAGATGCAAGCACTCAAAGAGTTCAGTCAAATCATACTCAGGCTGGAAAAAGCCGGTCATGTCTGTTACTGAATTTTTAATGCGAATTTTCCACCACGCGTGTATCTCTAAATAAATATTACTCGGTTAATCAATTTCACTTCCAACTAATTTTTCATTTCCAAGGTACCGCGAATGTAAGAGTCAAGAGATAGATAATGGAGTATCTTCGATGAACTCTGCAGAGGAGGTGAATTTTTAAGTTAACCAAAGGTCACTCGTCAACCAGCAAAATCCTCTTTCTCTTGAAAAGTTGAAAATTGCTCGTTCGTTCCCGTCACCGGCATATAAATGTAATTTAACGGGTTCGCGAAATTTAAACTTTCGTTTCGCGTTTTAAACTTATCCGGTTTCATCGTTCGATTAGAGGTAACAATTACGTTGCACAAACTTGTTTGACCCGTGACAGGAAATTACAAATTAAAAAGCAATTTCTCATCGTCAAAAATTCCCCAACTTTTTCACCGACGTATTAAATTCTGATAGATTCCCATGTTTCTGGCATTTTCTATTAATATTTCGCGATTGCATAATTTGCAGTCTGCCATGGCCATTGAAAATTGCCCGCGTTAACAAGAGTTGTGGCCTTCTTTCGTTGACTTTTAACCTTCCCGTTGACGCTTCAGGTCCAAATTTTAATTTTTTTCGCGCGGTATATAAATTCGATGAAATTGTTTTAATTCGAACGGCAATCGGAAATTGATCCGATAAAGAAACAGTGCTTCGAACGAGAGTAAGTTCGAATCTATTTCCTCGACGATGAACTCGCAACGCTGTTGCACCATTATTTTTCCCGAAACGAAACGAACGGACTGTCATCTGGAATACCCGATTTCTATGATTTCTTCGAACGAGTGCATCGTAGCATCGAAACTCGATGGTCATCGATAAAATAGAACTGGTTTTCGCGAATGTACGTAGCTTTCAACGCGTTCTGCTACGGTATTCACAGATATGATAATTCTCAGCCTTCTGGCTGACACAATAGCGATAGCTTTGCTCCCTCGAGAGCACACCTCTTACGGCAAGTTACCGTGCCGCGTAAAATTGCATCACAAACTTGCTGCAGAAAGGAAAACTCGTTCCAAATTTTAAAGCTGCGTTAGAATTATGTGTCCGGAGTAACGAGAACAGCCCCCAGGACCCGAGGCAGTTATCTCGCCGGGATATTTATGAAACGCCAGTCAAAGGAAGAAAGAGAGAGAGAGAGGGTGGGACGTAATCTCGAGAAATAATTCGTTAAGAAGGGAAGAATGTTGGGCAGGAGAGGCGAGAACGGTAGAACGACGCGTTTATTCGCGGTATTTGAATCAGCCGAGGTGCAAAGGTATACAACTCGGTGGAACCACTGGCTGATCAGGAAAACGAGATGAAGGCGGTCGATTCATAATGCAGTCGGTCCCTATGAAAATGGTATGCGCGTATTTCCGAGCTTTACAGAGTACGAAAGTGCTTCTGTGTCCATTCCATTGCGAGGCTGAAAAGCAGATAGGAAGCTGCACTCTCGAGTTCATTTCCGTTCCACTCGTGGCCCCGTGCTGTCGCATCAAAAAACATCATAAAGTTGGTACACCCGTCCCAGCTGGCAACCCCTCCGTCTACTCCATCTCCACCTTTCCACCCTGCGTCCCTTTCCTCCAACCCTGCTTTCTTCTCTCTTTACATCCTCCGTAACTACGACCGCGGTGCTTTAACGCGTGTACCAACACAGCTGTCGAGGCTTGAGCGAGACGAGGCGACCTTCGATTCCGCTCGTAGATTCTTCGCTAAATGTTATACTCGTGACCAGCCGACCGGATAATTTTTCCTCTAGGTAAGAATACAGGAACGGGACGGCACTTGGTCAAGAAAGGACAACACGGCGCTTGTAATTATTGGCGCGGCGTATAAGAAACGTTTCCTGCTTCCGTGTCCTGTTTTTCGAACCTGCTGGGACGCGTTCGCTTCTATAGCCAAGTCATTCGACCTCTGGTCGTCGGACCGATAGTATCGCGCCTACCGACGCTTCTCTCCGTTCTCCTCCACCGTTCTCTTTCTTCCGAGTGTCACCTACGCGACAAAGAGTTACCTACGCGAGTGTAACAGCGCAACAGTGGGTGCTGCATCGCGGAGAGCTGGTCGGATCACCGATGACTATCTCTCGAGGACAGCGAAGGTAAGAGATGCACGCTATTTCGCTAGAGTTTACCGATTATCCTATTCGACTTTCTCGTTCTTGTCGCGTCGGATTCGCGCGCCGAATCCGCGAAAGCGAGAAACACCCTCATTTTCTCGCGCGAAAGTCCTCGCGCTCGATTCTTTTCGCGTTACTTCGCGATTGACGTCACGATTCGCAGAATGCGACACCGTTCGGGGAATTTCCGCGCAATTCCGGGATCCTCGTTCCAGTTGAATGGTCGGTCGGGAAATTTCGACTCCCAACCGAATTTCCCTTTCGTTAAACTTATTTCAAATCTCTCGAGACACGCGCGTCTAAGTTACGTGTGCGCGTACTTTGAAAGGAATCGCGCTACGTCTGCGATACACGGAATTCGAATTGAATTTTCCGGCGTACCTCGGCTTAACAAGTCGACGAATCGCACCGAATCGAAACGGAGGCTCTTTTCGATACGAAGCGCCACTTACCCGCGACCTTTGCGCATCCAGCCACTAACCATTGATGGTTCTCGATCTTGTTCTGAGCCTGGCACCCGGTTATGCCAGGCAAAGCAAATTATCCTTTGAAACGCACTAATGCGAGAGTACCATCCGAACGTGCTTCGCTTTTCCTTTCCGAGGGAAGATTACAAGCCGATCCGCCGATATCGGTTCCTATTACTTAAGAAAATAACGTAATTGCTCGCGTACTTTCCGCGAAGCGATAACTCTTTCGCCCGATTTGAATCCTCGTCCTTGGCAGTCCATATCCACACGCCCATTCGAATGCACGCGGATCACGGAGAGAACATGTACGAATTTCACGTCCAATAGATTGACCCCGATTCTATTAAAATCACTGCTCGCGGCACATTGACACCTTCTGACCCGCTTCCGTTTTTCAATTTTGGCCCTTGTATCGAGGTATTAACGGCAGACTGCTGCCTTTGTGCTTGCTGTTGACTTCCCGGCTTCCGATTAACACCCCCTCGCGTCGAGTAAAAGGATTTTCTCCGTTAAATAAAACGGAAGGAAATACGCGATGGTAATACGCGCTCTGTATGCAAAGCGTAGGATTAAATGTTTGTACGCGTAAAAAGGAAGAATTTATTCTACGCGAGAAATACGTGTGAAACATTGTTCCGTGAATAAAGTTAATAATCAACGATATTTATCGACTCTTTGATATATCATCGGCCAATATTTGGAAATATTTAATCCACGGGCGGATGCGTCTAAAGTAGAATATCGGGGACGGTTTAATTTCGAGTTCTCAACCGGAAATACGGAAAATCGAACGCGACGTCGGATCCGCGGGGCTTTCTTGCGTTTGCGTTTTCAAAATTCAGCAATAACTCTGTAACGTACTATGTAATCGCGATACCCGGTCGCGGGTCATAAAATGTAAATGCGATGCAAATTTCCCGCGATATGGTAATTCGTGGAAACATTTAAAAATAGCGGGAACACTTATTAAAAGCTCGATTCTATTTCAGTGGTTACGTCTGTGTCCCTCGAAACGTTTCTCCACCCCTCGCGAATCTCCGAAGCCGGACGTTTCTGTCGTTACTGTCGAAAATTGTTGCAAAATAAATTCTGATATCCGAGACGAGTACGAGAATCGATATAAGACGAACCTGGTGGGAATACGAAAGCACGACAATGAGGAAGATATCGGTAGAATAGTATCGTTTACTGCTGCATGGTAAATCGAGGAAACGAGTAAACGTAAGTCGTTGGCGAAAAACTTTCCGATTATTTGACGAAGTTTTGATGACGCGGGCTGCAGTGAAATATAAATGACGAACGTTTTATGCTCATTTTCGATATTATACAATCCATTTGCACGTATTCCACGAATAGCCGGGTAATAGACGAGGCAATAAAACCTGCTAAACAGGAAAGTTAAAATTCTTAAGTTTCAAGCGAACACGAACGTATCTGCAGCTATTCTTCTGATCGAAATCACCGGGGAAAATTCGCCAGAGCGATACTCGAAACTTCGAATTGCAAATTAAATTACAGCGAAGATACTTAAGACGTTAACGGCCATCTTCCAGATCTTCTCGTTCTCGAGGATCGACAGATAATCCAACAATCGAATTTTCCGAGTATCTAGGGACATTCAGTGGACGTCGAGCGACCTGAAGCAAAAATTCCCTACATTTCCGCGACCACCTTTCCCGGTTCCTCTGATATTTCCAGCACGTAGCTAGCATTCAGCCCGGTTACGTGGATCAGCGATTTTTGCGAAATCGTATTAACTCTGGCAGCCATCTTATCGTCGAGCTCGAGATGATTCACGGCTTTGAAATACACAGCGCGGGTCGGTAGTAAAGGCACTCGTTTAAAAATGCATCGCATTATCGCAAACAGTTAGCATGCAAATTACTGTAGACTCTAGATAAAAGCGCGGCTATCATTTTATCTCTCATTTAAGAAATGGAGCGTCACTTTGTGCACGACTTCCGTAAGCCGATGTAAAGCTTTCGCTCTGAAAAATCGCAAAGAGGAGTGCGTACCCGAGAAACTTACATTTTGAACCGGCGATTCTTTTACACATATCGCTGTTAGAAATACGTGCAGACATCTTATCCGATTTCGCGATTAAAGCGTTCGTATAAACGTCTGCAGGATACAGCGGTTTCGCGATGAAAAAGAGCGTAACAACGAGCGGAATATTCAGGACGTTCAGTGGCGAGATTCATACGTTTCTCGGATACGTTTTGATGGCTGTATTATATGCACGGTCGGTTAGCCAAGACTCGTGGAACCAGCTATTCTTTGAGATATGGGGTAATTCTTCCGCAACAGTTTATTCGCGTTTTACCATTCCTCTATGCTCCTCTCGCGCGGTGTTTGCATATTCCCTCTACGCTGGCGGTAATTTCATTATTAATCGTGGTCTTTTTAAATCCCTCTTTCAAAGGCTCCTTCCATTATCCTGTCCACGGCTACGCGCTCTTCAGAAATTCGCATCACTGGCTTCCACAAGTTTTTCGACATCCTGATTATCGAATTAAGTCTTCTCGAGGTCCGTTCCCGTGCTGTTTCCCGGGCGGAATCGAATGCGCGATAGAAACCGAAATCATGCTATACAGGTATATTACGCGGCTGTAAAATTTACGGCTGGGAAATTTAACAGAGCTATCTTGGAGCCGAGGAGCCGTGAAAATTAATCAGCTGGATCGCGCGATAGTTGGAAATCGGGGACGATAGGGCGATAAGTCACCGGTCGGAATGGACTTAATAAATTGGGAATCGGTGGTTTGAAACCGGGCCTAAATTCCATTACGAATCGAGGATTCAGGTCGGTGAGGCTACACACGTGGAATCGTAGTTAGTTGCATATAAGCAATTCAGGATGGTAGATGTTAGACATCTCCCGAGGTCTCCATTAGCATACATCCGTGACACCGGTGCTCACCCCTGACTTCCCACACCTCCCTACAACCCTGAGGGGGTTAAATTAACCCTCTCTCGATCGGCATCTGGCAGGGATACGCGTGTCCTTGTCCTACCGAAACGCCACACCGTGGATACTTGCTCTGGGAATGCCAGTTCATCGGGATCACGCGACTACGCGTTCGCTCTGTCAAACCGATTCAAAATGACTGAAAACTGATCCGCGGTTCTGTCGTATAGACCGAGTTGTTTGGTGTATAGACTGTTACACACTCGTGTATCGTGTTGAAGCTTCATCCTTTACCCGGAGTAGAGTTAACCGCGTCGTGATGGATACCATGGAACGTTTCCACGAAATCGATTTACCGCGTCGCGTGTCAGTTATAATTAACCGAAAATTGGAAACGCAAATTTTCAACCTCGAGCCCCCGTACGATTCTATAAACACGGAGCTCGCCGTGATTTAAAAAAATCGATACAAGCGCGCGAAACAAGATCGCGACGTCTCGTTTGGGATTTCACTTTGCAGCGCGCGAACAGATTATAAAGTAACTGGTATGTATATATATAGATTCGCTTGGGTCGAATACGTTCGTTAACTATAACAACCTCGACACAGAGTGGCCACGTTTAAACTGTTGGAAATCGGATCATATTATACTTGCGTTCGGCATATGAGAATCGATGATATATTTGTTCGAACGGGTGGTTTGCTCGCGACACGTGATCCTGCCGGGAAATCGGCACGATTTGATCGCTTTGTATCGTAGCTCTGCCATGTTCGATGTCTCGTGTTATTAACTCGCAATAAACGGTTGTTCCAGATCGAATTCGACTGACCGGTACGTAACGTCAAACGAATGTAGCGCGTCGATTCGTCGCCAATGGAATTTGGATCGCGTATTTCTTTACACCAGGGAATATATAGCAAGCTGGAAGCGATGCATCAGAGCGGTTTGGCATTCGTCACGGTCTACCTTGTCCAGAGGTGCCTGGCTGAAGCTCTAGATCGTGGTACTGGTCGTGGAAGAAAGTAGCAGTTTTATAGGCCAGTAGGCGTGACGGATGTAACGGCTAATGTACGAGATCGATCGAGACGAAAAGCGAAGAGCAAAGTGCGAGGATGAAAACGGAGGAAAAGAAAGCAAGAGTGGGACCGCGTTCCTAGAGCGTGAGGTAGGCTAGAGAAGAAAAGCGGAGAAGACCGAAGCGCAGACGGAAAGAAGAGTAGCGAATGACATTAGGAAGAAGGAGGAGGAGGAGGGACGGTTTGAGTGGAGAAAGCACGAGAACCGGGACGAGAGCGTCGGTGTCGCCACCCTTTTCACCCTTTACCTATACGCTGCCAGCCGGTAATGGAATTGCAAATCCGACGACATTACATGCCTCTTGGCAACTTGTGATTTCGCGCCCAGTTCTACGCCAGCACACGCCCCGTCTCTCTCTCTATCTCTCTTTCTAGGCTTCCGTCACTGTAACCGCTTCCCTCTAACCTCTCGTCCCGACGCTCTTGCTGTCCGTGAAACAAATGACAACGACTCGGATCAACTACTAGGGAGACGCGAAGGTTCGTACATACGAAGATCCGCAGAAATAGCGTTCGGCAGGTTTGCCACTCTGTCCGTTTTCACCGACGAAGATGGAGGTTGTCACGTTGGCAGGCTGATCTTTGGTCATGGACTTTCGGTGGCCAAGCACGTCGAGAATGTGAGGAATTGGCCAGGGTTACGCGAGCCCTTGCTTAACTGCCAGCCAGGTGTCAACAAAGTTCCAACGTTGCGCATTCGCCAGCCTCTGAACGGTTTAGTGGGTAACCATGAGATCGTTTCCTGTTGCTCCATCGCTAATTCGAACGGCTGTTGTCGGAACTTCCTATTGATCTTGACACCCTGTTCACAGCATATGTTCCGCTCTTAACGGCAAAGCAATTTCAACCGCTCCTTCGTTTCCCGTTAAACAGAACACGCTGGTGTCCCGTTTCGGCTCGATCGAGTAATCTTCGATTCGACGTGGCATGCAAACGATAAGTAGAGAAAACGGCGAGCCTGCCGAGCGACAGAATGGTCGGTCGAGAAATAAGAGTTACCTGTCTCGATGTCAGGATTCACGGTTCCGGGGTAAATGCAAATATCTCGCGAATGCAAGTTTCACCGAATGCGAGCCGAATGCGAGGCGAATCCCGGCGTTATGTGCCGCTTCCTGCTGTTGTCCCCGTTATCCTCCTCGCGAGATGCCACGCTCTCTTCGTTCTCGCTGACACGAAATTAATTTTCCGGGACAATCTCGCTACGACTAAGAACTAATTACGCGAGAAACGTTGACCCGCGTTTCGCAAAAATTCATCAACGATTCCCACCTCTCTCTCTCTCTCTCCCTCTCTCTCTCTCTCTGTCTCCCTCTCCTTTTTTCCAGCCATTTTTGAACCACCGAGTTACGATTTACGGTTATTCCTCAAATTATCGATATTGTTAGTAGGACAGCGTGCAAAGACTTCATAATTAATTCATAGCGACGCGGTCGATGCTCTTGGTTGCTTACCGAGTTGTAATTATAGAACACCGGTGACTTATATTTGCCGTGATTTATACAATATTCAAACGGCCTTAAATATTGCCACGGCTTAATCGAGGATCGCTCGGTTTGCCGGTCTGGTAGCGTGTGTACGTTGAAATATTTATTGGAAATAAAGGTTCGGCTTGGAGGAAGGAAGATCGGGTTGTAAGTTTGGCTAAAGGATAATCGAAGGTTAGCCTTGGAACCGCAACTTTAACTGGTGACCGTGGAGACGAATCCGATGACCCCTAGGAAGCTCGAGGGGTTGACCCCTCTTTTGAACTTTGAAAAGGTGAAAAGGGTCGTGAAGCGAGAGACTGTAATCCCAGAATCGACAGTGACACGAGACGAGCTCTTTTTATCCCCTTTCCCCTTTCTCTACTGCCACTTGAAATGTACTCACATTTAACTACCCTACCTTTTCATTTTCTTTTCGCTTTGAAAGGCCCACCGTGCATTACAATATTTTACTTCTGTAACTTTCTCTGATAGCTCCGGTAGATTGAAAGAAAAGAGGTAGCCGGAATGGAGGATCCTTATGCGGCTTTAAAACGTCTTTGAAATCCATTTCGGGAATGACAGCATCGATTTTGCATACACTTCCTGCCGCTTGTGTTTGCGCGGGCTTGATGTTTCGCTTGTCGCAGCACTTTGTTACGCTCCAAGTGCGGCTAAAGCGCGATGAATACTCAAATTAGCCGAATATTGATTGAATAATAGCGAATTATATCGCGCGGGAAGCGAGGCGAATGACGCGCGATAGAATAAAGCGAAATACAAAATGGCGAGAACTCTGCCCGATATGGACGGAGAAACAGCTTTATCGGAAAATTAAATCTTCCAGAAAATATTCACCTTCTCCCTTACGTATAACTCTCGTATATTTCTCCGCGATATCAGACATTTTGCAACGATGCCACCACCAGTTTGCATTATTCGAGAAGAAGATTTAATAATTAAAGTACCTTTTATCTGGCTACTTACCACGGATGATATCCACTTTATAACCAGCGACCGGTCACGATTCTCGAGGTTTCTCATTATCAGGGATCGTGAGAAAAAAGAGAAAAAGCAATGTTAATTCACGGTTCAAGTACTCCCGTTTCCCCGGAATAGTAATTAAAAGTATTTATTGCCATTTTCCTCTCCAACAATGGCCCGGAATGCTTGACAATAATCTGCCGCGATATTTCTTCGTTAAAATGGTCCGCTAATCCGATAAACGCGACGCAAACGCGAATCTCGAGTTTGATCCGATTTTTGCATCCACGGTAACGATAATGAATTCCCTATAAAATCGTGATAAATCGTCGCGCCAAGAGTGCCTGCAATCCCGTTTAAACGTCGCACGTACGATTCCTTCGATTTTTCCTCGCGCAACCGCATCCTATCGCTTCCGTGTGCACTTAACTAATGCGCCGGTATCTACATAATATAGTGGGTTGCATTTAGTTCTTAGTAGACGTCGTTGGCCAGAACAAAGAGTCGCAATGCCACTTAAATTATGTAAATAACGTAAATTCCGCGAAATCCCTTGCAGCGCACAGAGTCTCGCGTACAATTCTCTCTAGACGTCGTGGTGGTCGTCGAAGCCAACCACGACGAGCCATCGATCTCGCCGATGAAGCGGCACGAAAATTTTACTTATTTAAATGCATAGCCCAGAGTCCGAATTCCGGTTTGTCCAGGGAAGAACGTTCGAAGAACGACTTAACGCGATATCGAGGGACAGTTGATGAATCGCTATTGATGGGTAACGAGGGAACGGTGAACTCCTAGGTAATATTAAGCATTTCTTAGAGCGACCTTACGTGCCCGGCTTACCTAACCCAGCGATGGTTCACGGGGTAGGAAAGGGTGGATAAACGATGGAGAAAATATCGCGAGCCAGGGGATTCGAGGGGGTAGAATGGAGGCTAACGAAACGATCCTATCGGTTGTTTTGCCGCGTCCGATCGTGGCGCTTAAGAGAGGAAGCCGACCGATTCACTCGTACTCGGCCAACAGTCCGCGCCACCGCCATCGATCTTCCTAATTAAATCGTTTTGTATCCGTGAATTACGTGAGCACTTTGCAAACGGGATAGATCCAGGGAAAAGAAACCGATCAAAGGTTTTTACGATCGCCATTAAACACAGCGCCCGCCAAATCGTACCGCGCGTCTCTTCGTTTTCCATTTGTTTCTTCCCGCGATACTCCCTCCACTCGTGTTTCGCCTATCGGTGGCAAAAATACGCGATTCGTTGCCTCGCAACTTTTATTCGAATTTTTATTACGCGAGTATTGGCGAATTTAAACGTTCGAGCGCGTAAAATGCCGGTAGAAAATCGAACACCGACCACGAAACGAAAGGGGATGGAAAAATAATTTTAGTCACAGAAAAAGAATTTTTTCCGTTTGGCTTCATATCGCGAATCTCGATTTATATCTGGGAGAAATCGTTTCGTTTTCAGACACCGCGGAGAAGAAGGCTGAATAGAGCCGACGTGTACTAATTTGTAATTCGAGATATCAGCGAATGTCAGTGGAAATGTGTTTATCGCACCGCTTATTTAGCCCGTGTCAAAATTCAGATATTAGTCTATCAACGCGATAATACCGACGATACAAAATGTCGACGTCTGTCATCGCGCCGCCATTTTCCCCGATTTAACGCGCGCTACATTTGTTTTCATGAGTCTCTCGCTACATCACCGGCGCACGTTTTATTCCCGTCGCTGCAGTCGTGGGTATTTTCCCATCTCTCGATCGTACTTTATAGCTGTGTGCGAATGCAAACGCGGGAATATTTTTTGTTTTCCTTATTATTTCTTTTTTTCGCGTACTAAGAGACAATAGTTTTCACCGAACCGTCGGTGGCTCGGCTGCGGTATCTCTAATTCGTACACGCGAATTCCGATACTTCCGCGTAAATGGTTCGACCGAACAACAACGCGAGCAGCAACGTGGGTGGCAGTGTTTATCCGATCCGAAACTAATTAACCCGAAAGATGTTAAACAAACCGACCTATAATAAACACCCTACCATTAAACGATAAAATTCGATCGCCGGATCCCGTGACGTTGCGAAGTCGATTTCACGCGTTCGCAATTTCCCGTTTTTCCACGATCGACGAACGCGCGCATTATTGTCACTGTAACGAGCGTGCAGAGAGAGAGAGAGAGAGAGAGAGGGAGAGAGATTAAGGACGACGCGGATCGCACGACGCAAATTGGGGTTATACGCGGGTCGGAAGGGGAAATGATTGGAAAGGTATTTATCGGGAGGGAAAGGAATAGCGGTGGGTAAGGAGTGTCTGGCCGTCCACGTCTACGCTTTATCTAGGCTATGAATTTCTACACGATAGATATCGATGCTCTCGCGCTCAGCTCTGTGACCACCCTATTCTTCTCCTTTTCCCGCGTCGCTCTTCGGCCCGAGAAAATTTTATATATTCCCCCGTTTCGACTCTGCCAAGCAATACGATCGATATGCACTCTCTTTCTCCGTTTCTCTGTCTGCTCGCGTTGGATGCAGTTTTACTACTCGAGAGTGCACCATCCTCCACCCTCTTCCGCCGTGCATCGCCATTCCCTCTTTCTTCAGCCTTCAGCTTCGCCTCCCTCTCTCTCTCCATCTGCCTCTCTGTGCCGCTCTTTGTCCGTTTCTCCCGACCTGCAGGCCCAGGCTCGTCACACGAGTCCACTCGAAACGAAATTACCCGATGCAGCGAAGGCCGGTGTACGTGTGCGGCTTCCTGGCACGAGAGGGCCAATTGGATGCGCGGCTATCGAAACATCAAACAAAACTTTTCTCCGTGCAAAGCCAATCTGCCGGCAGGCCACCGCGCCATTTACTACGTCGCACTTACCAATCCAGACGGCGAGCCTCCATTTCGAATCCGTGGATCGCTAATCGCCTGCCGCTTCGTAATTTAAACCGTGCTCCAGTTTTCTGCCCGCCCATCGCAAATATACCATACCGGGTACCGACACCTATGCCCACCCCTACCCCTGCCCCTACCCCTCGCTATTGCTCCGCTACTCCCAGCCAATCGCATCGATTATCGATGAAAAAAACCCGATGACGATTATCCTCCCTGCCGATGGTCATATTCTGCACCGGGAATAAGCGCCGGCCATTGTCTGTCAATCAATCATTGACGGATACTTTCGGTGCCGATAGTGACACGTTTCGGTATCTCTGTTTTCACTGGATCATTTGCTTTACCACCGTTGCTTCCACGGTAAACCATTGTTTCTACGTGGTCCTCGTATTTCCCTGAAACTCTCGCGTCCACCGGTCGCACAAAATTTTTTCACCTTTTCGTCCTTTTTATCCGTTCGCCTGCGTTTGGATAACCTCGAAGTAAACATTTCCGAGTCACGACCGTTTCGAACGATTCGTCCACGCGGTGAACTTCTCGCCAAGTGCTCGGATCAGCGAATAATTTCCCGAGCAATCGTTTCCACGGTCAAATCGCGAATATCGCATGGAGAAAGTTGTATTTCCAGCATTAATGGCATTTATTACACGTGACCCGGCGACATTCTGCTCTGCGCATTTTTATCGATCTCCGTTTTAATTACCTCGGCCAAATTACGCTTTTTACGGTGCTGCAATCAACCGGATTTCAATAGCAACCTGGTTTCCACGAGTAGCTCGAACGGACACAACAGTTTAAAACTGCAACGTGTCGCGTACCCATAGCTGGCCAATCGATCATGACACGTATTCTCTCGCGGCTTATTATCGATCGCAATTTCCTCGTAAACGATACCGTTCGTGCTACAACGAGAAGCTGAAAAAAGGGAGAGAAACGGTAACTGAAACGGTTAGTGAAATGGTAAGTGAAATGGCAAAGAAGCGGCGCGTGGAAGGCGCAACCGGTTCTCGGAAAGCTTCGATATCATAATCAAACGATTTTTATTCGATTTAGTATCCCAAGTCATTTCCTCTTTCCTATCTCCACCGCGTTCTCTTTATTGCCATTTCTCGGTCGATTGATAACGTAATTGCAGTTAAGCGGATCCAACGATTAACCTGCCGCCGGGGAAAGTGCCTATTTGTTTGAAAACGTTTTAATACAATATTCATCGTGTTAATTATGCGCTCTATCGCTTTACAGTGTAATGCGATCTACAACCTTGAAAATTTAATAATAAGGTCTAAATGCATCGTGGTCATGCGTCCTTCATTTAGGCTATTTAATTATCCACGGTATCGGGGTAACATTCGCATAAGTTAATCGGATTTCGGCGAGGTTCACGCAGAAGTATCGTAATAAATGGTCCTGGCGAAAATACGTAGCCGGATCCGCGAAAATTAATTACCGCTGGCAGTCTAGTTAATGTGTTAATAAGTCTATTAGCGATGTCACGTCGCGGAAAACGCGTATCCACGCCACTGCCGTGCAATTAAACTCGCTGCCAGTTGACTGGCAACCTGCGCAAGAACCGTTCTTTGTTCCCGATCTATTTATAGAACGAAACCGGGATAAATCGGAAATTGATCGTTTCTCAAAAGAATTACGAAACTGCTCTTTCACTCGCGATAATTAAAATGGCTCCTCGAAGGATCAGCTTACTCGACCCAGCAATGGAATAATTTTTAATTAACCGAATATCTCGACTGCGACGTTCCCGTAAAAAGCGTATGGTAATTACGATATATGATACAGAGTTCGAGGTTAACGATAGTCGAGTCACGGTGTCAAATTGACAAGTTCCACGGTCGCTGCAGCAACGACTCTCCAAACTGTTTTGTTGTTTTTAATTACACGTCGGCGAAATATTACGCGACGCTCGCGACTAACGGCAAAGGATAAACTAGTGACATAAAGTTACCGTCCGAGCCGGCAATTAACGTAACGGAAGATTAATTCGAAATACAATTTATCGAATGGAAGAAATAACGATCGCTGGGAATTCCATATTTCATTCGGGCCGAGTGAAATGCGAGTGAAGTTTAATTAGGAAGTTCCGAGACCCGAGGCATAAATTAATTATGTCGACTGAGGAAACATTAAGAAATATTAAGCTCTAAAGCGAGCACTGGCTATGGTTGCCAGCATAATAGCGTAAAGGGTACATTCTTTTTTAGCATAATTCTCCCGCTTTCGACCCTTCTTCCTCTCTTTACCGCACGCTTACGCATTCTTCCGCGCTGCTCTCCTATCGCGAGCTTTCTTCGCTTCCCCTTAAACAAATATTTCAATTATACATCCTCGTGTTTAACTTTTTTCTCCTCTCTCGCTACTATTCGGTTTTATCCTCCTCTTTACTCCGCGTTATTTCGCAGTGGATTCACCGGTGTACGGTCAAGTACGCTCGTAAACGAGAAATCTAAAATACGAACAGGGTAAATTGAAAGGCGGATTAGCGTAGCCAAGAATAAGTCATGTGATAAGTCAGAGCAGCGGAACGGGTGGGAGAATTTCGAGAAATCGATGGTTTAATTACGGCGACTGTTATAAATTGCCTGGAAGGACGGTGAACTCGAAGATTTGAACGAAACGGGTTCGATGTTTAGGGACAGAGGGTAAAGGGAGCGTATTTAGCAAGTTGGCGCAAAGGTGGTGAATTTAATTAATTAACCGAGCGAACGATTTAAGTAGCGAGGCAGAAATTTACGAGTAGCCAACTTGTAGCTCGTTCTCTGCTTTCTCGCCTTTAGAACGACTAGCATTGTTCCGAGGGCAAAGAAAACGAATAAGTTAAAGGGACGGGCGCAAAAGCCGTGAGCGAGAGAGGGTTCATTCACCGGGGTACGTCCGCGTGCCCGGAGTTCTCCAAACCTTTCCTCTTTCCACCACCCCGATTTCTTTACTCCGAATCCCTTCCACTCCGAATCGGCGATTTATGAACGGCTCATGGCGGTCTGCTCGCCTCAATAGAATGCGCCAAAACCAATGCGCCCCAAATGTTTAACTAATTAACACCGTTACTCGTGGAAACGGGTTGCCGGGGGACACCCGCGAAACGAGCCTCGGAGTGAGCTTCTTATTTTTCAAACGTAGCCTTTTTAAGAGTGTTTCTTCGAACACGTAAAATTAATCTTACACACGTAATACAGGTTAAACAGGCATTTTAAAGCGCGAAACGTTGCTGACGTCGTAAACTTTGGCGAATGACGTTAATCCGCGATTAATTGACAAACTGGCGAAGCCGAGCTCCGAAACAACGCTTTCGCGCCGGCAACGATCGACGCGCGTAGCTTTCACCGAGATAACCGTGAAAAAGGTGTCGTTGGTAAATAAAAGTGGCGCAAAGGGGCGAGGATAATGCGGTATTAATTTATCGAGTATCAGCGTGTATCGACGGTTGCGAAGTGGCGTCGCCGGCGATGAACGATCTTCCTTTGAATACGTTATACCAGGCGACCCGTAAATTTCCTTCGAGAATTGGTTTTGGATCGCTTCCACCGGTAAAGTACGCCGGCAAAAAACCCTCGACAACGTAATTGGCTGTCGAATACCTTTAACGAGCTTCGAAGATTTATGCATAATTTTTTATTCAGACTGGATCCCGTGCTGGACCAGTGCTCGAATCGACCGAATTTCCCACGAAAATTGTTATGCTAATTAGCCGGTAATATACATGGATTAAAACCCGATTAAACTCGATCAGCCTAGATGATACCGACCGATTATGGATATTTATAAATTTCGCGCCATTCCGATTTACCCGTTACCGGTGATCGCGAAACGATAACGGCCATACCGTTTATATCAATAAGCGATTTACCAATTGTTTTTCCTTCTCTCGAGCCATCGGTGCAGGTGCAACCATCGCGGAGGACGCGAAGGTTAACAAAATTCTCGATCGGTTTCATTATACCCGGTGGTTACCTTCGCCTCCGTGCCCCTCTGATCCCGGGGGAGTATCTCTCTGGTCGATCGAACTTTCCACTCGACCTCTTCAAATAAAAGATCCCTGTTTGGTCAAACCGAATATTTCTTCGTCTCCTCTCGGTCCTCCTGCTCGTTCCACGGGAAATACAGGAGCGCCTTGTCCTCGGACGAAATTCAATTTTCCTCGAATCTCGTGTCTTTTTAACCAGCGAGCTCGGACCTGGGCTACGGCCTCGCCCGCAGCTAGAAATCATTCCCTTTCGAATAATTCGCCTGCTGAAAACATCGTAATATTCCACCGAAATTATACAAAACAACAAAGCTGCTCGCTCCTCTATTATCATGCAAAGAATCCCGAAGCAGCTTCTCCTGGATTCCGCAATTCGGTCCTAACGACTTCTCGTAATACGCTGCACAGCAATTAAGAGTTTTTTTGTTCGAGCAAAGTGTATTCACCCCGGAGGAGAGCGAGAGAGCCAAGGGTTGGAATGAAGCGAGCAAAGTCGAGTCGAGTCGAGTCGAGTCGAGTCGGTCGGTGATGAAGAGGTGAGATCATAGAATGAGAAAAGGGTTGCTGAAGAACGAATTGTGGTACGGACGAAGGGCCGCAAAGGAAACGATCGAGAACAAAGGGGTTGGCGAGACAAAAGGGTCTCTTCGGTTACACTCTTGATTTTGCGATCGCCGAAACGAGAAAAATAGCGATTCGATGCGACTCGAGAAGAGAAAAACTGGAATTCATTTGCCGATTTCGTTTCTCCGAGGAGACGATATTCGCTCCGTCGACGCCATTATATGTCGGTAAACTGGCGAACCATGCCACCGTTTCCATTGGCAACTCGTAAACCGACGCCCATCTCCGTTATTCCAACGGCTCGCGTACCAAAGAATAATACGTCGTTCCGCGACGATACGATCGCGGAGATCTTGGCGAAAGTATAATTATCCGTCGATATTATTCCGGGAAATAACGAGCTATCCGGTTTCGCGCGTTTGCTCTCGGCATCCGAGGATAAACAAGGACTATTCCCAGGGAACGACAAGTCGGTTCGCCGGCTAAACCGCATAACGGAGAATCGGCTGCGCGCGGTTAACTCGCGGAGACGTAGAAAATTACGCGGCTAACGACGAATCCTGGTTTATCGTGGAACAGCAAATACCTAGAAAACTTCTCTGCCGTGATCCTTCTCGAGAGATGAGAGATTAGCCCGAACAAAGTAAGGGAAAGCAATTTTCGTTCGGATCTTAATGAAACCCCGGATCGCAAACATTGGCGGAGCCAGGGGGTCGGCCGAAACCGAGGATTTATCCTCAGAAAAACCTATCCGGTTAACTAGCAGAGAAAGCGTTTACATTTCCGCCGGAAAGCACGAGGCGAACAGCGAATTAAAAGGTAGAGGGGAAAGCGTGGAGAGATGAAACATAAATTCAGCGGCGTAACTCTAGCGACAGGGGACGCGACACTTGTTTGTTTCGATCTTGGCCAGCGGACCGATATATCGCTCGGCGTTCTCCGCTCGGCGCGGCCCGCGCAGCACGCTCCTTTCGCAGGACAATCGATACGTCGCAATTGAAATGCGATGTTTGCCCTCTATTCAAGCCGTATAATGTTTTTTGTTCGCCGACACATGTCGAGCTCTGGCCGGTACACCAGCTCGGGAGAAAAAGGTGTGCGCGCGGATATGGAAATTTACCTATTCCATCTAACGCCTCGCGTATCGAACCCGAGCCACTGAACCGTGTACCCTGTCAGACTTATGCCGCGGGATTATTTAGAAACGAAGGAGGAAGAAGTGGCGCGGAACACGGATTTCTGGTCCCTGATCTCAATCCGCTAGAGATATCGCGAATCATGTTGGATCGGCGCGTAAAAAATCCCGGACCGGGTAGGATCGCGCGTACTTTTACCATAATTCGAAAGGGCACGGGGATGGAAAAATCGTGAAAGTTGCCACGCTGGAACTTCATGGAATTCTAATAGAAAATATATATATAAACAGGAGGATGGTAGGAAACTCGCGGCGTATTTAGCGGCAAAAGTCGGCGCTTTAAAAGCTAAGAGAAATGCCAGGGATGAAAGATGGCTCCGATGAAACGTTAATACGCATACTTAATTCGATACCTGGTGCCCGAGATAAATACGAAATAAGAAGAAACGGTTCTCGCTGGCAGGCAGATCGAACCTCTCCGTGGAGAAATACTTTCTACTTTGCGATAAGGTAACGATCCTCTTTCGGGCCTTTCGAACCAAGACTAACGAAGTTCTCTCGGCTGCCTGGAAGATCGAACGAGGGCTCTCTCCTTCGCTTTTCATCGACCTAAATTCGCGTGGTGGAAAGTTCGCGAGAAGGGACAATGCGAAGGGAAACAGGGAGCTTCCGGTTGCCTTGGCGGCCGACGCCGATTTAACGCTCGCGCCCAAATAATCTCCGTCTTCTTGGACGAGTATCGAGGCTGGAATTTCCCGCGTTTTCCACGTGTCGGCGAATTCGAAACTCGACGGACGTTTATCGACCGGAATGGACTCGGCGTTTCGAGTGCGTTTAACCAGAAGACTCGCACCAGGGAAGAAATTAAAATAGCCGGGGTAATCAGGTCGCGAGGAGATAGACCAATAGCTCGAATGAAATTAAATTGGGTTTGTGCGGAGCCTTATTGGTCCTCGTTGAATCCATCATCCGCGCTCGCACGCGGCTTTCCACCCGAAGCATTTTTTGATTAATTACTCGCGAGCCAGCGCATTCGTAGGACAGTTGGGAAGTGGGCCGCGTTATCTAAATGATCCTCGCTAATGAAATACTTATTCACTGTGTTTCGAGACAAGATGAACAGACAAGGAGAATAGCGGAGGACTTTTGCGAAAGTTGCACCGCTGAAATTAAGCGTCAAAATTTCTCGTCCGATCGTTCCGGCAAGCTTCCGCGCGAATATTATATCTCTGCCGGAGGAAAAATCCGCTCTGGCCGTCGCGACGGGGTGAACGGTCGAAATACGCTTTCGCATTTATTTATTCGATCGTGTTTTTTTAACGGATATCGGAGCAGCGAGGGAAAGTATCCTGCCAACTTCCATCTGTTTTCCGCGAAACGTGACACGCTCGGCCGTGGGCAAAATATTATTTCCGTAAACTCGAAGGCATCGCGGCGGAGGTTTTTCGGTTGGACCGTGCCGCATAGGTTTTCTCCACGGTCAACGGAAGATGCGAGGCCGAAGACATAGCCGGATGTCGAGCAGAGGCGCTTATGGAGACCGCACGCGAATTCGAGTTTCCGTCGAGGTTTCTAGTCTCTCCGCGCGATACGCGTATATACATCCGTGCAACGCGGCGAAATCCGCTCTTGTCGTCTGCTTGATTCCATTAACTTCTGCGAAAACGCGCGCACCGAGAGTGTTTTGCAAGGAAACACCTAAAAGCTGGTATTCGTCGGCACGCAGCTAGACATTGCCAGCGCTTATGCCCTGCCAGCTCTTACACTCTCGAGTAACTTCCTCCAAGACGTGCAGTTGTCCCCCCGAAGTACGCGCGGTTTCGAGATTTACCTCCCGAGGTCCATAAACACCGCGATTCCACGTCGAATTACCCAGACCGGGAAAAAGTTACGTTCCTCGAGAAAAAGACGCTATAGTCGGATTGCCGGTATTCGTAACGAGGAAAATAATACCGTACGTTTCGCGAGTAATATTTAATCGGGTTAAAGTCTCAACGAGTTAAACGACGCCATTTCGGTATCGACGCGAGTCGCTGTGTAATAATTTTAACGTTATTTAATAAAACGAGCTCGCTATATCTTTCCCACTCGTTCCCGTTCTTCTTCCTACTTCCCGTCTACTCGATGCGCCGTGGATTTATCGCCCGATTCGTGGAAACACTCTTCGCGCGTGCAGGCTCACGCTACCGTAATATTCTTTGAGTAAAATACGTAGCTGAGAAAGAAGAAATTATTACCCGAAATAACGATTCGGGTGAATTTGTTAAATTATAGGCAATTATAAGCGATACGTAATTCGCGTGCAATTGAAAGCGCGTACTTTAAAACCACGTATCTCGAACTGCATGTTCAATTTATCGCGATATTTATTCCGATATTCAATCGTGGAACAAAGATATAAATATAGAGAAAGGACGGGGAGAAAGATTGTTCGTTTGCGTGGCACTCGCGGGAAGCATCGGTACAGCTGTATGTATACGATTACAGTTACGATGTAACTAACTTCTTTGCCGTCTAATACCCTTCTGGAACGTTCGAACTCGGCCGATCAATTCGAAAGTTTCGCAGAGTTTCGGTTTATGTCACTGGTTTTGGGGCATTCGCGTAAACGGTGAACTGTGCTTTGCGGTCTACCAACTTCTATTAAGCTAAGCCAGAATTCTACGCCGTTGGTACGGCGTACGAAGACGAATTTATCCGATACGCGGTCCTCCGTTCGCCTCTTTTCCCGGCTCTAAATGCTTCGATGGTTGTCGGAATTTGTCTCACATCCGGTTAATTCGTTCGAGTAATCTAGCCGAATAATCTGCAGGATCTTCCGAGACTTTTAACTGCTCGTGCACCGACCCTGCTGTTTCCCGTTACGATACGGCGTCTCTGGCTGGTGGCGTTATTCCGATAAGTAAGTTTCGAATTTAATTGAAAGCAATTTCGTCGAAGATGGCAGAGAGCCGGGGTATAAACGGGATCGTTCCCTGTTAAACCGGACTCGCGACGTTTCTGCAATTTTCGATAAGTGCGCTATATAGGGCGGATACTTTGCGCTGGCGTTTCAACTGCTCGCGGCAGACATTAAGAACGAATAATTACGCTTGCCTCGAGTCGCATTAACGCTCCCTCGAGACATTCGTCGAGTATCGTCATTGTATTCAACGGGACGCTGTCGCGGAGCGTTTCACCACAAAAGATCGAATGTAAATTGCGGTCCTCGTCCCGACGAGTGTCCTCTAAACTCGCGATTGAAACGCAACTTGTTCAATCGATAGACGGTTAGAACGCCGCCGCGGGTATTCTCCGTTTCCTCGTTCCCCGGCAATTTTTCGGCTGCTATCAAACGCCACGGGTTAAACGGAAGGTTGCAATCAACGGGAGCGCAACACCTCTCACCGAGCGTTAATGTTAACGCATCGCGGTTAAATGGAATGGCGGATTGGCGGTTGAATGGAGAGAGCTTCAAAGGAATCCCCGTTGCGTCTGACTCTGGACGATCCTCCGGAAGATCCTCGGGAAGATCCTCGGGACTATCCTCGGGAAAAGGCGCAACGCGATTCCTCCAGCTTCGACTCGGTTCTATTAAGCCAGATGCAAACGCGGCCTGCTACAGGAGTTAAGGGTGAAATTGGATTTGCTGTCCCTGGCTGACGATTATGGACCGCCTGTCGCGCTCCTGTGCTTTTACCTCGCGAATTTCCCTTTTACAATTTTTCCGCCTCCCTCGGACCCCGGCCTCTGCCAGACAAAACGCTCGTTTCCTCGAATACCTGCGGCCACTCTCCGAGTTCCCGCTGACTGGCCACCATCCTATCTCCGCGGTTTTCGTTGTACAATTCCAACCAGAGTATGCATAATCTAAATTTCTCATCGCGGGCTAGTACTCTTCGAATCGCGACTGTTCCAACGGTTGTACGCGCGTGCCGCGGTTTTCCCGATAAATTAATTAAAACGAACGCGGAACGAACGGATCTCGAGGCAAAGATCTGGTTGGTTCTTTCGCTCGGTGGACGCACCGCGAGCTTAATCTTCCGTGACGTGTGCTGACTTGGAACTTGGTCGAATCTCGGGGGTGCGCTCGCATCTTTCGGTTTCCGGGCCAGCCTCTGGCCCGATAACAAGAGGAACACGCTCCCGTTAAACCATTCTCCAGGGTACTATTGTTTGAAACACCTTTCGGACCTATAAACTATCCGGCCGAATTTCACCCGGAGAACTTTTCTCCGGAATGCGCCAGGCATTCGAGACCGTTCGAGGTCGTTCGTTTGATCCATCGATATTACCGGTCCCAATTGAATCTCGATCGCTCGAACGGACTTTTATTTACAATGTACCTGAAAGAGTCCCGCGCATCGGTTATATTTGCGCGGTAAATATAACGGGTATCAAAATTGGTATAGACCAATAAAGAAACCCGTGTACACAACTTGGTTCGAGTCGATCCACTCGTGCTCTCGTGTACGTCTCTGTGTTCAGATAGGGTGTTGTTAAACGGGGATCGTGGCGAGCGAGCTGAGCTAGCCGAGAAATCAAACGGCGAGAACCCGGCAATATCCTTCCCAAGTATCCTTTTCAATCGTTTGCGTGTTATCGGAGATCGTGGCTAGGGTCGAGAGTGGTCAGAAGAATGGATTTGCACGCGTCCGCGCATCTCTGTACTTACATCATCCGATTCTCCGTTTCCGCGTCTACAAACACGCGGACAATGTCGTGTCTCGAAGTTCAAAATGTTGAGAAACGTCGGTGATTCGATGGGGAAAAAAAGAGAAGGGAAAATACGATGAGACTGTTGCCAGGTAGATGGTAATCTGTCGTAAGGAGAGTCGGATGGTAGAATTGCGATGGGACTAGGCTTAGAGGTAAGTTGGTCGGATGGTTGAATTACGTCGGTCAGTGAAACGTGAGAGAATCGATGGAGGGAGGAATTCGACATTGTTGCCTGGACGAGAAAGCGGAAAGGAGGTGGAAAAGTGGGACGAGAGAATGTGGAAAGAAGGTAGGAATTTCGCAAACTGTATTCGCAAGAAATATAAGAGATTGGAAGGCAGAGAGGAAGCATAGAGGAAGAAGGGAGGAAGCAGAGACAAATGGAGAGCAAATAAGAAAATAAGGGGTGCGGATAACCCGCCGCGAGGTTCCATAGCCCGATTGTCTCAGCGTCTACGTAATGGATAGCCGACATTCTCTCGAACGATAACTTGCCCGGTTTTGAGTGTATCCGCAGTCAAGTTTTACGGCGCGTTCGTTGCTGCCCGCGTTACCATTTTCCTAAAAACCGTAGAGGACGTTTCTACTTTGTATGCGAGCTTCCTTTTATCGCGACAATCTGGCCCAACGTTCCAGTTATATCTGACCAATAAAGTCGCCAACTTTATGTAACAACGAACGCCTTGATGAAACTTCGCGTATCTCCGGGCTTTTTATCGCATACGTTATTATACTTGGAACCACTGCCGGAAATATTTATTCGCCGCGAATCGCACTCGGTGAAAGGACGACTATGGGGATATACTTCGATTCTCTCCGAGAAGAATAAGACGAATAGAAGGACGGAGAAAAAGGATCGGTTTCAACGCTGTCGCGAATTCGCGAAGAATTGGATTTCGAATCGGGCGATGAAAATTTTAACGAGCAAGCGACGTTCGAATAGGACACGATGACACACTGCAGATTCGTTATCTCGTCGCGAGTTTATGCGATTCGCCGCTGGAACGAGAGCTTATCACTCGCATCGCGAACGACTGTTGGAATCTATCAGACTCGAAAACATTGGTGAAGCGAGGCAACGAGACTCGTTCGGGGATAACGTCCCGTGGCAATTAATGGCGCGTGAATAAAGCCGCGACGCGCGTAATTAGAAGGTTATTTTCGCGGTCAATTGTCGGATCGAAAGCGGGGGAAATTACTCGGACGAGAGCCTGGCGAACGGTGGAACAAGCGATTCGCGAGGGGAGCCTTGGAGGAGATGCGATAATGACGGGAGCAGAGGTGCGGCAATCACCTCGAGTAGACTTCTTTTCTCCTCCTTCGGTCCGCCTTCTTGCATAATTTCTTAACGATTACGCGAATCAAACTCGGCCCCGATGAAATCACTGCCTCGTTACGTAAACCTGATTTTCTCCGGGACAATTTAAGAGGCACCGAACGAAAAAACCAAGGACGAACACTTGGCCATGATATGGAATAGAATAGAATTTTCAAAAGTTTCTTCTCTCACGACCCACTTTCCCGGCTGAAACTTTCCGCCGGCCGTTTAGGAGCATCGTGCCGCGACAAGCTTCTCCGAGCGAACGATATTTTTCTTCTCGTGATTTCACGAGAAATTATTGCTGGCGAGCTGCTGCTTCCCTTCCTTTACTCTTCCTCCTCCTTTATATACATATACTTACGTATACGTACATATATACATATCGACTTCTCACGGAGTAATTTATGGATTGGGAACAATAACGTGCCATCCTGAGAGATATACACGGCCCTAGTAGCCACTGGTCCATGCCGGTACCCTCGAAAATTCGATCAATCGTGAAATCCGTGCGGCTGCCTCGCCGTAAGAATCGATTTCCCGTTTCCCTCGAATGCGTGACTACGTCGGGACACGAGCGATTAGCCCGGTACCACGGTGACTTATGCCGCGGACGAGAAATTTTTCAGACAACGCTTGCCCCTCTTCCGTGACTCGGTCATCCACCAACCAGCTTGCCAAAGCATAGTCGAACCTTTCCTCTCCTTCCCGTCCCTTCCATTCCATCGCGTTATCCGTTAGCTTTAACGTCGCGGACGTTTACCCGAGGATCGCGGATCGAAAACGTCAGACCGTAGTGCCATTAATCTCGGAAATTGTTATCGCATCGGTCGAGCCGTTGCAACGAAACTAGCTTAAAGACAGGATTGAATTTCTCAAGCGAAAGATCGGATAAAAAGCGGAACTCGTAGTTTCTTCGCGTAGATCTCGCCTCGCAACAATCGGAACAGGATATACCGTTCATCGGTTCAACAACGGTTGCACGAGAGTGAGAGAAGGATAGAGAGAGGGGGAGAGTGGTCGGCGCAGTTTTGCAGCAAAATAATACGAAGTGTCGGATAGAGTCGACTGATTGCGCTGGAAGAAATTGAATTTCAGGCGATGCAGTGAAGACCGAGAGGCAGAGCAGGCCAATAATGCCTGGGTCACGGGTGATCGGGTGTGGCGCGCGTTCAAACGAATGTGTATCTTCATGATTTCGCTGCTGGTAACGGTGCACTGCAGCCAGGTATCGGCGACGTGACAAAAAGTGGGAAAAAGTGGGAAAAATGCGGCAGAGAATGGAATTGCTGGGTAGGGAGTACGAGAGTGCCGAGGAATACGGATGCCCGTAAGAACGAAATAAAATTCCTCGCCAATTAAATTGTCCCCTGCTGTGATCGTCTCGATTTCCATACAGACGAGGAACGAACCAGCCTTTCCTCGCTATAACAACCATGCTATCCTGCAGTTTTAACCTTCGATAATTCGGACCTTTGACGAGAATGGGCTTTCTCTGCAAATATAGCCACCTTTCTTTCCGAGCTTTCCGCATCGCGATCGAACGAGCTTCTTCGTATTCCGGATGTTTAATTAAACTTTAATCCGACCGTTTGATCGTACTCTATTCCAAACGATGCACAGAATGCAGCTCGCAGTTTAATTAAAGTCGAATATAAAGCGATCTTTATGCATGTCCGGTTGTCGGTCTGGTCGCTATCGAGATATTCGCGACGAGACACGGGTATAACGACCGACGCGGACACTTTCAAAGGATGTGAAAGGACGTTGACGAAGCGGCGCCGTATATAAGTAAAAAAATTGATAAATCTCTCCCGTCTCCGGAAGGAAGAAGATAGCGCGTTATCGCGGTGCATCGGCATTCCCCGTCAGACGGTTCCGAACCGACAAACGAGCGTGTTTAAAATTCCATGAAGCTAAAGGTGTAATTTGAAAAACGAAGTTGGTGGGAAAAGTTTATGGACAATGGGTAAAGTTGGGTAGAGGAAAAGGAAGTGGAAAGAAAGAGGAATTTTGCGGCCGGAAGAAATACGACACGTGCACACCTGTACGTTCGATAGAGCAATATCATCCGTAATATATGAACTTGCAGCGGAGAAACGGTTCGTGCAGCGAATAAATACGCGTATCGACGCTATAGCCGATATCTTCCTGTCTCGGTTAAGAAATCCTGTTCCACCAACTTATATTCCTTGGCAAAGTATCGAGAATTAACGCGATACCAAGGGTTGTAACCTTGTGGAAAAAGTGGCATTAAACGCAAAAAGGCATTTCCAACGCGTTTATTTATGTTTCGTTCGTTTGTATACATTTCTCGCCATGGTTTGTTTATAGTTTTCGCGTTGTTCGTTTATATTTCCGTGTTTACGTTCGGAATAATTCGACGCGCGCTGGCATACACTGATGGTTAGCGGAAAGCATTGCGCGAGCGATTTACTCGATGGACGAATAAACGACGAATTAATATAATAATCGTGCGAACAGCGGATGAAATGGAGAAATGATCGAGCGAAATCGGAGAATAGAAGAGGCGGACAAGCCGATTATTCCAAACGCCGCGTCACGCTTGTAATTTAACGATGGAAAGTCAACACGGAAAACGACAACGCGAATTGGAAATGCAAGGAGGAGAGAGAAGAAGGAAATGGAGAAGAAAGCGAGAGCGATTGGCGTTGCGATTGTGATCGGGTGGACCATGATTCGGTTTATCGGGGTTGAACCGCGTCGCATCGCGTTCACGGAAGACGCGCGCGCGCGTCCGCGTTGCCGAATTGCCCTCATAAATTATGCCCCGAAACCAATTCGATCATCGACCGAAAGTCATGCGCGTCCAATTACGCGATTAACAGGCTGAAAACGAAATTACTCTCGCGAGAGCGAACACCGACAACGGAATTCGATGGACGGGGTGGCGTGTGCGGAAAATTCGCCGCACGTCCCAGGCCGCACGCCGCGCGCCTCTCCTTTCCCCCCTCCGGCTACTTCTCTCCCCTTCCGTCCAGTTATCGGTATCGATAAGCCGGGGTGGAAAAAAAAATTTCGCGCCGAACCGGTCGTGCACGAAACCGGTCGCGGTGAAGGGAGAGTCGCGAACCGTGACTACGCGTCCTTTGTGCCGCGACACTCTGATTACCGGCTTTTGTGCGCGCGATAAATCCGCGTCGTCGATTTATCGATGTTTACTTAAATTTCAATCTCCATTTAAATTGCCCAGGCCGGATATCTATCTAAATTGACGGTCGTAAATCATACCGGGGGGAAGTAACGTAACTCGTAAGCGCGATTAACGATGGAACGCGCGGATATAATTTTCGACGGAAAACATCCCCTAAAAATCGGTCGGATTCGGATAAACACGGATTCTCGGGTGATTTGTAGGGAAACCGGATGGCATCGCGGATCGATTCTCTGCTGCCTCGGGACGGTAAGCGATCTCGCGTAGAGGAGAATGACGGAGAGGAAAGAATCCGAAAAGCACGGCGGGAAAGTTGTTAATTCGCTAGCCCCGAGGATGGATCGAGGAATAGCTCGGGAACGGGTAAGCTGCAGCCCCATAAATCTGAAACCTGTACGATAAAACGCGCTGACACGGCGGCGACTGTAATTGCGCCGAGTGCTTCGTAAACTGTGCATTTACATGGAAAGCGTACACACCCTGTAAACAGCATACGCGATAGAATGTCGCTTGGTGTTCCGCCCGGTGAACAAACTTTTCTCCCAAAGTCGTTGCTAGGTTCGCGCACGCACCAGGACTCGGCTCCATTTCCCTTCCAACTTCCTTCCGACCTCCATATCCGCGCTTTGCCTCGGACCTCTTGTTTACACCGTGTCCAACGAACGATCCGGTCGATCTCTTCGGAAAATTATGCAGATTAGCCTCCAAGTTACCCCGAAACTTTGTCTCCTGAGAAATCCGTACGAATTAATCCACGTAATAGCGAGTTATTCTTCTCCGATCGAGCATCTCCTGTTTAATCCGACATTAGGATCGCGTTAAACGTTGGACGATTTTTCACCCGGGAAATTAATTGCCCCGTTGGGGTTGGCGTGCGAGTTTCGAGCAGCTGCGACTATTCGACGCGACGCATTGTTCGGAACGCGTTCTGTGAGGTTCAGTGGGGTTCAGTGTCGGAGGTTAACGCGATACAAGAATTACGCGTGGTGGAGTGGACGCGTGATCGCAGGCGGAATTGCGGGTGAGCGTAAGCAGCGGCACTCGGCGAGGTCGGAATGCCAGTCGGCTGTCAAAACAATGCCATTTCTCACGCCGTTATGCGCGGCCCATTTAAGAGACCGCGCGAGTTGCAGCGGCGCGTTCGCCGCTCCGCTCCGCTTCGCTCCTTTACGCCTCGCTTCATTTCGCCTTGCACGCAGCCTTTATCTCGCTAGTAGCCAACTGCCGCGCCATCCGATCCAATAATTCACGCTCCTCAGCCACCCTCGCATTAGCCAACTTTCCCTTATCGAGTTATTAGTTTCGCCGCGTGCCACCGATCGCTTCTTCCTTTTCCTTCCTCCCTCTTCCTCCTCCTTCTTCGAATTCGTTAGCTTTCCGATCCGCCTAATACGAAGTTCCTATTCTTTACGCCGAGTATATTCTCGCGTTGCGCTACTGCAGGTACTGTTGCGTTCGAAGGTAAATTCGCGAGAAACTCGTGTACTAGTCACGCGCCGATCACGCATGGTTACCTTACATTTTGCCTAGTCTCGTTGCACAAAGCGTGAAAGCATGGACAGGAGAATGGAAGATGACGCCGCGTCTAGCGTATGCTCGTACTACTTGCAGCGGCAATCTAGCCCGATAGGAAACAATTGGACGACACCAGTGGATTACGCTCTCCATTTTATTCCATCCTTTATGTCGCAGTTCGTATTTTTACAATTTCCATTGAACGATTGTAACAGAGCACTTTTCCAATCGACCTTTATTTCAATTTCTTTTTACTCCCGTTTGTAGCCATAGAATCTATCGACATTGTCAAAGTTGGAGTCGGTCTGTACGTGCGCTAGTTTGCCCGATAAATTGTCAAAATTGAAGGGTCTTCCTTGGCAGGGGAAAAATGGTCGATTAAAGAGAGTGTGAAAGCTAACAAACTTGATCGCCCGCTGCTACCGATAACACATTTCGCGCGTTTCCTATCCGAAATTTTCATATGCCGAATTTTAACAGCGACCCTGCAATTACTTCGTTATCCGCGACGTGCGCGTGCATTTTAATTAGAAATATCGAAAATACGAATGTTAATTCGCCGATTAATCGGAATGTTCCAGCTGGACGTCGGTGAATTTGGAAATTTTGTAATGGCACAGCTATATATCTCCGGCGAATATTCCTTCCCTCCGTTAATTTTGTTCGATTTCGCGAGATAATAATTATGTTTCGTAGAACAATAGGAGAGTCGCGGGGATAAAATGTGGCGTTACTTTGCGAATAACGATCGGGAGTGGATTTCATCGATCCCGGCGTCGAATTCGGTACCCGTCGTGTCGCGTCGTGAAAACTACACATATATATACTCTGGACGAAAAGAAAGATAATTTCATCGGATTACACCCCGGCAATTGTACCCAAGGATTTTAACGGTTCTCATTCCGACATCAATTTTCCATTGCAACTCCGGGTAACGAAAATCCAGTCGAACTTAATACGCGAGCGAACCGTTTAATCCGCGCCGGCGAAGTTGAGCGGATACATCTCGAGCTATATTCCCGTGTAATCTGATAATAGAGGACGAAATGAATTCGCCGAGGATCCGCGCAACAGTGCATTAAAAGCGTGGCGCTCTCATTACCTTAACAACCTAGCCGGCCCAAGGTTCGTAAGATTCGGGTAGAGCCTCGCCGGTGTCGGATCGATCGCTTAAAATGCAAATATTGGCAAACAAAGAGGACAGAGCCAGGCGACGAAGTGATTCTCCATCGGAGGCGAATAATCTTGGAGGATCGCGGAGTGCTGCGTCGCCAATGGCCAACTTCCAAACGAATAAATTTTCGAGCCGCGCCGCGCCGCGCCATGTTAAGCCTGCATTCGAACTTAATCCGTAATTTAAGTTCCCCGGTCACGGGGCTAGAACGTATCGATTGCTTCGGTCGGTAGCCTCCGCGAGTAACCCTCTCCGAGCATCGAAATCCAACGAAACTCGAGACAAATTTCCCGAACAACCACCGCTCCCGGCCACTTCTCTTTCTTTTCCCGCCTTTCCCCTCTCCCAAGTCTAACACCCGAGCACGCTACCCGTGCGAATTTCAACTCCCAGCCAATTTCTCACGGTTGATTTGAATCGTTAATTGGAGGCGCTTATCGTCGTTACAGCGCGTCGTCTGGCAGATCCCTCCGTGTTCGTGTAACCCGTTCGGCCTGTACACGTACAACTTAATCGCGAGACCATCCCTCTGTTCTCCTATCGCGGCTACCTTTCCTCCTGCTATTATCCACAGTTAATTACTGTCCGCATAATTGTCACCTCCGGGAAATGGCTCGGCCGATTAGTCCGAAATTCTAGCGCTCGGGACCCGCTGAAATCATGCAGAGTTATAATTCCCGGTTTCGCGCATCGGTCTCGTCTTTCATCTCGTTGCCGTTCTCGCGAGCTAAACGCAACAGACGGATCGTTATTAGCTAACTCTATGGATCGCTTTTTTCCCCTCTTCATATTTTTCCTCCTTTCTCACTTTCTTTTCCTCTTCCTCTCCGATGCTCTCTCCTTTTTCTCTTTCCTATTTTTTTCCTTTTTTTTTTTCGCCTAGCAGAAAAATAGCCAATTTTCTTGAGTGAGCGGTGCACGCCGCGGCGCGATGGTACATAACATTATCAGCGTTACTTTTAAAGGATACCGCGGTAATATGTAAATTTTGTAAGTGCACCGATAAAAGGAATAGCCCGGGCACTCGACGCGAGTTACGCGAACGAGCATCATCCCCGAGAGCACGGTGGAAATTGAATTTTGGTCGGAGAACGATAACTGTTTACATTTCTAATCCGCTGGACGCGCTACCACTCTGTAATCCGTACTTTAACCGGCGCTGGGAGCGCCGCTGTAAATTATCAGGGTATTATGATTAAGAGGATGCGAAATCGTAGCCGGAATGAAATCTCTACCGCAGTCGCGGCAGCGTTTCGGCCGTTCCGTTCGAATTATATCCGTTAATCGCGCGGCTATCCTTGAAATCTCCGATGTGACTTTCCGTCGAGCTGTCAAGAACGGAAACAGCTATCTATTTAGGCGATAACGCGCGAGCGCGTCGCGACGTCTCGTTAGGGCGCGAACTTGCGGCTCGCAGCCAGGCTATATCGGATTCTAACGATCTCTCGCTTCTCGGACTCATTACGGGTAAGCTTAAAGGGCTTTGGACGAGGTGTCGAAAGAAAGTTTGCCAGGCGGAAACTGGAGCGGCGCGGAACCGGTATCGCGCGTGTCGTGTGTCACCGGAAACTCCCGAAGCTCGTGCCATAATTGGAGTTTGGAAACAGGCCGATTGGTCTTGGGAACGATGATTCACCGCGGCTTGGAAGCCACCCGAGACGCCGGTGGTTCACCGACAACCGATTCCTCATCGGTCCGATCTTCTCGGACGCGCTTTATCATCGATTAACACCCCAACTCGCCGGTTCGATCCTCTCGCCGCGCGTTATTTATCCGCACGGTACGTTATCCGGATTCCTCGCTTACTAGCCTGCTGTCTGCTAAAATTGCCCGATTTGCTCGGTAACGAGCTCGATAACGTCGCGTTAACAGTCCGCACGGATCTCCGCTTTCGTTCGAGTGCAATTTTAATGAAAGCTCTCGTATCGAAGTCGTCGGATCGGACACTCGGTTGAAAACTACGACGAGATCCTCCTAGGATACGCGATACCGAGACATACGAACGACTGGTCGTGGCAAAAAGCGAATCCTCGACTATCCGTGACCGCATTACTCTCGGAGAACGGTAAATTCGTCGGTGTCAAGAAAGGGTTTAATGGAAAAAGGGTATCTGTAACGTGTCTAGCAGCCACCCGTGCCCCTCTTTCCGCCACTCTTCCTTCCCACTTCTTTTTATTTCCCTACCACGTTCCGGACCATCTAGCTGAGACTATAAAACGCTGCCCGCTTCGCCCCTTCTTTATCTTCCCTCTTCGTCTTCTCACCCCCTCGATCTCTAGCCTCTATCTTTCTCCTTTAACCTGCATCCAACACGAACGTGTCGTTTTACAGGGACGTTAGCTCGTCCGCTGCTTTTTCTGCGCCTAGACCCACCCCTCGCCATCCTCACCCTCTACTCCGAACTCTTTGGCGGCTTTCTTCACCCTTGGTCGCGTCGCACGTGTAGCGTAAAGTCCGAATATCCGCGCGAATGCGAGATACACGCGGAGTACGCTCAGAGGTCGCGGCTCAGAAATTTCCAGCGACTCGCGAAGGTTGAAACGCGTTGTTCCGAGACGTCGTTGCACTCGGAACAAAGAGATCTCTTGGCGTGGACAGAGATGAAACGTGACGCGGTCGAGCAGTGCAGAGCTACTTCTCGTTTCACCTCTCCGCGAGTGGAAATTAAATATTTCTTTTTTACAGCTACCAATTTTTCCCAGCTACGCGTAGCGATAGATCATCGATCGTTACTGGGTCGACCGTCGGTTCCGCGCTCAACGCGGGCTTTAAAGGCCTCGTTTTCCTTCGCCGGCGAAAAACCCGGGAATGGTAGGTAGTTATTTTAACAACGAGATACCCGGGAAAACCGAATACGTTGTTCCAGCAGCGCGCAATGCTCCTCGCGTTCCGAGAATTTCAGAGAGATACGTCGGGTTGTTTCGAAATCTCGTTCGCCTCGAACACGAACCGTTATTATTTCGTTCCGAGCAACGGGAGCACGACGCAATTTTAAACGCGCGAATCATACAGAGACGTAAATTGATTTCTCTTTCTATCGAGCATCAGATGCGCGGTCGAAAGAGAAAAAAGGAACGTGAAATGCCAAGGAGAATTACCAACGACGAAGACGAGTCTGCCTTTTCGTCTGACCACGAAGAACAACACCCGTGCGAAAGGTACAGAGGTTTTGAGATACGGTATCGAATTGCACTCACCTCCACGTGTTCTGGTGGTCGGTGATGCGGCCGATAAAAACGGGGCGGAGCTGTTGGCAGTGTTGTTTTCGGTGGTGGAGCAGGCGCGCTATAGCGACGGTGCGACCCCTTGGTCCACGGTGGCTGGCCTCACACTTATCTCCGATGGCCTGTACGTGTCTGGCTGGTTCGCCAGTTGGTCAATGCGAGCAGCAAGCTGCGAGACTTCCCTCTCGGCACCCGTTTCATTATGTGCGCCGTCTCTTAGGAGCAAAAAAGACGCGCATTACGAATGTAGAACTCGAGATTGCGGGAGACGCGCGATGCAACCGTTGGCAATTAATATCGCGGATAGTTAGGAATTCCAACGAGGACTCGGTTCCCCTCTTACTTTTCTCCCCTTCTTTTCCCTTTTCCTCGGCAAAACTGGATCGAAACGCGTGACCAAACGTGGAAGGAAAATGCGATCGTTGGGCGATTAGATTTAATAGAGAGGCAAAGTCGGGGGAACGCGTGGAATTCGAAGTCGAACTCGGACTACTAGATTGACCGGGATGTGGTGGTCTCGCGCGTGCTCGTGGAAATGGCCGGGAGAAATTGGGCAAAAGTTTGGAACGCGAGTCGAATCGAACGCCCGCCGAAATTTTTTTCTCTCCACCTGGCCCGATCCGCGTTAACTCCGCCAGTTCGTTAGTACTTACCGTCCTTTTGTTCGTCGACCGATTTCTCTTCCTTTCGGCTGGCCCGAAAACACAGTTTTCCCCGCTTTTTTACCATCTTCTGCAGCCCCGGCGAAAACAGCGCGCCGCGAGCAGTGGATTTCACCGGCGGTGGAACTTGGTAAAAGATGTCTTGTCCGCGGCCAGTTAGCCTTAATTTGGAGCACGGCCAGTTCACGGTTATTAAGAACCGACGAACCGTATCGCCGCGTTTAAAGTTTCAATTTCCATAGTTTCGTGGCGTTACGACCTCGCGATTCCGTGTCACGGGCATTTTTCCGCCCGTGATTCTTCCTCGGATAGCGTCGGTCGGTGGACGCGGAAAAACGCCCGCGCATCGCTAGTTTTTAAGAACGCTTTACAGAATATTTTTCGCATTTCCTACGCTTCTTTCTCCCTTTTCCCTTTTTTTTTTTTTTTTTTTTTTTCATCGGCAGTGTCCGGTTTTATTTCAGCTCCCATTGCAAACTGTACACGTATATTCGCGGGATCGAACGACATTTGAAATCGGACCGTCGTCGAGACATTTCGCGAACATCTCCTTCGTCGTTCCCGATGTTTCCCGAGGTTCGATCGAAGCAGGATCAACAACGATATATCAGCGACAGCTACACGAGACGTGTTTGCCCGTGATCAATGGCCGGGATAAGAAATCGCGTTAAAAAAGTGGCGTGATCGTGTCGGACGCGTAATCAGGATAATTATAAACGTTACGCGCCTTCCTTCGTTGAAATGCGCGAGCTGTTAATTGGCAAACTGCGAGTCAGTCACGTAACTAGCGGTGTAGTACGAGCTAATGAATGTGCCAAGTTTTTTTAGCCGTTACGCCGCTGTAAAAGTTTGCATTAACGAGTCGATCGATGAAATTCACCGGCGGCCGCGGTGCTTACGGTTTCAACTAGTCGCGAGGCGGAAACTAAAGAAACGAAAGAGGCGCGTTTCGGCGAGAAGAGGCAATCGCACGATGGAATTTTCGAGGGTAAAGAGCTGGTTTCGATATTTCGTCGGCTGGTTCCGATTACGAAGTCGTTGACGGAAAGGACCGACGAAGGGAGAATGCATGGACGCGGGAGTAACGCAGCGTGAAAGGGTGTCACCGGTGGCAAGGAGGTCCTTTGATGCTCGTTAGTTACTTATCAGCGGCAAAGGGAGCGCGGCCACGATAAAGGATCATAGACGGCTGGAAATAAGTCCGAATAAAGGCTCCTCGACGGAGGGCGCGCTGTGAAAAAGCTACCGTCTGTCTTCCGGGATCCGCTCGTTTTCACGGAATGACCTGAAAGGTAGAAATTGCGACAAAGGAACAGAAGCTCGGCTCGAAGAAACCGGTCGGTGAATCTATGAAAGCAGGGGAACACAGGCGGCTGGCAACGCGGCTCCTCCGTGAAAAAGCCGCGAAACATCTCTCATCCCTTTCCTTTCAACGTTTTTATTTATTAAACATCGTAATGTTATAGTATGTACAATAATATACCTATCTAATCTAACGATATCACTGCGATTACAGATTCTTCCGTGGGTTTTCTTTACCTTCTCCCGCTCGTTGATTCGTTTGCTCGCTTTCAGCCTCCTCGATTATGAGCTACCGGCTGCCGAGCGTGCGCACCATGCGCCATTTTCCTCACGCTCCTTTCTCCTCTCGGACACTCGAGTAATCGCTCGCATCGTTCTACCCCGCGATACTCCAACTTTAATCGGCCTAGTCGGTCGCGTGGTCGAAGCGAGTCGAATCGGACGAGAGCCGAACGAGAATGGACCGAGACCCGACTTTTCCTCGAGTTTCCTCTCTTTCGCGCGTGAACGCGATCACTCGCGTCGGTTTCCCGCATTTTTCCCTCCTCGACGTCACTTTTACTTTCGGAGAGACGGAACGGCCGCGAATACCGGAACAAAGTGGCCATCAGAAGGGCAAAGAGAAGGGCAAAGAGAAGGACAAAGCGATTGGCGGAGAGCGAGGGGAGGAAAATCGAAGCCGGCCACCGGAGTGTGACAATTCGTGAATCGAATTCTATTCGTAGGCGGAATTCGATTCGCGACGAGGTTGTCCAGTCGGAACGAACGAAATCCAGAGTTTATTCCGATGCGTCTCCCTTTCTTTCCGTTTCCCTCTCGTTCCGACCGGATGCCACCGTTTACCGCGTTTCGCGTTTCATAAAACCCGTAAATCGCGAAACGTCGATTTCTTTCCGAGCATCCATTCTATCTCGTCCTTGGACAGCTTTTTTCTCACCCGGTAATTCATTTTTCTATTCCTTTTCCACAGCATTTCCCGAGATTTCGCGCGATTCACCGCCTGTCACAGCTGCGTCTATGCGACCTAGGCGAGCGAAACTAATTTTCCAATCGGGGTACTCACAGAAGCGATTTCATCTGCGTAAAACGAACGAAGCATTTCGGTGGATCGATGGAGAATGTAACGGGATTTCGCGAGTTAGCCAGGAAACGGCGTTATCGATCAACGGTGAGTAAAAAAGAGAGGCGGAAATAACGTATCGTTGGGTTACTCGCGAACGCGCGGAAAGTAAACGCGATTCGCGGGGCTAGATCGAGTCTGCGATCTTGCTTAATGGACCACGACCTATCCGTTTCGCGTAGTTTCCGCTGAAAGCGAAGAAAAATCCGGAAACTTTGCTCCCCCTGAGGTCCACGCAATTATTCTGCGGAGCGTGGGCGAGCTAGGCCACGTTCCGTTTCCTTTCCTTTCCTTTCCTCCACCGCACGTGTATCCACTCCAACTTCCATTTCACCCTCGAAAAACTTCCGGAACGTTGACCGGTTTCTCTCGAGTTTCGGTCCCAGTCCCTTCTCTCTCCCTCTCTCTCTCCTTCTCTCTCGCATTCTCTCCGTTATTCCTTGACCGTCTCGATCCCTTTCGACTGTTTCGACGATTCGCGCGCACGTAATCCAAGTTGGAAGAATATTTGCCAGCGTGCTAGGAACGCAAACACGATTCGCGTCGGATTCGCGTCGGACGCGAGAGAAGGATCCGCGATCGCGCGACATGGAGACACACGGAAAAGGGAAGTAAAAAGTGTGACGATCGTGGTAGATCGATCCAGCTCGATGATCCGGGAACCCGAGCCGAAAGAGACGCGTGGCGGCCGTTTTCGACGATGTTGCGTTTTTCGCGTACGCAGCGTCGACGGGAAGCGTTTGAAAGGAAGGAGAAATGTACACGGTAGTAAAAAGGTAGGGGAGCGGGGAGAAAGTGGTTGAAAAGTGGCGGGTAGAGGGGTTGGTGGAGGATGGAGCGGAAGGAACGAAGAAGAAGCACGAGCGTTGGATCGTGCGCGTGAAAAGAGAAGGAAAGACGCGTTGGAACGAATGGTTGGACTCGCCTTCTCGGTTCGTCGTCGACCGTTTGGCTGGCGGGGAGTAAAATCCGTGACAAGCGATCACCGGGCGTTCGATAATCGCGCCGGAACGAGGAATGCGGGCGAAGATTCGCGCGTACGGTTTGCGGGTCGTTGGCACGGAACCGCTCCGGCCGCGAAACTCGTTTCCACGCGGTAAACGCGATTACTAGATCGAGCAGACCGGTGGCCAGGTGAGAGAGAAGCACCGACGCCTCGTCCCGGCGAAATGTCTGCCTCCACCTATTTACGCTCCCGTCCTCCGCGTGTAACTATCATCACCCGACCACGATTTATAATACAGACGCTATGTACAGGTTCTCGGTGTTTGCTGGTCCACGCTAATACCCGCTGAACCAACGACAAACGGACAGATCTGGCGAGCACAACGCGGTGGTCGCTCGCCTCGCAGTATGCTACCTCTGTTGGCTCTCTGTTCCAACCTCCAGCTACATACAGCTCCTTTGTACTCGCACGCCTCCTGTATCTCTGTCTTTCGCTTTCCCCTTTAGTCCTGTTTAGTCCCGTTTAGTCCCGTTTAGTCGATAGCCCTACGTGTCACCACTCCTCGGATAGATCGATCCAACTTTCTCAGTTTCGTCGCGATCGCGCCAACGTCGCCTTCGAGACACCGGCAACGAGAACGCCAACAGGAATCCAACCTTTTTCGCCCGATTTCCTTCCGTTCTCGACTGCTCGTACAATCGCATTCTCGCGGCAGAATGTTTGTTGTATTTTCAGGAGAATCTCGATCGGTAACCACGACGTAACCAACGATATCGTTTAAAAGCCCGCAATTGATCGGTACGGGGCGAGGTAAAAATCATTCGGGTAATTTATCGAATATTCCCCGACAAACGCGAATCGATAAGCTTGATAAACGAGCGTCGTAAACGTTTGAAAATTAGAACGCGACCGGTCGACGCGAATTCCGGTTGCCCGAAGCGTGCCGATTATTTCGACCGGTTCGGTAACGATAATTTCCCGTAATTGTTTTCAATAGCGAAATGTTTGCATTTCTGACTGTTAATCGGCTGGAAGGGATTTGCGAGGGTTTTTCGTCGGCCAGGCGGCAATGATGCATGTTCCGTCGCGGTAACCGTAATGCGCTCGCTCCGAGATATTAACATTCGTATCGCACGCCTCTACCTGTCACGCGGAACTGCCATATTTTTCGGCCCAACTTCGACACACGTTCGCCAACACGCCAGCGAGAACCCCTGCGAATCGCGCCACCCTTCTCTCTCCCCTTTCCACCGCGATTAATCCGCGCGGTATCTCCGTTCCTTCGGCAGACTTTTCGATTACTCGCCTAACAATTCCGTCACGAAACCGCGAGATCTCGCAACCGTGTCACGTTTTATCTACGAGCGAACGTTGCCTCGCCCATCTCGCGTTCCGAGTATTCGACCGGTCGTAAAGCGTGTCGCGAGACGGTTGTTTCCCGCTTTTACGCCACTCGTAAATCGGTTTCTCTCGCTACGGATTATCGAAACTTTCCTGGATTCTCTTACACCGCGACAACTTCTTTCTCGCCAGACCTGTCCTTTCTGGATATTAGCGTCGACTTTCCCCTAATTAAACGCCGTTCCATCGACGCACCGCGCCTTACGGCGATCTCGATTCCGTTCGCGATCACTGCGGCAAATCGTTCGGGAAGACCCAACGAAATCTCGTTTGGCGCCTGGAACGAGACGGCGGCGAGTCTCTCCATCTTCGAGTGGAAGAAACGCTGACAGGTAGAAACGTGGAATTGGGAGATGGAAGTGGTGGATTGGTCGCGTTTCGTTCCCGGCGTTGGATAGCTCGAGCGCGACGCCGCTCGATACGCGCGCGAAACTCGCGAAGCGAGCGAGTAGATGGTTGGAAATGGTTGGAAACGGCGGAGCGGTTTTTCACGCGGACGCGAACCTCGACAGGCCGGGGCTCTGTCCGAGAGGCGTCGCGGCGATGGCTTTTCGTTTCATTCGATGTTCGTTTACACCGAGGATATGTACAAAATGATCAGAGACACCAAAAGACAGCTCGAGGATAAAATAGGTCCCGCCGTTCCGGTCTGCATCGCCTCTGGTCGCTCGCCTGGAACAAAAAGCCACCATTTCTCATCTTCGCGTCAAAGCGAATCGACTTCTTATTATCGCTATTAGGACGGGACACGTAGCCGCGCGCAGAATGCTTTGTTCCATCTTCTCGCGCCACGCATCCCACGCTCTGCCGTTAAATTAATATCGGAAGTTTGCCGCATTCCTGCCAGTCAGCCCGTAGCGAATCAGGATCGCGGATCAAACGTCGCTTTGATTACACTCGAACCGGACGTATATTTTGGATCCGAGAGTCTCGATTCCTCTTATTACCGGCAATTTATGCGGCTATATCATGCCGCATATTCCGCGTCTATATCTCTCTTGGAAACGCTCGACGTTCGCCGTGGAATTCTTCGAGATAGCAACAGGAGTCGGAGACGTTTTTCTCCTTCTTCCTGGAATTTCTATTCCCGAAACGTTTCTATACGACGGCGCTGTACATCTCGGTTGCCCGGCTCTAAAGAAGCGAATAGCTTTCAAGCATGGAAAACGAGGTTTTTCACGACAGACCGCGGTATTTCGGTGGTAAATGTCGGCGAGATTGTTCGCGTTGCTCGTCGAGGAGATACGCCGGAAAAGTGTCAAAGGATTATCCAAATCTTTCTTCCTAGCCGGTCAAATCGTATCGAGTGGTTTTAATCGGGACATGGCGGAGTGTCCGAAAGGAAAGTCGAAATTCTTTTTTCCATTCCCCGGCGATTTTCTCGGTGAATGGAAACTTTGACCGGCGGCGCGGCCCTCGAAAGGGTGCAGACCGCGTGGAACTTCCGTTCGTTGCTTCTTTCTTCGTTAAAGGACGCCCGCGGCTGCCGGAGTATTTTATGCGACGGATTGAAATGCAATTTCCCCTAGATTTTCGTCCGGTCTGTGCCACTTTCAAAGAATTCCTTCACCCGGCAACCTCGGAATCCGCGTAATTTACATGGACAGAAATTTGTCGTCGACGAACGAGGTCTCTTATCGACCGCTGTGAAAGGATTCATGACCCACCCTCGGCTAAGGATTCTCGATATACCGATCAAATCATTCGCGTAAATATCCCCAATTACGCGCGAATGTTTACGAGGAGTATAGAAGGAGGGTGGAAATTTAGTCGGGAACAGGGGAACCGTGGCTTTAATCGACGAAAAGTACGCGCGGGGGTCGAGCAGCGCTCGAACTTTGGGAAAATTTGTAAAATTTCGTCGAAATTTGCATTGGAGAAACTATTTCTCGGAATAGCGTTCTATCGAGAAACGGTGAATACGATGGCAAACACTCTCGCCGCGCTGAAACTCGTTTGCTCCGTGAGAACATCGCTGAATAAACATGCAAAACTTGGCGACTGCGTAATTGCCAAGTTCTGATAGGCTGATTGCGAGGACCCAGATGCCGGGGAAATCTGGGAGAGGACAGGTGCACGCGATACTCGCCGAAATTTTCCAGCTGCCGACGAACGGAAACAAACGCGCGAATTAACACACCGACGAAGCCGGTTCGCGAGAAAATTAACGGGTTAGGCGAACGTGCAGGCGAAACGGTTTATGCAAAAGCGAACGATCACTCGTGAAATTTCTGTTGCTGGTTCCTCGATGAAACCCGGTTGCTTGGTCGAAAGTTGGCCGACATAGTCCTTTTTAATGCTCGAATCAGCCGTGCAGCTCGTTTCGGTTCGCCGGCCGAGTTTTACTTACTGCCAACGTCAACCGTTGCTTCACCGTTCGGCCCCCGCTCGAATTATTTCCCTTTCGTTACTCGCCTTTATTACTCGCTCACGAATCGTCGCTGAAGTTTCCCAATCGCGAATAGCTCGGTGCGTGGCAGGTCGGGAAGCCGTTCTTCCGAAAATAGGTTGTTCCTTTCGGGAATAAAAAGCCTGGCTTTGTGCGGGATATCGTGTTTATCGTGGAAACGGCCGATTTACGCGAGGAGAAAAGAGCCAGTGTGGACCGGAAGTATGTGGTAGTTGACTGTACGCGTGGGAGGAACGAGACGGGTCGTAAGATTAGGCGATCGCGCGTGTAAACACTCACCATTTAGGACATGAACTTTGATGGACGCCGTATTGGCGTTGCTGGGTTTGCAGCTGTACTCCCCAGAGTCCGAGGGTTGCGCCGTCTGGATAAGGAGCCAAGAGGTGGTGACGTCGCCACCCTTCTCGGTTATCACCGAGACGCCGCCCCTGGGACTGTCGTAGCTCAAAACCTTCTCATTGTAGTACCAAAAGATGTAGGCTGGCGGCTCCGAGCTGAAGTGTATGGCGCACGTCAGGTTTATCGTGCTACCCGCGCCAACGTACAGGTCCGGACCTCCGAGTATCGTCGCTGTCGGAACTGCGATAAAGAACCACCATCTCTCTCTCTCCCTCTCTCTTTTCCACCATCTCGGACATCTCTACCTACGCTACGCTCCTCTCTTCGCTCTCGCGTGCCAACGCGGGACGAAAGTTCTTCTCGCGGAAAAGCGCGAGCCGCCGCGGCGGCCTTTCGGAAACGATACTCGCGCGAGCGAGAGGAACCAGAGAGCACTCTACTCATTCGCGATATACTAATGAGCCGAAGCTTTTCATTCAGAGACCAAGGTCATTGTAATCGAAATAACAAGATCGGCTTTAACCGCGTCGCACTCTCCGAAATTAGATTCGCAAGTTTCTCCCTCGACGACGTTAATGGATGTCGCGATATCATCTGGATCATTATTTTACGAAACGTTTCGAGAGCAATCGTCCACGGGGCAACCGAGCGCGTGCATTATTTCTCCGTGCTTCCGCGAGAAGAGGCGATTTCAAGGTGACGACCGGTATCTACTCGGATATTCTCCTGGTAGTCCGTAAACGCGAACGCGATGTGCCGCGTAGGGAGAAGCGATAAAAAGTTGCGCTATCTCTCTCTCTTCCGTTCGATTTCCGCGTACGTGGCGTACGCAGTACGGAAGATTGCGACGGAAACGGACGCGAGAAGGTTAAAACCCGAGTGAAAAGCGTGAAATGTTAATCGATGAATGAAACTTACCGACGACGTTCAAGCGAAATTGGTGCGACTTGACGGGGATAGTGGAGATCTGACACTCGTAGAGTCCCTGGTCTCTCCCTTGCGCCCACTTTATGCAAAGAGTCCATTCAGACCACTCGCTATTTGGGCCTGTGTTTTGTATGTGAAGCGCTTGGAATCGCTGATCGCTCGTGTAGGTATACGCCCCTGCCGTTAAAATGTGAATATCCCTGTGCCTCACCCAGGATACCTTTGCAAACGGAATTTCAAAGAGGGGTCAATGATGGTAATCGGGAGAGATCGAACGGACCGCGTTAAACAGGAAGCGAGTGGAATCGCGAGGGGAATCGCGAATGGGATCGAGGAGGATAGGCGATTTCCGCGCGACTCGCGGCGATTCGTCATCGACGCGTTTACGTTCGCCTCGGGAGGCGAAACGGTAGCACGGGTGAAATTTTAACGAACGGCCGACGCGTGATACGGGCATTAACGCGTTACGACTCGCCTTAAAATTACCGGGCAAGCGAACGAGTCGCTGGAGAATCCACCTGGTTTAATATTGCAAGCTCGCGCTGCAACTTTGGCAAATCTTTCAAAAATTCTGGGAAATCGCGCAGTGGGGCGATGAACGTCGCTTGCTCGATCAATATTTCGGATAGGTTTCGTCGTGTCGCCGTATTAAATATTTCAAGAATCCGAGGTGAGAGAGGTCAGAAACTTGCTCGGCTTCGCCCGGCTTCCGTTCCTCGCAAGAATTTTCCGGCCCGAGTATGATACATAATTCGTTTCGACGATGGGCACATTTAAACTTCGGCTCTCGGTGAACTTTGACGTCTTCGGGGACGACGGTAATTTCATCAGCCTTGTACACGTGCTGGCCGTTTCCGTGCTCTTACCGACAACGGGAAAGTAATTCGGTAAACTCGTGGCAAGTCTGCCATCGGCCAACTAACCGGTACCACTGGCTAACCATCGACCCGCGATCGGCTCTTACGAACCAGCGAGAAAAATTTCCTTCCGCTCTCTCTTTCTCTCTCTCCGGGACCACCTCATTCTCTCGCGAAATAGAGCTTTCGCGGCAGTCGTAAGTAGAGAAGCGATTTTCCCAGACCACTCGCCGACGGTTACCGATTCCTTTGGGACCAAACGATTCCATCCGCTCCTTTCCACTCGGGATTCGATTCGCGAGCTCCTCTCTTTCCGAAGTAACGTCGCCGACAGAGCCATTCGAACAACCACGCGATTTCCCTCTTTGCTTCCATTATTATTACGAACACTGTTGCTCGATCGGGACGTAATCTTGGTGGACAGGGCAGCAGCAGAGATGCTCCGCTTTGACGAATCGCGTTGAAAGTCGGAGAACCAGGTCGTAGAAATTATTTCGTAACCTTTCGCGCGAGAAATTGACTTTTCCATCGAAGAACTATTAGCAGCGGAAAAGGGAAAAGGTAATCGGATGACCGACTCATCCGGCTGGGCAATTCGAATTGCTTGAAACGCGCCAGACCGAAGCATGGCTTCGGTGTTCCTGTTTAATCGAACATTAATAAAAGTCCCGTTGATTTTTCCCTCTACCACCACCCCCTCCGCTAATACCATCGCGCCGTGGATTGAAATTCTTTTAATTACTCTCGGAACCGACGGCGATCCCTTTGAGAGACTCGGATATTCCCGCGATTCGCCGTTCGAGAATTTCTCTGTGTGTGGCCAAGTGAGCAAGTTTCCCTCTAATTACCAACACCTTTAACCCTATCGGAAAGGATCGCTATTATCCCGAAAGTCGGCCGGTTGGCAAAGAATCGATGTTCGCGTGGAAACTGGAATCGTAATACCGCGGATTACACGAGTAGACGCTAACGATAAATTTAATCGGTTGGTCGAGCTGCCGCGTAGACCTAGACTCCGAAAGAAACGCCGCTCTAGCTTGCAGCGCGAACGAGGATTAGTAATCGGTAAGGAAAGGCGATTCGCGGAAAGAAGCTAGCTGTTTTGCCAATATTCGCGTATTCTCCGCGATTCGCTGTGCGAGGTAAACCGGAAGAGGCAGCTGTCTCCGGCGCCGCTGAATCCTCGCGTAACTCCACTGGCGGTCCGCGTTCCCACCACTTTGCGTATTTACTCCAAGAAGTTTACTTCTCGCAGCGAGTGCCTCCGCGTTACCGCGTGGAAATAGCGGCGGTTTTACGCTTCGGAACTTGGCTATCGAAACGGTGGGCTGCTGGGACACCGACGGCACCGAAACTGCGAAAACACGTCCAAAATGATGAACGACGAACGTTAAGCTACGCTCGCGCGAATATAACCGTAAAGATGGGACACTTGCGCGAGAATCCTCGATAGCTCTGTTACACCGAAATACCGACACCGAGTAAATAAATCTTTTCGCAGGGAACGCCGTCTAACCGGAAGGGAAGCATAAAGTAAAAAGGACGGAGAAAGATGGAGGAAGAGGAGGAGGTGCAGAGAGGCTAATTATACGAGTGGACCAAAGCGGGCAGGTAGCATGCAAAGTGGCGGGAATCACGTATCGAGGAAATCCGTATGACCTAGCAATTTGGACGTGGAGCAAATGGAATTTCACGGCTGACGCGGAACAACGAATGAAATTAAGGTACGTCGAGCCCTTGACTGTATAATGAATTTACTTAATACGGTTTACACACTAGGAAATACCGAAATTGAACGGCCTTGTTTCCATGCTAGCTACTGCCTCACGGCTTCGCACCCTCTACGCGGCCATCTTTACTGCGCTCCTTCTTTCCGGCTAACTTTATTTTCTACATTCGCTGCTAATCAAGCCGGAGTTCACCCACCAGTGTTTCGCAGTTGCGAAACTTGCCTGTGAAGTTGAACGAATATTTAATAACGCTGCGAGCTAGTTCTAATCGAAGGAGGTCGACGACGTAGACGAAAGATCGACCAGCTTTCCACGTTCCCTTCCAGTTTTCCTCCAGTTTTCCACTCTATTTTCCACGAATATCACGAGAGCACTACTAGTTGCAACGATAACGTTCCTCGAATTCTCACCCATGATTACCGGCGTTCAAACGTGACCGCCCCTTGCGAAACGTTCCGGCGATCGACTATCGAGCAGAAACCATATCCACTTTGCTCTCTCGTCTCCGCGATCGATTCGCGCACGCATATCCGACCCTGATACCGCGAACGCGTAATAAGCCACCGTTTCTATGTAAGCAACCTATACGGTGAAACTACTCGTTCGGAATCCTCTTAGCTTCGTCGCGGCGTGACTTTAGTTCGCGCGAAAGAGTCGTAACTTGTGGAACATCGCTATCTCTACGGTATAACTCGGGCACCGCGAGTATCTGCCGTCGATACCTTGGATCGACCGGTATCTGGAGCCTCGGGACCGCGAGCCGTGATAAAATCGAGTTTCCAGTTGCCTTGAAGGTCGATTAACGTCCAATCGAGCTCGAACAACTCGATTATTTCCTGCAAATCGCTTTCCTAAGGCCTTTGCGAAGATCAGGTTTCCTCTCTTGTTCGGTCCACGGTACACCGGCCTTTGTCGTAATTACCTTGCCACAAATTTCTCCAGAGCCCGTGGCATAACTCCTAGCGTATGCGAGCCACCATTTTTCTGTGACGTTAAGTAATTTCCCGCGCCACGTCCGCGACCTCGGCTTCGCGAGTTTCGAAAGGATTGTTAACCGACACGGAGGACCAACCGAGAGGACCACGAGGCAAGGCTGAACGAACAAGTCTTACGGTTTTGTCGCCCAGGTTGCGAACTCTACACGTGAGATAAGCGGTCTTCCCTACTAGTGCTGTCACGTTGGTGTTTTGCGAGTAGTCGAACGTGGGCTCGACCTTCGGCTTCAGGCCCGAAGCATCCACCAACAACTGATTTCGCGGTCTAGCTTGACTCGCGTGTCGTTCCATGTTGTCCGCCGTACGCTCCCCCAAACTCAGCGTATCTGTAACCATAAACGAAAATTCCTCCATCAGATAGACGATACTCCTTGTATTGCTCTCGCCTTTTCCACTCCACGCGTTCTCCTATTTCCTATTTATTTCTATATATGATTCCCAGACCGGTCTCGCTATATTCGTCTCTCGTCCCTCTCGATCGTGCAATCGAGGCAAATTTTCTCTCGACCGGCACACAGAGAAATAAACTTTTTATACGAGGAATAAAAACGCGCGATCCCTTGTCGCTGAGGCATTGGCGAAGGGAAGAGAACGAGCGCAAGTGGTAACGGGAAAACACGTTTTGGCCTTGGTACTCGACGAAATTGTCCACGAGCCTGCGTAGTAATTGATTTTAAACGGTCGTCGATGCACGCGTATATTTTCGTTATTTTACGGTTATAGAGAGTGACAGGTTAAATTGTCTCGCTATTGCACGGCCACCGAAAATCAGATTTCGCGTTTGAACGCGAAATTCGCTTGTTCTTTCGATACCGGCCCGCCATAGCTTGTTTATGAAATCGCGAATACCGTTCCCCGAATTTCCCTGTTCGAAAGGCTGGAGCTCGGGTGAATTGTAACTCTTTCGTTGTCACACAGTCATGCGAATAACGTTGTTCCTTTATTTCGACATGTCGATTGTAATCGTCACTGCGGTCGCTTTCGAAGCGCACGCGTATTCCCCGAGGTTCGAGTAATAAGGAATGATTAAAAATTCACGGGTAATAGATGAGGCGGGAAACTAACGGGAAACGTTGGGCCGGATAAAGAAAGCCAGCCAGAGTTCTCGGTTAAACGGCGAAATGAATTTATCGCGTCACCGGAATACCTAATTTCGCGAGAAGAAAGGGAGAGGACGGAGAGGACGCGTGGAAGCGTTCTTCCTCGTGGTTGTTTGTCGGTAAAAGTAGGAAGAAAAAGGGGCAAGTTTGAAGAGAGAAAGAAGGTTAGTACATAGAGGAGAACTCGCGGGCGAATCTCTGGGTAAATAAGCGGTTCGAGAGCCGAGAGTATAAGAATAGAAGGCACTTTCAATAGGGAAAGGTATACGCGAGTTCCTATAGCCGAGTTCTCGGAGAAATGTAATAGCCGCGGGTTGTAGCCATAGCCGGGAGGAGATTAGACGGGATTAGATTAGATCAGTGCTCATTACACGTTGGCTTAAGAGTGAATTAGATGGAGAAGGAGCGGGCGGAGGCCGGCGAAGAAAAGGCCGGCCTAGCCCGGAGGGCTTGTATCGCTCTGGCTTGTTTTTCTCGTGATCCATCACCGGGAAGAAAAGTCGGATACACTGGTCTGACCGCTTGAAACGCGTGTGCCGCCGCGCTCTTTATTAATATACATGAACACCGGCAGACCCTCGGCTCTCCTTTCCAACTATGCTAATTTCTCCACGCGAATTCCTGCGTAACTTACTTTTTCAATCGCCCCGAGCATCGAGGAAACGACTCTGTTACCTCGGCCTCCCGTCCAATCGCCGGCCTTTCTCTTCCGGCCATATCGTTACCCCCTTCGCGTTAACCCGATCTTTAATTACCACTCGCTATACCTTCCGCGATGCTATACGACCATCTCCGACCACGGCTGCGTGAATTTCCTCGCGTTCTTCCTTCGCCTAACTACCGCTATCGGTGTTATTTAAGCAGCCCGAGTGATCAGTGGAACAGCAATATAATAAATCCGCCGGGCACGTGGTCCGGGGACATTTCTAGATATTTTATGCGCTTTACCACGCAGCGCGCTTTAATTAATTCTGTAGCAACAACTAAGCTTCAAGAGCTTATAACGAGCTTTTCCGTGCACTCCGGGGGCCCTCTCTGGCTTTCCCAGTCTTTCTCCTGTGCCTCCCTCGCTCATTCTCTCTCACTCCCCCTCTCTTTCTCTCTTGGCCCTTCTATGCAGGCTGGTTTCTAACTTCGACTTTCCGGTAGTATGTCGCTAACGCGTTATCGCTGCCTTATATTCTCGAGTCTCGTTAGATCTGGCTCAGAGACAAGATAAATTAACGTGTGACGTGGATTCGAGGTTCGCTTTCGGCGAGAACGAATAGCGCCATCGGTATTTGCAGGAAACCGGAGAACGTCGGGGCTTTCGTTGCTTTCGGAGCTTTTAGGTCACGGTAAAGAGGGCAGATTTTCTTTCACGCGGCAACGATTTACTCGCGATACTTCCATTTATCGCGATCCTAGCGCGACAGCGATCTTTATTCCGGAAGCTCATCGATATTTATGCCCGCGCGGCAGCTACGCAACGTTATGATCTATTCGAGCGGCCCGTTGATAAAATTCAGACTATAACGGAAACAAATGTTCCTTGGCGTTATGAAGAGGATCGTATATAGATCACGGGGTATGGCGGATGATGATACCGCGTACATCGACGCGCGTATTTCATAGCAGATAGAAATTTCTTTCCCGTTCGGTACGAAAGTACGGGATCGAATCTCTCGTTTGAATTACGGCTGGCAACCTGATCTCGAGAAATTGTCGGGAATATTTTCGAGGAACTGCGAACACGTCGCTGGAAAACGGGAAGCTCTTTACCAAAGCCGCCGCCGCGCGAATTGATATATTCCTTTATTCAAATGGCTTGTATTTGTAATTCGCGCGATTTCGAATATCCGGCGATGTTACGAGCGCGATCACCGGTGCCGTGCAACACCCAGTGAAGATATCTCGCCGGAACGGCGAACTTGCCGACATTTCCACTACTTTACAAAGAAACTCGGCCGTGACTGGACGAACGCAAGATGACGGTAATTGCCAGAATGATTGAACGCGGTTAGCATTCCTTATCGCTGGTAAATCGCGCCTAATGGAAAATAACGACGGATCTCGTTGGAAGTTCCATCCGGTGAAAATAAAATTACTCCCGCGGGTCGGTGATAAATTGCAATGACAATTTTCAATGACTTATGGACGAGTGCAAGTGCGACAAATTGCTGGCCATTCGTTTTCAGCCAGGTGAGAAAAAGCCGTGTTCGTCGGTCGATCTCGTTCCCGTCCCGACCGCGCTCTTTTTTTTTCTCCTCTCCTCTCCCGCTGACTTCTGGTAATTGCACCCGCCCCCGCCGTCAGTCGTCGCCGCTGTTTCACACGGACTCTGCCACTCTCATCGTCGTCTTCCAACCACGCGGTTATCCTCACGTCAAGTACTCGTGCGAAAAATCTCCTATTACCGACCACCGCGTGCGGCTGTCCTTTAATTCCGCCAGGAGACTTTAATTAATCAGCGGACGGCGAAATCGGCCGAGTTTCCTCGAATCTTTTCCGAGGGAATGGAAGAAGGACCGGAGTTGGAGAAGGAAACAGTCTCGGTCCGAGCAGGACCGAAGGTCGAGGAAGTTAACTCCGCGAGACCTATCGCAATCCCAGGTAAACTACGAACGCGTCTTGTTTGCGAGTTTGCCACCGCGCGTTTTCCGAGACACGACTGGGTCCCGGTGGTAGTTATCTAAACGCTGGCTGATCTTCAATCCGGCACTCGTTCGAAACACAATGCAATTCCGAAGTAAGACGCGTCGCGTCGCGTCTCGTGTTTATCCTGCCGCGACGTACGCGATTTCTCCTGTCTATAGAACGAGGTTAGTCTCGGTCCACGTCGCGTGTCGAAGATCGAAATTACTTTCGCCGGAAATTCCCAGTTGGACAACGGTTACCGGTATACCTCGGTCCGGAGCATTTCCACGGGAATCGCATTGGCCAGATTAAGGTATTTAAAGGACTCCGGGCGCGGTGTCGGCCCGATTCTATCCGCATTTCAAGGCAATTTCCAAGCAGAAAGAGTCCAACCGGGGATTCCAGCTTTCCTCGCCGTCGACCATCTGAATATTTAGATCGGCCTGTCCCTCTCGCGGGGGGACCATCGTTTACCCGAGAGTCGCGATCTTATTTCCAGCTCTCGCGACTCGTGCTTCTCGCCCTCCTCCTCGTCCTCCTCGTCGTCTTCGTAGTCGTTGTTGTCGTCGTTCAACGGCGGAACGAATTAAATGGAGTGTTCGCGATACCTATAGAGCAAACGGTCGACAAGGTAACCACCGCGCGGCGCGTCGCGTCGCGTCGGCTGGATCGAGCGAAAGAGGCGTATCAGTGAGACGGAAAAATACGTTATTCCCGAAAAATGGGAGAGGAGGGGAGTGGCAAAAGGGAGAAAAAGGTATTTGTCGGTTGTGAAGCCGGTATACCTGGCTTTTAAACGGATCTCCATAGAGTGGTTTCACGGTGGATGATCGCGACACCCTTCGCGTCGCGTCGCGTCGCGCCGAACCCCCACCAGGGAATTATCCAGCTCGATTTCTCTTCCTTTCGAGCTACATTGACCTCTGCGCGGCTCAACCTACAATTCCCTCGCGTGGATCAAATTAATCCGTGCCGCAAAGGAATTCGCCGAGCTAATCAGCCGCAGGCGCGCGGCCAGGAAAAATGAATACAAGCTGTTCTTTTCAGGCCGCGGTTAATTATCGCGCTGGCTCACGTGCGTATTTAGTGTAAATCAGGGAATTAAATGGCNNGAGTGGAACGGCGAGGTGCCGCGACCGCCTCTCCCTCGGGCAGCCTACCCGTAAACCTCGCCCGGCCCGATAAATAACTTCGATAGCGGGCTACTCCTTATCTTTTAAATAGGCAATGTAATTTAATCACAGTGCGGCGGTCGCGTGACCACGTCACGGATTTGTCTCTCAGCTCGTGTTATTCCTTTTCCCTTTTCTCTTTTTCCGCGTCGCCGCAGATTGCGAGAAATAAATAGCCCGGTGTACGCGTACGTGGGTTCCCGGCATAACTTTGGCGCGCGCCACCGCTGCCATCGGCATGATTTGTGCACGGGTGCAAGACGCGAGCAAAACGCCGGCAATATTGATATATGCGCCGCGATAACTTCCGATCGCTTGTGTTCCGCTCCTCCGACGAGACTCGTACGGCTATTGTTCTCGTCCGATTATCGCGATACCTGCAAGATCTAATTACCGATCAGTGCCAGCGTTATCTTCCTCGTCGCCGGTGCTTTAGGATCGACCGACCATCGGTCGATATCGAAGGAGGTTGCGTCAGGTTCGAGGAAAACGTCTCGCCAGCGTTCCTATCGATTCGCAGAGTTGTCATAACCGTGTCGCTGGCGTTGTCATAACCGCGTTGCTGGCGTTGTCGAAACGATCACGCGTTCAACGGATGCAAACGTGGCGAATGCTTTGCGAGGTTCCTCCGAGCGAAAGAGAAGTCAGCGCGCGACCAGGATAAGCTAGACGGATCGAGAGGGAGTTACGACCGCGGCGATAATGGAATCGGCGATAAAAATCGAACGAAATTTTGAATAAATAGGTCTTTAACGGTACTAACGACTACGGGGGATTTACGAGGATGATATGAAATTCTCGCCGCGAAAATGAATTATTTCGCCGCGGAATAGAACTCTCTAAACCTCGAGAATGAACGCGAATTATTTACGTGGTAATAAAATCGTAAATATTTGTGAAAAATGTAAACTAAATCCATCCGTTCTGCCATTGGAAAGGTAAAAATCAGGTAGGGAATTTAAATAACAAAGACGCGACGCTTTTGTAATTTATACGGTCGAACCATCACTACGCAATTTCTAACCGCGTTATTTGTTTCGTTGACGTTTCAAACTTCCGCTGACCGGGCAATTATAGCTACAACAAATAGACGTTCTCCGCTACAATAACTGCGCATGGCTAATTTGGAAACAAAAAAAGAACGAAAAAGGGAAAAAGGATAGAAACAATGGTGAAATTTTTAGCTAGTAGAAACAGCGATATGTTAACCGGCCGTTGGAGTTGCAGGCTTAAATCGCGAATTAATCTCAAGGGCGATTATCGTTTTTAGAGAAAATGGCGTAAAACAGCGGCGGTGGCTGCGAATACCCGGCTAAACTGTAGGACGGAAATTCCTAGGAAAAGATAAAATCCGTGTACGTTAGCAAGCTAAAGAGATACTCGGCCTGGGGTGTAATATGCACGGAGTGAAAAATCTGTTTTAAAAAGCCTTCCGGGGTATAAATTGCCCGCGGTTACGGGGACAGCTGGGGAAGCTGAGGAAGTTAAAGCGAACCTGGACGCAGATCCTCGCAATCTATCGTATAACCTGCACCGTATCAGCCCTATTACATCCGTTAACGATCTCGGATCAGATTTCGTTACTTCATTTCCTCGGAACGAACTGTATCTCCGTGCCCTGGTGTCGCGAGCCCGAAACACAGCCGAACGAACGAAGAAGAAAATAGCAGGACGAGGGGTTGCGAAAGGGGATGGAAAAGGGGCGGAAAGGGAGAGAGGAGAGCGTTCCAAGAGAGTAGCGGGAGATAAAAGCAATTAATTAAGGCTCGAAGCATCCCTCCGTCTTTTTTTGTCTCGCAACCACCCCCCGGCTACGTCCGGAACTACTATCCGCCTGTGTTCCCTTTTTTTCTCGTGCAAATCCAGTGTGCGCAAAGGTCGATTCTACCCGTCTGCCGTGAAAACGAGCCGACGACACGACGTATCCATTATAGGACAAGTGGGCCACGTCGCGAAATAATGGAACGGCCATGATTTTGTGAGTTTATCGTCACTCGTCACGTGACGCGGAAATGCAGCAGGAGAGTAGTGCAGGCTCCCACGCTTAAACGGGTCGAGGGTGCTCGCGCTTAGGCTCGTAATTAAAACACGCCGGAACTTAATGTTTCCTACTGTAGGAGAGGTTCGAGGTAACAAGCCCCGTGTCTCCGTGCATCCGCCTATCGCCAGGCTTGCAGCTTCCCGCTCGAACCACCTCGGTCAGTCGCGAGGATTCCTCTAGCAGTTTGCTCGAGAGTTTCGATAGCCGAACTAGGCCTGCCTGCTGGCAGCTCGCGGCTCGCGAAAATAATTACCAGCCACTTTATCCTTTCATCGGTCGGCGGGGTTTCCTCAGAGCTGGAGGAAGAGGATCCGGTCGGGTAACGAGCCCCGCCCCGGGCCACTAGACCGACCCACCCATCCGAGACAAACTCGCTAAGGAAGCGACGTTTTATTATTGCGAGAAGTTATTTCAAGGTTCGTCATACTTTTGCGGGTTTCGCGGTAGCGAGATGAAACGGTTCCAAGGAAACCAAGTTTCTCCTCCGGCCCCCCTCTGGCCCCCGTTTCGCTTCGGAGCGGGGTAACTTCTCGGATTGACGAAGCACCTGCCAAGCTCTCTGCCAAGCTCTCTGCCGGCAAGGTTATTTTAAAATAATACGCTTTCCGATCGGGCAGCGCATCGAAAGTTTGGTCGAAAGGGGTCATCGAATATGAAATTAGCAGGATAATGGGAAGTGGCCGGCGCGGGGTAAATGGATTTCGGCCGAGGAAATTCCCGGTAACCATTTTTCCCCGAACAATCTCGAGAACGTTGCGCGTTTCCTGTTCCTCTGTCGAGGGATTTTTGTAATTTGCTCGTTACGATACCGGGACATAAATTATCTCGCGCGTTACAGGGTCCCTTTGACTGGGTGTTTTTCATTTTCCCATTCTCTCAGATCGGGTACAAAGGATTTCGCCAGGAGAGTAGAGTAAAAAGGGAAACGATGTATTTCGTCGTTATTACAATGGATTCCGAGAAAGCGAGACGAACTCGTGGCAATTTCAATTTCGCTAATCCTCGCCAGCGATCTTCCTCCCTTTCAACTACGCGCGAATGAAAAGCATTCTTCGCCATGGATTTACTGCTCGCGTGTGCGAGTGAATGGATCGCAACGCGAAACGGACCGCGCGGCCCGTTTCGCAAATAAACTTTCCCCTCGAATACTCGAAAGTTGAAAAATCATAACGGATAGTCCGCTCGGCGTAAAGCGACAGTCACGATCGTTTTCCTTAAACTCGAGCAAAGAAAAGGGGATAGCCCAATTTATCATCCAGATAAAGGAATCACGATGGTCCCACCGTCGACCGAGTTCGATAGCGTGCAGCGAAACCTACGAAACTCGCCGGCGACGAACCGAGACAATAAGATTTCCAAAAGTTCTCTGTTTGTCTGGGACGACGCCTGTACGAAAAGAAATAGCCACCAGCGGAACCGTGCGGAGACACGAAGACGCTCGCGACCAATAGACGCTGGTGGCTCGATCGCGTGGTCTAACAAGAACTAACCAGAACTAGCTAAAACTAACCAGAAAAATCACCCTTCCTCCTACCAAACTGAATTACCTTCTTTCGTTCATTTTTCTCTTTACCCCTTTCTTTCTCTATCGAAAATTACCATTTCCCAATCGGACTGGTTTCCGTTCGATACCCCTTCGTGGTAGGATCGGTACGGTAAATCGGGATTTTCAAGCGCGCGATTTCGAGGCTGAAGTCCAGTCGAACTTCTCTAACGAGTGGACAGTTCGGTTTCACCCGGTGAAGACAAATCGTCTCGTTAATGCACGGCTATCCACGAGATCCGGTAATCACGGCGTAATTTTCAATTTTCCCTTCTCTTGCCTCCGAATATCCTGGAAATTTAGCAGTCGTCGGCTCACGATCTCCGTGGAAATCGAAAGGGGAGCCGAACCTATTGCCCCGATGCGCAACGGGGATCTTATCAACGACGCGAGCGTTTTAATTTCTTCCTTTTTTCCCCCTTTTTCCCGTGATGTTACAATCGCGTCCCGTACGCGACGACCTCGTATTTCGGCGTGATTTTGCAAATGCGAATCTTTTGTTCCTTCTGCTTTGTCACTCTGCCGGAAAGAGGCGGAGTAGCGTCTCTTTTTTTTTTTACGAAACACCATTCTATTATACGTCGACGAGTTTTACTCGCATTGTTTAGAGTCAGTTAGCTTGGCGTGCGTAAAAGTAACGACATGCATAAAATACATGGCATTTTACTACGGCTATTAGCATAAACTTCATGGCAGTATTATTCTTGCTACGTTGCATCGACCCCCGTGCGATTCCGTNCAGTATCATCCGCGACATTGAAACTGACTCACCGTCGATCATTAAATCGCGCAAATGAGCTAACCACTTGTAATTAACAAGCGACTTTACAGATATAATATTTCCCTTTCATCCTGATTAAAGCTAGCCACGTAAAACGGATTCGACTGGGAATTTAATTAAATCGCGATCACGGCCGTATCAACGAACTCGCAAAACGTTCGAGTTAACGAAACGGAAGGATCGACTTTAACGAGATTTCGCGGTAAACACGATAGTCGCGCAGAGAGCGTCGACAAATGATCGAACCTGTTCACCTCTCCGACGAAAGCGATCGCCATCTGTTCGGATTTGCGATATTACCCGAATTATCCGCGATTCTCTCTCCATCGAGGCCGATTAAACGGATCGGCTGACGCGCGTCCTGGCAGCGATAGTCTCGGGAGCGATGGCTGCTGGTAAAAACTTGAGAAAGACAAACTCGAGAGGGGAAGGAGCGTTGGCGAGAACTCGCTGCTGCTGGCAGAGTGGTCCGGTAACCAAAGAAGTACACGGTTTAATTCCAACCATCGCCAACGCGTTAATACCCGACTCGTTAATGTTAGCAGAAAGTTAGGCGATGCTACTTGCTCGTCTAGTCTAGAGGTGGCGAGTTGGAGGACAATTTGGTTGCTCGATGAGGAGAAAAATGGCGGAAACCGAGAGAGACAGAGAGGAATAATCGTGGAGCTAGAACCCATGTTCGTGACCCATGTTCGCGGGAGGAGGAAAGGATGGTCGCGACCCGATGGTAATCGGTTGCAACCAGGCAGTTTCGCGAGGTAAGATTACGCGGTCCCAGGGAACGGTTTAATTTACCGGATTAAACTCGGGCGGCGAACAAAGTCTGGTCACGGGTGGCATCGAATGTAGCGTCGAACGAAATTGCGAAAGTCGTTGGTCTAGAAGGACAATGGCGTAAACGAGGTGTGAATCGCGGGGCGGAATGGACGGGGGCCAGCCGGAGCGGAGCGTTTGATTTCGGCGAGGTTCGCGCGCGGCTTCGATATACGTTTCTGAGGCGCGCCGCATCGCGCCACTTGGCGTAATTAGTTTACGTGATCGATATTAACGGTACTCGTGGAGTGGACGGCCGTGCGGCGTTTCGCGGCGGAAAGAAGAGCCTATCCCGTCTGTGCGGTTGCTCGCGCGTTCCATTCCCGAGGCAGGCTCGCAAGCCACTGACTTATGAATAACGCATACGATAAATTCGCGTCGCACGCACGCATGCACGCCGGTAATTCCATTAGGCGCGTCATTTTGCCGGTCGCTAGCTGCCGCGTTTTCGATCGAACGACAGCTACTCGTCCGACAGATCTCGCGGCTAGATCTGCGACGCTGTAGACGCGCTAGACTTTCACTGGAACTCGAAGAAACCGCGTGGTTTCCGTTGCACGCAATTGCTCGGATACCGATTGATAATTACCTTCCGTACACATGAAGAGGATGGCAGCAATGGACAGCCTGGCCTGCCACCTCAAAGCCATGTCCGCGATTGTTTGATGGCGCGTTCACTTTGATACTAAAGCGATTCACATCCTCTTCACCGGATGACAGCGCACCGTCCATCCACTGACATACCAACACCACGCGGCAAATCCTTATCGCAGCCGCGTTGTCATCGCAACGAAATCGATCGACACCGCGTGATTCGATTACCCGAGGCTGGCGCGAGATTAGTTCGATCTCGATCGCTTCTTCGCCCGATTCTCCAGACACCTCTTCTCCTCTCCTCCCTCTCCGTTTTCCATAGGACGTTTTCTCTCTTCGCGTCTCGATCCGCACAGTTCCGATTAACAGCTACCACCAGTTCGCAGCCTCCGCGGCAGAAAACTTTGCGCTGGATCGCCGCGAACAGGATCCCGTTGCACGCTTCGATCTGTCTGCGTTTCGATCTACGCACTCTGGCTTTTGGTAACTGGACACCAGGAAACTTCCAATCGCACGGGTATCGATTCTGGAAATCGTTCCTCCGGTTGGAAAGCGCGTCGAGAAGAGCCGAGAATCGTGAAGAGGACGCACGGTAGCGATTACGCGTTCAGCTCAGCTCGTGCTCGTGTCTCGTTGCAAGAATATCCACGCCGAGGTTAAACCAGAGTGGTATTTATCGCGTTGGCTTGAAAAGCGTTGGTGGAGCGTCTCCTCGATTTTGCGACGTTTATCAGCGTCGGTGGTATCTCGGCGGTATCTCAGCGGTAGCGGACCGAGAGTTCGATGCACTCGCGATCTCCGCGTATCTCGGTCAAAAGTATCGCGAAAACAGCGGGTTAGTTCTCCGCGAGAATTGACCCTGTTCGGGGCGGAAAACGGGCAGAGGGTCGCGTAACATTTCCCAGGGAATGATTTCAACCTCGTTTCACGTGTCCGATCGGAATGGTTTGCTGGAAAGGTCTCATCTTGGGCTGGAGCGAATCTGGATCGCGCACGATTCACACTGTTCACACGGGAGGGAAGTCGGAAGGAAAGGTCCCGGCGAGAGCGACCGCGCGGCTCCTCCGCATATCCGCGGCAGTTTCAGACTCGCGGCACGAAATACGAATTTCTCGTGGAAAATCGTCGCGTCTATGTGCGCGACATGGTATATAGGACGAGGCGACACGCACCACGTCTTGATTCGGTGGCAGATTTACCCTGACTGGGGTGATTCTTGGCCGTGGGAGCATGCGCGCTTCCGATCCACCTCCTGTGATGGTGGAAACGCGCAGAGGGTCCACGAACAGGGTCCGCGCACACGTAAAATCCTCTCGACACACGGAGCCTCGGAGCACGCACACACCTCGCCGCGGACGCCAGCCAACCTCACCGACGCTACGCCGGGTCATCGTAGGTGTAGTGTTAAGGGTAGCCCGCCTCGGTCACCACGTACGCCACTCTGTGTCACGGACACAAAGTGTGGCAGGGCGTGCGACCAGTACCGAACCGAGCCACCAAATCTACCATACTCTTCGCGGCGCCGCGTCTCCTTTTCCTCCTCCAACCGATCGCGAGATCACGAGATCGCTAGATCGCGCGATTCGCCTGAATGTGACGAGCATCGTCGCTACGGTACAGCCGTTACACCCTCTTCTTCCCACAACGATATACTAATGCGCTTTTTACCTGATAATGCTTCAATAATAAGAAAACCGAGCTAATAACGAGATTGCCGATTATCGACATATCGGCGTCGACGCGTGCAATTCTCTCTCTCTCTCTCCCTCTCTCTCTCTCCCTCTCTTCATGGCTCTCGTTCGAGCGATCGGGCGAAACGAAGAGGGTGGAAAACGTCTGGAGGGACGCACGCGTCGCCTCGTCCGGAAGAGTTCCGTTTAAAGCGTTTTTAACGAACTCGCTGCAAGTTTCCCGTTCTCGACGTCGAGATTGATTACTCGTAGCGGGAAAAACGCAGAACGCGCTGCTCCTTGGGACTTTTACGCGTGCGACGCGTCCGAGAGACCGTGAAACCGACCGGTTTTCAAGCTAACGCGGACCACATGCGAGTTTCCTTTTCGCTACCATAAATCTGTCGCTGAGATCGTCGAGCACGCTATTAATGCATGTTATTAGATGAACCAGACGGAGGTGGACACGCGAGTGTGTAACGACAGTTATTACACGCGATACTGGCAGCCGCTACTGATTAGCTCCACTTGGCTGTCTATCGGCCGTAAGAATAATTTCACGGCGTTGCGTTTGATACGCGGACAGTTTACGCTGTTCGTTTCCTTTATCGATTCGATGGCTGCGTGTTTGTCAAGCGGTATCGTCGTGAAATCCATGAATATTATAATGTGTCGGCGAAACGTCACGAACAGAAGCTGGTCTGTCGATCCACGGGTAGAGGAAGAGAGAGAGGAGGAACGAAAGAGAGAGGGAGTGAGAGAGAAAGAGAGAGAGAGAGAGGGTTGGGCTCGAACGCGCAACAAAAAGCTCTGGAAGAGGTTCGTTCCGTGAACATATTGGAAGATTAGAGTGGAAACTCGACTCGCGAGATTAGCTGCGGAATAGAATTGGCGACGGGTGGAAAAGCGTGTGGGTAATGTTAATTTTCCGATGTCGTCGTTCGTATTCGCGAGATGCTCGAACATCGCGACGCACCGGTTGTAATATTTCGTCGACATCGGGAAACAAACGACGTTAGCCGCGCTCGCGTTACGTACGCCTCAAGCTTAACAACTGTCTAACAAAGTTTGATGAAATCTACTTTGTAATCCTCGCTTTGTGAAATATTTGCAGGGAAATTTTGCGCATATGGGACACTGATATAATAACTTGCGCTTTCGCGCAACGAATACACGCGTTGTTCGTTCGTGCAAGCTTGCACGAGTTAAGGGCGAGAATTATGAGCCGATGTCGGTGTAATTCATTCGGACGAATAGCAAATTCCTAAATCATTTCTCACGTGAAAAAGTTGGCGGAAATTTCGCCGACGGTTGTTCTCGCGACGAGGAGAAACGATTGGTCGCGTCGTATTCGTCTAATTTACGGCCACGTGTCGGACAAATTAACCCACCAGTGTCACGGTACACGATTTCCGAGAGCGAGGGCAAAGAATTGAGGAAAAATTGTGGAAAAATTGGGGGAAAAATTGGGTATTAGCGATAGTTCTCGCGGTCGTTTCACGGCGCGATCCGCGGCGCGTTCATTCAGAAAAATCGCACCGACCGACGAACGAGGTTCGAAGCCAAAGTTATAAATAACGTTTTGCGTGACGACCGTGCCTTTGCAGACGCGGGACCATTCATCAGCGACGCCTCGCACGTGAACCCGGGACCGATAACGACGCCCTACCGGCAGACTCGATCGTTCGATGAAAGGGGTGCTGTCGAACGTACAACGAATCAGTAGCCTCGTCTCGATCTCTCGTGGCTTCGCCGTTCTATCGGTTCGTTTTCCAGCCCCGTTCCCGGCAGAATACCAGAAATAAATGGAAAATAAACAAAACCAGACCGAGCCGACGCTCCTCGCTTGTTCCATCCCTTTAGATTCGTAATTGTCGTACAAAAACACGCTCTGCCTCCTGTTTCCTCTCCATCGAATCTTTTCGCAATTTTTTCCCCCATTTATCGACGGATTCGCCGAGCGTTTAGCGAAAGCAAATTATTCCGTCGTACCGAGTGTTCCCGGCCGCGCTTTTCTCCATCCGCTTTCCTATCCCCGTCGCGTCCGCGCTTCGCCGCACGCTCCGACCCGTTAATCCAACGACTCGCGCATCGCGAATTATCGCCACGATTAATTCTCGTCCGAATGACGCCGACGAAAATTCGGCCTAAGGTTCCTTCCGCGAAGGACCTTTCCCACAGCCGCGATATCTCGCAAGGACACAACGGCGGCTAATTTGGAAACGCAGGGGGGGGGGGGTATTTCGAGCAAGGACGATTAGAGGCATTAAACCTCGCGACTGAGAGCCAGCGTGCATAAGTTTCGAGCACGGGGCGATAAACCGGGCGATAACTGTGTCGGCATGTGTGCACACGAAATCCGGAGGAAGCAAAGGGGCAGATTGCGGGTGTCGAGCTGCTTGGCAGCCAAGTAAACGTTTGTCTCCACGTAAAACGCGTCGACCTCCTTTTTCCAGCAGGCCGCCTCAACACGACTGCGACACGCTAAGATTTTCGATATTTCGAAATTGATGCCGATAACGAGCTCGAGCTGGCGTCCCCGGCGTCCCCGACGAAGCCGGCGACGCCGCGTCAGCCCGTGCTACGAGTGCTGTTCTTGTTCCCGTGTTATTTTATCGGCACCACGCACGAACATTTCCGCACGAAATTGAAAAACGCCGCGCGGCAACCGGCGAGCACGTCAGCCGCGATACCTCGCCAGCCACTTTCCATCCTCTTTCCACCCTCTTTTCCCGTTTCCGCCAGCTCGATGCCGAATCGAAATCCGGCCGCGAGTATCTCGGTCCGCTTACACGAGCCGCGTTTACGAGCAAGACCAAGCCAGGGACATCCGATCCGGGAAAATCCGCGTGGAACGCCGAGGGTCTGGGACGATAAGTCGCGGAATTAGTCGGTTAATAACCGATCGAAGGGAAACGCATCGCGGCAAATGTCGCGAGCGAATCGCAGCCGCGAAACCGACTGGCTAATAGTTTAGCCGCGCGTAGCGGTTTCTACCTCGGTAGAAAATCTCCGTAGTCCGTAATCCCGTGCGCGATGAAGACACACGATTCCGCGGTATTTATCGCGCGAACGCAAAGCGCAGTTTATACGGTGATAAAAATTCCTCGAGGAAATTCGCAGCAAGTATCGCGCCGGTTATCATCGTGGACATTAATATTTGTACTTTATAGTTAAATAGCCGTCCGGGCAGGCAACGAGCGTGTACGGGAAATTTCGCGTGCTGGCCCAGGTCCAAGCCCGCATTTTTCCACCGGTACTGGGAATGCCTTGGACATTTGTTTCGGAGCGAGGCGCGTTTAACTCGCGATCTCCATCGATACTCGTTACGCTCCGCGCAGCGTGCTGCGTTAGCAAAGTAACGCCGCGGTCTTATTGTCCGCGGTCTCGCCTACCTAACTTTATGACATAGTCACGGAAACAATTACAACTTTTCCCTTTTGCGTGATCTCGCAACCTAGATTCGCTTTACGCCGCGTAATCGCCGCGCGAAACGCCTACCGCCGTCTAGCCTACGCGTCCGTGTCTCTCGAGTTTGCGCTGATCGATCGAACGAATCGAGATGGAATAGTTGGTAACGAGAGCGTGTCGGTTGACAGAGGAGTCGCGTTCCGACAGATACCTTCGATCCGCGTGTGTCTATTAGCGTGCCGGGGAACGCAACTTCCCGGACGTTACTCTGTCAAAGGGCAGCCGACATCCAGGCGAAGTCGAATCAGACCAGTTTCCATTTTACCTTCCATTCTCCCTTCCATTCTCCAACCTCGACGACAGACCGAAAAGGTTACACGGATATTCGGCTTGTTAACCGATCCGCGAACTTTACGACCAGTTCACCCAGAATTCCGGCCAGACTCGGTACCCTTTGGATTATCGATCACTTTTGCCTCCTCCCTCTCCAGATCCATTATCTCTCCGTCATCTCTCTCTCTCTCTCTCTCGGATTACTCGCCTTTTTTCCCGGATCTTTGCATGACAAAAGCCGCGCCGTGTCATCCACCGTGTATATTCACGGTGTTCCGAAGCGCGGATGGAAGTTTCGGGTATGGCGTATACTCGAAGGGCTCGCTCGTTCCGCGGTTTGGACATTATCCAAGAATTGCCGCCATATTGAATTAATCTGGCTTGCAGTCCCTCGAAACCGAAAAGTTTATCTGCCTGTTACTAACCCATTCGTCGTTTGCGTTAAACACGGGAATTCTATTAACCGTGTCGGCCAACTTTTAAGTATCCAAAGTTCGATAGCTTTGGAAAAGCGTGGCTTTTCCTCCAAGATTTTCGCCGGCACGCTGACAGGAACTGCAAACGGAAAACGTTTCGATACGAAACTTCTCAACCTCGGGAAACTCGAGACGGGAACACGATCGAAACGTAGTCTAGTTTCCACGGAGTTAATAATACACCGGAGTTCTGACAGCGTTAGGCAAACTGTGGCCCTTCGTTGTAATTTGAAAGGAAAAATCACTTTCGACGCGTAATAAACAGCCCGGGAGCATCGAAAGTTAGGCGGGACCGAGACAAAGAGGAGGAAATCAACGGAGAATCAACGGAGTATCAAATTTCCCTTAACGAGGATTATCCAGGTTCGGGGTTCTACGAGGAGGAACAAAAGTTTCCTCGAAAAAAAAGATACTTCCTTCGCGAGTGGTCTTCGTAGGGTGGTGGTAAAGTCACCGTTTCCGATATTCCTGTCCCTCTTCGAGATAATGCACTTAGCTTCCGGCTTGCCGTCAGCCCCGACTTAACAACCTTTGCTGTTATTCCGACACGATGGTACTCGGCCCTCGGAGGGCCGGTGCTCGTCGAGTACCCGCAGGCCGCAAGCTGTAGCTAACTGAAAATTAACTCGTCGGCGAAACCTTTAAAACCGGGGTGAATTTACGTAGCGAAAGGTCGTTACGCATGGATTCGAAGGGGTTGACCCACTCCGTGGCCCAGTTGCCGGATACCGCGTTCCAAAACGGACCTCCATCCCAATCTCTGTCTCTCTCTCCCTCTCTCGGTCGAGCCTGCAGTTCAGTCGCGCGATATTTCTTTCATGAAATTCCACCGACCATTCCTGCCGGCCTTCAACTTCTCCGCGGAGTTTCTCGGATCAGAGGGAGGAACGAGCGGGTATCCAGAGGTCCGCTTCGCGGAAACTCTCGCGGGAATAATTGAAGCAGGGTAGAGAGCGGCGTTACTTAAAGTTTGACGCGACAAAGAGGGTAGGGGTAAACGCGAAATAATTTCTTCGCCGGTCGAATGGGAGTTTTCGAGAATTAACGAATTATCATCGCACCTGTTGGCTCGGGATCGCGAAGTTGAACCGGTTTAAATGCGGGGAAATTGTTTCAGGTTTCAAGTTCTCGAACAATTTCCACCGGATTCGCGATAAGTACTCGCGCAGATAAAGTTTACTCCAAGTTCACGACGAATAACTCATCCCGCGAGCGAGAGCTTATCGTTTCGTTAGGAACGTAACGAGCTTCGTAACTCTGACGAATAGTCCTAGTCCACGTCTACCTTATTTTTCCTTCTTTCTTATATTTTATTTTTTTTTTTCTTTCCTCTTCTTCTCGGTATTAATCGTTTTCGGAAGGACAAAAAGAAATGATCGTGGAGTTGAGCCGCGAATTCAAGAACGACCACGCGGTTCTCTGTTATTCGAACGCGTCGCAAATGTTTCCGTAGGTCGAAGTGATATTTGGATATGGCGTCGCTCGCGGCTTCGGCTCTCATGTGTAGATTAACGCGCCGACGAGCAGGACTAATTATCTTGGGGGTTCTTCGGAATCGTTCGCCTACGAATTGGGTCATAATTCGATGTTCGCGTCATAACGCGATGACGTCGAGCAAATTTACGTGGCTGTACAAACATGTAGCATGGAATGGCTGATCGATTTTCACTGGATGGCAGTACAAAGTATTCTACACACTTGTACAATGCGGCGTATCGACATTCGTCACGAAACACCGTGTTCCCGTGAACCATTAATCACCAAGTTGTCACACGACTACAGTGTATATTGTATCGAACGTCGATATAATCCGCGATGCTAATGAACTCGGCTGTATATTAATTTCCTCCAACTTTCCATATTCCGACTCGGCCAATTCGTTTCTCCGAGGAGCCTCGCTTTCCAACGAATTTGAGAATCGCTAACGTGGAATCAGTTCGAAAAGCAAAGCTGCTCTCTCTTGGTCTCTTCCTTTTCCATTTGTCTCGTGTTTCGGTCTCTGGTACCAGTGCTTATTGCAGGTCAAGCAGCTTTGTCGAGTGCTTACCTTTATTCCCAATGTTATCCTTTTGGTCGAAATCTTTATTCTTCCGGCAACTCCTCGAACATGCTTTGCCTCCAGTCAACGAGGGTGTTTTAATAAACAGAAGGAAATGAACGCGAAGCAACCAGCACGCCACGGTCTTTCCCTCTTTCTCCTTTTTCTACTCCGTGGATGCTCCATCCCGAAACAATACGCTTTAAAAAGTATCGACGAAACGAGGGAATCCGTTTGGAGGAAGGCACGATGATCGGTGAAGCAGAGCCGCATTCGGGATTCGTTTCTCGAAGGAACGTTTGCGCAATTTTTCTCGCGAATAGAAACGTTTCCTTATCTTCTCGCGACCTCTGTGAAAAATCTCCAGTCAGAGATGTACAACATTCCTTTCTTCCTTTGCCTAAAGTCGCGCATCCTTTGATTAATTTTCTACAGGCATCTGGATCCTCTGGAACACGACAAATATATCCGCCCTGCCGTCACCCCCTCCCTCCAACCGCGACCGCATTTTTCTTCCGGTCTTCTGCCCATTTTCCGGCTGCTCTTTCACCCACTCAACCCACTCTCCTCGATTTATCATTTTACGAATTTCCCTTCACTCTCTCTCTCTCTCTCTCTCTCCCTTTTTAATCTCTTCCTTCTCCTCTTCTTCCCCTCTGCCGTCGCTTGCTACGAGGCAAACTACCCCGAAACACGAGTAGGTGTCGGTGAACGTCGAAGAAGAATCGCATAGTCGATACTTTCCCGTTCGCTTCATCGCTCTTCCTATATCGCGTCTCGTATTTTCTCTCCTCTCTCGTTATTTCCGAATTTTCTCGCGAAACAAAATCTTCCTCCCTCTCTTGCTGCCTTGCAGGGTCAAATCGAACGGTTCGCGCTTTTTATCTCTAGTATATTTGGCGAAATTGCCGACACGCGTTTGGTTCCTGATAAATTGCTCTACATCTCGACTTTTCGCGCGATATTAAACGGCCCCGTCCTAAAGAAGAACCGATTCGTTTAACCGATTGTCCCGTCGCTCCTTCAACCTCTCGTCCAGCTGTGTTTCGGCCAGGACTATTTATTGCGATCCTACATCCCGATACCTCAGTCTCTGCGTTCTTTCCACTTTTTTCATCGATATCTACCCAACTTGCCTTCCCCTAGCTACTCCAGACTTTTCGATCTCTGACAAAGGAGATACGCTCTAGCTCAAATTATTTTCCGATTCGACAATCGCCGAGCGAACAGGCATCAGGAGACTCGTGCAAATTCATTTTCTCTGAATTACCTCCAAAGCTACCGTACGCGTCGAATTTAGGACCCCGTTTTATAATTAATTCAATTGGAGATAACGAAATATCGCGACGAGCGCAGAGAACGGTAAACATCGAAGGCAGGATGAAAATATTCTGATTATACAACGAAAACGAATCGTCGAATAAACACAAATTTTAATGATTAAAAATTACGTTAATATTAATTTCGATACGTTCGGATCGAGGCTCGGCCTAAAATTTATGATCGTTTCCGAAACTACTAATAATTAATTTCCTACAGTAATAGTAAACGATGTATTAACGTTTCCATTGTTTCGATCATAAATTTCAATACTATAACTGCTCGATATAATTATAAATTACATTTATATTCGCCTCGTGCATTCGTTTCGAAATATTCCAGTTATTTTTCAAGGAATAACACGCGGCGAATCCGTATGAGAAACACCGTGTTTAATTACGCAAATTATGAACCTGGAATAGCCGCGGTATAATTAAGCATGACACGTTGTTTTTGTTCTTCTACTTATATTTTATTACCAAGATATCCCATGTGGAGTACATTACGCGGGGATTATATACCAGCAAAGGCCGCAGTGCTCTTCCATCCTGCCACTTCAATTTCTTCGGTTGCCGAACTGCCGCTAGTGGCCTTATACGACCGGAAGTACCAACTGACCGACTATCTATCGCGGCTAGCATCCACCCTGTGGTCAGACCAGCGGTCACCGCCGGTCATCTTTCTCCAAAATCATTCCTCCCGACTATCCGACTAACCTTTCTCAGCGATCCCTTCCGATTCCATCTGGTTCCGCAGGCAGCATCCATCCTGCGGTTAATCCAGTGGTCGCTAGTGGCCATCTTTCTCCAAAGTCATCCCTGATAACGACAACCCGACTATCGCGTATGGTTCTGCAGGCATTTGTTCCAGTTCCAACTACTTCCGTAGACAGAGAGTGCTTGTCCATCCCAGGCCAGTTAACGAACGGTGATCTATCACCTTCCTATCCTTTCCCTTCCGCGGTATCCTTCTTGCGGTACACTGCTTTACCATTACGATGAAATTTTCCGTATTCCCGATGATAAATCTCACGACAGAGATGAGATACGCGGGAAAGTTGGCGCATCGAGAGAACGGGAAAAGGGAAATCCCGGCGATAAAAGATAAAGCAAGGCTGAGAGGAATAGGAAGGCGGAGGTAAATATATCGGCGGGATCGGAGTGAAAAGCGTGGTATTGGGAAGTGGGTAATAATGCGACTCGCGACTCGCGACTCGAGTGAAAAATGGAGAAAAAATTCTGGATCCGAGCGTGGAAGGTAATCGAGGTCTTCCGTTGGTCGCGAGAGAAATGGCCACGTACTTGGGGCGAAAACCCCGGAGGAATTTGCCATTGTTTCGGGACGATAATTGCCAGTATGGTCGGAACGCGAAAAGAAAGGAGCCCGAGCGAGGAAATGATTAAAACCGAGGACGCAACAAGACGCGATCAATTAAACCCGCGTCAGCGGAATTACAGCGAGATTCGAGGGAGATTCGAGGGGGAGATTGGAGTGAGATTGAAGCGAGTCGGGGAACGACTGTGTGATTCGGAGAACGGGTGGGAAAATCGCGGCCCATTCATCAGTTGCCATCGGAGGAGAAGGTAGGCCGGCCGCCGCGTGCCGGTATTAATAATTAGACCGGATAAAGGGACGTAATTGAATCAGTGCCTTAATTAAAAATCGCAATTAGCGTCTTCGCCGGAAGCCCGGGTGTCTGCCTTACGTAAGCAAAATTGAATTAATATGCCGTCTGGACCAAGCGACGGCACTCAGCGGCTTCGCTTAATGCCAGAATTACGCGCGATGCCGGAAACGAGAAGAACGGGGTAACGGGGAAAACAAAAGTGGAAGTCGGTTTCGCGAGGGAAACAGAAAAAAAAAAAAAATATAAAATAAAGAAGAAAAGAGGAAGGTGTTCTCGCTTGGAGCTGGCGAATTACGCGATTTGCCATCGGTTGGCTGAAATGGCTAAGCCGGAGCGCGACGCCGGTGTCGCGGTCACTGTCGACGTTCGTTCCTCGATCTTAACCAGCTCGCTAAAGCTCGTTGCTGAAATTCCGAGGGAAAACTAGAACGGACATCGGAGAAAGAACAGTAGTACCGAGCGCGCTACCGATTGCCGGTCGAATGCGAATTGCATAACGAAGAGTAGACGTAAATCTAGCACGGCTGTTTCTTTTCGACCTCCTCCCCGGAGCTTTAATCTCGAGCTTCGCGTACCTGCACGGAATTATAATTCGACGCGAATTTCGCCAACACTTTCCACGTTCAACCGCTTTCCAACCTCTATTTCCAACCTCTTTAAATTGCTCCAGGGATTATTTCGATCTAGACACGCATCTGTTTAGACCATTTCCTTTTAGCCTTTTCTTCCAGCATCTCGATCAGAGTAAACGCGAAACGCGTCCTTTCCCTGTATCTCTGGTACCGTGAAATCGCCCGAGACGCGTGGAAATCGATGGGACAATGGCAGTCCAAACAAATGCGTAACAATTAACCCACCGCAGAGTACATATCGTGGACAATGAAGACGCTAGTTAGAGACTAGCCTTTGACTCGCATGGCAATTGGAACTGCGGTATTTGGTGTCTGTAATAGAAGGATATTCGGCGAAGTTTACTCGAAGCAAGCCTAATCGCTAATTGTTCTCTCGGCGCACGAGACGTAATCAACCGGTGATGTATTTCGCCCAACTCGCGAAATGCCGAAAATGCAATTACAACGCGGCAAGCAATTAGCGCGCGATGCTCCAAAGTAACCGGAGGTTGCCGGTTCGATTTCACTGGCACGATCGTTTTGGCGGCAACCATAACCGGTTGTTAACGAGCGTGACGATCTGTAGTAGAGTGACCGTAGAAAAATGTTCACCGGCGATTCGCTTCGGCCGCTGTGTTTTATAAATCTTATAGCCGAAAAGGCAACTTCGTTCCAGCGTTACGATCATTTCACGGCCCATTTTCGTAAATTCTCGTTTGCCGGAGGATCGTATTTCCGCGATATAGCTTCTTGGAATTAGAGTAAGATTTTTACAGCGTAATTCCCTTATCATTTGGCAGGAGGCACGGTCGCGGAATGCAGCGACATAAAAGAATCCTGCAACGTGTTCGAAAGAGTTTTCTGTTCCAGTCTCTATGATACGTGCATCTACACTCCCTTTCTATGTGCTACCCTTCTTTCTTTCCTCTTTACTCTCACACTTTTCTCTTCTTTCCTTTCCGCGTTATCGTATATAGAACGCGACGATCCCGCTGCGTCGTGCTTACAGTCCTCTTTATTCTCCCTTTCTCTTTCTCTATCTCTCTCTCTCTCGAAGACTGTTTCCCTTGGAACCACGCGACTTGTAATCGTCTGGGTTCTAGATTGACCGTTACCGCGGTGGGTAAAATGGTCGGACAGCGAAAGAGCCATCGCGGACTGGGGCGATACGCGGTGAAAATGTTTCGATAATCGTTGCTCGTGGCCAGCGGAAGAGTGAAATTTCGCGGAAATGAATTCCGACTAAAATGGCCGAGCACTAACGGCATTTGCGCTATTACGATAAATCGATGGAGCAACGCTGAGCGGAGCCGAAAGAGCAGGCAGTGTAAACAATTAAATACTTCTCGATCGATAAATCGAGCGGAAGAGTTAATAAGAAATATTGACAAAGCAAACAACGTTTAGCTTGGAGCGAATAAATCCGATGATTAAACAAACCTGCGTTCTGCGTTATATCGAATATTCCCACGCACAATCATCGACCTATTTCACCGTGATAATTTGCCGCGTAGAGGGGAAACCGAGGAAACGCTCGGCCTCACCGAATTGTACCGGGAAAAATGGCGCGGAGGAAAAAATATTTCTCTATAGAGAAGGCTGGGCCGGTGACAGGGAGATATAACAAAATATATGGAAGGACGAGCGAGCATAGGCGTCGCGGCGACGAGCCCAGAGAGAGGAGTACCACGGGAAATTCCAGGAAACGGTAGCGACGATGTTTAACACGGCTGGAGAAGAAGCAGGCTACACGGTTTACGGTTTCACCCGATGAGAATGCTCCGTGGAGTAGCTCACGAACGAGAGGGTCCGAGCACCGGCACAAAAGGCGAGGAAAAAGAAGGAAAAACGGCGGGAAAGCTGTCCTTTTCATCGATGCCTCGGTTAATTCGTTAAATTAGCCACGTCAGGGCGGCAGGAAGCGACAGCCGGAAGTGGAAGAACAAAAGTGGCACGACACAGGTTCGAGATGAGCAGAGGAGGCTCTGCTGCCGCAGCGTCGATTCGCGCGACCATCAATTAAGGAAAAACGCGTGTACAAAAGAGCAGGGAAGAGCAATCCACGTAACGCTAGCCAGCTGTGGGACGAGCACAAAACCCTTTGACGCTTCCGTACGTGTCGCAATTACACGGAACAAAACAGCAGTCCGCGTCTTTCCTCTCCCTCTTTTTACCCTTCCTTTTTTTCCCTCTCGCGCCCTCGACGCCGCCTCTCTCCGCTCTCCGAACAAAACAGCCTCGAAATTTGCGTGCGCAAGAACCTTTGAAACGCAACGAATTCCCACCGTTAGCTTTGTCCCTTCAAAGGGGAATTGTGCGGCCGAAATTTCAATGAACGCGCGTCGTACACGCGCGCGTACGAGCGCGAACGCGCCGCGACACTCCGGCAACCGGTAATTGTACGATGGTTAGGAGAAAACCGCAGCTTATGTGCCCACGCGTTGATAACGCCAGCGTTATCCTTCTCCCTCTCTCTCTCTCTCTCGCGTATAGTATAGGAGCCGATCACGGGGAAGATCGTCGCAGGAGAAATCGAGAGGCACAGCTACGCGTTTGATCTGCCCGGTTTGCCTCGCATTGTTGGAAAAAGTAATCAAGCATACGCTGGCAATTCATCGATTGCCCTTTCATCGTATCGTCTCGAAAGGCCAATTGACGGTATTTCGCTTCGACCGATAGCTTTCGAATCGCCGAGATACGATTTATTTACTAACGAACCACGGAAGCTCGAAATTCCAGGAATAATGCAAAATATCGGTTACGCTTTCGCGAGGTTTCCCATTAAACCCTTGCAAACGCGAATCCCGGCGGAAGCTTTCTCCCCCTTTCGAGAGTACCGTTTCTTTCGTCGCTTCCCCGTTTCCACGTTGGCTCGGTTGCCTGGGTTCGTATCGAGGAACGTGGCGTTTTCGAATTTTCTCCGGGAGAAGGAAAGCCTGCGCGTTAGGAGGGAGAAGGGTTGCGGGAAACGAGTAAACCGACCGCGTCCTCTTGCGCGGAATCCTTGCGCGAAATCCAATAACGCTATCGCCTCGAGAGAAAGCCCCGTATCCAGAATTCCGACACCGAGAGGGAGAGAAAATACGGGCGCGTGTAGTGAGAAACGGAGGAACCGTCGGCAACAGACCGAGGGCTAAGCCAGTCGATGCTCGCGGCCAATTTCACCGGGCATTCACGAGCTTCGATTCGAATCTTGCCAATGTGCGAATTAAGGCTGGATGTCGTGATCCGACATAAACTGCCGGCCAGAGGATTAAATCCTGACTCGTCTTCCGTTGCGTAATCAATGTCAGTGGAATCGAGGGGGTAGCATTAGACTGCCACGGAAACGTAAACCGGTTGCGCGAATGGAAAATGCAACCGGTCCGCAGGCCGCGTTAAATACTACCCGGCTATGCAGTGCAGTTCATCACGGGGAATCGTCTAAATCAGTCGAGCTGTGCACGCGAACCGCTCGAATCGTTTCTCCGCGGATTATACGACGCGAGCCGGCTTGCCCTGGAATTTATCGCGTTTCGATTAGGGAAGGAATAATGGCAGGTTCAGTCTCTCCGGTCTTCGAGTGCGGGGTGACTCGGGTTTCTGTCGCGAAAGAAACGACGGAGATTCCCCAGTCGGCCTAGTCGAGTTTGTACGCGTCCACGGTTCAGAGATCTCGTCTCGCGACGAGGGAAGGAAAAGGGGAAGTTGGAGGCAAGGTTTCGCGACGAGGCAGGATGGATGGGAGAGAGGCGAAAAGGGCCGGGAAGAAATATGGATATGGCGAGGCGAGGCGGAAGTAAAGGGAGAAGAGGGCGGGAAGGTTAGGAGCGGAAAAATATCGTTTAGGTGGCACTGTCGAAAACAGTTTTCGGCCGGTGACTGGCGTTGGCCATTGGCCAAACGAAGCGCGTGGGTGCTTGCCGCCGAGCACGCTGGATGAAACGAAACGAGGATAGTCGCGACTGCGAGAAAATAGAAAGTTGCCGTGGAAGCGCGTAAACATATAAATCTCGTTGACCGAGAGAGAGCTATGTTAGCTGCAGTTGGAAGTTAACGCTCGTGCCGCTTCCCTTTCCTCTTCCCCGGGGATGCCTTAACCGCGTTTCCTACTCTCTTCCATCCCCTGCTTATCTTTTCCTCCTTTGTGCCCGTGATCCCGATCGCCACTGCGAGACAGCTGGTCCGGCGAAGATTCGGCAGGTTTCCAGACTGTAACTCGAAAGGGAATTCGGACCGGATGAAACGCTTATCGGTTATCCTTTTGTGTCGCATAATTCCGGATGCATAGATCGCGGGGGAAAGTGGGAAGAAAGACTGGGCGCGATGACGCGAGGCACGGGAAACTCAACGAGTTACCCAGCTGCGTTTGTCAAAGAAGGAGGATGCGATTACGAGCAGCCCTGTTCCGGTGTTGATTTAATCGACAGCGTTGTTTGTTGCGGCGAAAGAACGCTGACCTAAATTGAGATTTCCCAAAAGGGGAACAAGCTCGCACCGGCACGCCCCGTTCATCGCGTTTCGGAAAAAAGGTTGCGAGGAACGGTGAAAAATTGAAAGGTATCCTCGAATTACACCGGTGGAAAAATCGTTCCCCGTCGGGGATTATCTCTTTCGATACGCGCCATCGCGATAGAAAAAAGAAACAAAGGATCGGTTAATTCGGCTGATCCGGATTGATCTACTCGACGCGCCGAATAACGCGTGATATCGCTGCGAAACGCTAGTCGTACGGAGTGAGAGAGAGAGAGAGAGTGAGAGGAGGTTTAATTTAAAAATGAACCATGGTAAAAGGTGCGGCAAGCAGGGACGATGTTTAACGCGTAGAACGAGGCGCGAGGTTGTTAATTCGATAAGGGAGCTAACGCTTATTATCGCGGGACGATAATCTGTCGGGGACGCGTTGGCAAGGTATTAAAAGCGAGGCGAAATAATCGGAGAGGAAGGCGACGGAGGTTGCGGCGTCTGCGGCGTCGGCGGTGTCGAGGATGACGCCGAGGCGATGGCGGCAGCGACATTTCCCGTGGATCGCTATTCGGTCCATGGCCAGGATCTCTTTCGGAATAGAGAATTCCTCGAGCGTCATCCGTCGATTATCGGTTGATTTTCGATCGAGAGACGGCCAGGGTGAAATAAAACCGGGGCGTAATATAGAGATGCCATTGCGGCGCACGGAATCGCGGGTGTAAAAGACGAAGACGGATAGCGAGGAACGAACGACGCTCGCCGTCTCTATGGCTGGGCATTATCTACACGGACCCGTTTAAGGTTCCTATATAAAACGCGTATTCATATTTCTTCCCGCGGGATCCGGGAGCGTGTCACGCGATACACCAGACTCTATATAAATTCCCGTAAACGGTTTTACAGCGGAAAGTTAAAGGTACGCCGGGTAGAAGGTATCGTAACACGGTGCTTGTAAAGCGCTGCTAACTCATCCTCCTGACCGACCGTTCCGAATCTCCCAGCTTATTCCTCTTCCTCGTCTAATCGCCGATCTAACCGAGTCGTTTCCCTTTCGCCTTTCGCCTTCCGCCTTCCGCGGCCTAGCTCCAACTTCTTCCACCACCCTCCCGGGATTATCGTTTTCATCGATCGCGAAGTTTTATTTACGGCCGGACGTGATACACCAGCCTAATTTGTCATCGGCCGAGACCCGCCGTAAATTCGAGAATCTGGACCAACGGCTCCCGTGGGGAAATTCGAAACACGCGAACCCGATGCTGATTGCGAGATTGTCGAGAAAGTAGATTAATTCTCGCAGCCGGCCGGACATACCTCGTTGCTTCGAATCGCAATTTCGGTAAACGCGATCTATAATGCACCGATCCTTTCTCCCGTCTCGAGTTTCTCTCGCTCGATATTTCCTTCCTATTTTCCCTTTACCGCTGATGTCTCGGGAAATTCGTCAACGTTCCTATTCTCGGAACTTGGTCCGATCGATGGCCGGAAATTCTGATTCAAAGGGAAAGCGGAATCTCGCGTTACCGCGTGTAAGACGCTGTCCCGTTTCCGAGCAGATTGCGGGATTTCCTGGATAAACGGGCGAGAAACGGGCGAAAAACAGCCGACAAACGTATGAAATTTTTCGAGAAGCCGCGCGTTCCCCGGGATGAGAAGAACGGCAGATTGATTCGGCTCTTTCCAACTTTCGATCAGGTTCCCTATAAATTGCGCTACCTTTCCCCGACGTACCGTCTTTTCCGCGGTTCCGTGCGAGTTAAAGTTCCATCGCATGATACTTAACAATCTTGGGCGAAAAATTCCACGAACCGACGTCTTACTTCCTGTGGATCGTCCGTCGTAAAATCTTTATCGCTGTTTAATCCCTTTAGAGGCCTTTTTAAGGCCTCGCTATGCTACCCGCTGATATACGATCGCAGTGAATGTTCCGCGTCGTTTCCAGACACGGAATAAAAATTCGGTCCGAAGGATGCCGGTCGAAACGAGCCCGTTAGTCTTTAGATCGCGTTCCGATGTTTGCCCCATATCCGAGAAATTGCGGACATCTTCGCGGACGAGCGTCGTGAAATTTTCATCCGGTTCCTCCCGATGTTTTCGTAACGTCGTGCCATGGGAAATTATTTTCCGCCAAGACGGGGGGAGGCGAGCAACGACGAGCAACGACAAGCGAGATGGGGGAAAATTTCATTTCGGCAATCGCGGGAATAATTTGGAGGGATGTGCGGAGATCGAAGCGTCGGTTCAGTCGTTGCGAATAAATGGCACAATTGCGAGCAGAGACAGGTTCGCGGATAGATTTGCGTTTAATAACAGGTATCGTCGAACGGTTGATTCGTATCGCGACAGGAAATTGCCCGAAGAGAAGTTTCTCTGTCATAAATTGGCGGATAATTACCGATAAACCGTAGCAATTAACGTACGCCTCAGATTTCGCCAGCGTCGAATTAATCGTTGCGATTTGGAAAGTTGGAAAATCCGCGACGACGACACAAAGGGTTGCAGGTTCTTTGGAAGGTTACCGAGCGGAATACGCCGGTGCCTTTCGTCGAGCCCCGTGATCCGCAAAAAGGAACAAGAGGGCCTGCCATTCTCCGCATATTCGTTAGTTCCGCTCTGGCTTTTCACTCGATAACATTATTCCGTAGCGATGTTAATAGCGCGCTGTCGACGGTGGTCGGAGCAGCAGCGCATTTTGATATTTAGGTTGACGAATTCGCGTTTTACAATGGCATTGTGCATGCTCGTGACGCGTTTACGCGCGTTTCGAACGAAACGTCGCGTCGCGTCGCGTCTCATGCCACCAACCTCCGTCTAGACGTTCGCGTCCCGAATTTTCTTCCAGTCGAATTAAACGGGAACAACGGCGCGGAAATTGAACGCGATCGAGTAGCAACGTTGTAACTTTGGAAGCCACGCGAAGAAGACGCCTTACAGCGACGAGGAAAAGTTTTTCAACCGGAGGGCTAGAAAAAGAAGAGAGCGCCCGGAGAAAGATCGGGGAATGAAAGAGCGTACGTGTATTTATTCGCGTTGCCTTCGGCTTGTTTTTCAACCTTACCATTGGCAGCGGGTCTTGGAGAACAGGGGCTAAAAGGTTGCAGGGCAACGCGGTGAAAAGAAGCGTTTGCAGTTGGCCATTAAATCGAGAAACGTATTCGAAATTGTAGAAGCAAACGGTAATTTACACAGCGTCTTCCCGTTCGTTTTAAACCTCTCGCTTCTTTTCAAAGTATTCCCCGTTCGTTAACGCGATAAGCGAATTTTAACGAATCCCGTAAGCGATTATCGTAACGGAATTTCCAAAGACGGAGGAAATCACGGCAACAGACGCGACTCGGCTCGCCCTGGCAAGACGGTTTTAATTATTTTCTCGGCGAAAGCGTTTTTACACCCGCGGCAGATTAGAAGCGAAACAGCCCGCGTGCTACCGTTAAGCGTGCGTTAATTCTATTTGTACTCCGTTTAAGGTAAGCCGGTAATCAACCGGCATTACTCGCCCCTAATCGCGGTAACGGAGTTAAAAATCAGCCGAGACCGGCTACCACGCGGTCCCGTGGATCGTTCCCGTTTAATTGGAAAACCGATCGGTTTTAAGAAGAGAACTCCTCGGCAAAGAGCTGGAGAATCGAGGCGAAACACGGAGAGTCGTAACGTTTAGCGTATCGCAGTAACGACTTGGCCGGGAAAGTGGAATAAGCACGTACATAGCCGGACACGCGAGCGGTAAAATGTCTGGGCGGGCAGGACAAGTAGAACGTAACCGTACGTGGTCAGGCACGCGTGTTGCGAGAGAACGGGAGAAGCGAAACGGCAGGATTAATATCATTCTCGTGTCCGTCCTTGCCTTCGGATAATTTCCCCAACTTCCTATTTCGCGGTATAGTTATTCAGCCCCGGTTACAAGTGCCGACGTGATTGAATGCGCTTGTCACCGGGTTTTTAAAATGCGAGCGGAAAATAAAACACTGTCGCAGCAGGTTCCCGCGGCGAAAGCAACGCCGCGTAGATCTATCTTTATTTTCCGTACATCTTCGGTGAAGGGCAGCAACGCTCATTCACCGTGAAACTCCATTGTATTTGCAGCTGCACCAGAAACACGTACAATGGTTTCTAGGCGCCGATGTATCTACTCGGAGCTGAGTGGGTTAGGTTGCGAGCCGTGTTGAAACTACCGCAGTTCCAACGCCAGGCTTCGGCTTACACCTACAACGCGAATCGCCTCGCGCACGCGAGAGAATGCCGCCCAGGCAAAGGTGATTCGATCGTTCCTCGACCAAACGTCGCTTCCCTTCCAATTTCCCGCCGAATCTCTACGCTTGTCCTTTCGTTGCTGGTCGAAGGTCGATCGCGGGAACGAAATATCTCCGAGGAGTTTCGACTTAACGAAGCTACGTTTACTCGAAAGACCGAGAGCGAAGAAAATAATTTACAGGCGTTCCGAGAGAAATCTCGAAGCGCAGTTTGCAATTTGAGCAGTCGCCTCTGCAATCTGGCACTAGCTTCGCAGGAAAATTACAGCTTTCGTTATGAAGTTACGTCTAGGTGGACGGAGATTTCTTCTTCCGGCGGAACGGAACGGAACGAAACGAAACGGAGAGCGGAGTTGGTGGGAAGAAGCGCGAGGTTTGCTCCGGAGAAATTCCTTATCTGACTGGGTAACGAGCCCTCCTCTCGCGCTTGAACTTGTAACGTGCGAGGATGCTCTTTTCCCGTGTAAAATGAACTCGGCGTGGATCGCGGAGTTAAACACCGAAATAGCCCGAAAAAACTACCCTGCCACTTTGCCGAATTGGTAATCCTCGAAAATGCCTAGAGTCAGTTGAAACACCGTTGCCTTTCTAAACGGTTTTTTTCCCCCGGTTGCCGAGAAACGAACGCGAACAAGTCAGCTTCCAGCGGGAAACCGATCTTCATTCGGTGCATTGGAACACACATCCGGTCCCAGGAGTGTGCCAACAGTTTCCATTTCGAAATAAGTCGGAGGAAAGTAGATGTCGCCTTTCAGCGAGGCCGTTTGTAACGAGACAAAGGGACGTTTATTCGCCGCTACCAGAACTGGGTGTCTCCTTACGAATTACTTTCGCGCGGAGAATCGATTTCCAATTGCCTGCGGCCAGGATCTCCGCTGTTGACTCGGCACGAACCAGATAAGATGGGGGACAGCGGCGCGGAAGAAGGGGCAGAAGGAAGAAGATAGGAAGGATTTGCCGAGTCGAAAAGTGGAAAATGGACGGGCCGGCCTTTGCCTCTGCCGAGTCCGCCTTGCTAAATATTCCACGATCTCGCTTCGAGTCGCCGTTTCCTCGCCGTTTCCTCGCGGGCAAATCGACGACTCGTACGCGCGATCGAACACGTCGTCGTTCCTTGATACGAGCTTTCGGAAGACGCGCGAACGAAAGGATAATTCGTCGAGCCATCGGATAGAGGGAAGAGGCGTGAAAGAAAGGAAGAGGAGACGGGAAAGTTTGATGGCCCGTCGAGCGGAAAATCGTTAGCTTCCGAATCGAGGAGCACGGTAAACCAGAAAGTTGGAGGATGCTTGGACAAAGCAACGATTTCTTAGTCTCGAGTACACGGCGTGGACAGAGAGACTGGAACGAGGCTCGGTTCTCGCTGCTCGGAAAAGTAACTGTAATTAGGATAAATTCTCTTTCGTTCGCGCGGACTGTACATTTCTCGAGGACGTCGATAAACCGTATGAACTAGTGGCTATCCATTGCAATTTTATGTATCGAAAGAGTCGATTCCGTGGCTGAGATTCCTTTCACCTACTGTGCGGCCACCGCTTCGATTTCCAGAAGTCCAAAGACCGTAGATTCGAGAGGAGAGAGAGAGAGAGATAAGATTCGAGAGAGGAGGGGGAGGAAGCGAAAGAGATAAGAAGCTGGGACGACTAGCAAAGTGAAAAATGGACAAAGTGAGTTGGCATTCGAGGAATCCGACAAAAGTGGATCTCCGGGCGTCTTTGGTGGTAACGCGAGTTCCAATTTTCCTAATGGATTAAGAGTTCGCTTCCATAGCAATTATCCTATACCGAGAAAACACTTGTCAACCGGTAATTCCCCGTCTGCTGCGAGTCGAAAAGAGTCACTCGCCGGGAAACATTTCGCGAGGGTAAATTTATCCTAGCGATTCGTTAAACGAATCGCATCGATCGATGCGTTCCGCCGAGCATCCTTCAAATTGACCAGAATAAACTGCAACTTTAATAAGGACGAAACGCATCGAGTGTATCGCAAATAAAACGAAACGCTAAAGGTAAAAGGTAGCGCCATCTTTGCCGAGTCGCAAAAAATAAAATGAACATGTAGCTTTGACGTGGCTGTGCGAGCCAATAAAAGTAAATATTTCTACTTGCCGGTAAAAGCCTGGTTTTAAATCTTTTTAATGACGCCGCGCGGTAAAAAACCCTCGATCGACGATGTCTCGTTTCGAAGAACATCGTTCACCCTCGAATTTCGAATCGCCCTTTCCTCGCTTTCTTTTTCCTTCTGCCCTTTTCACGTTTCCAGAGAAGCGATCTAATCGACGAAGTAAAATCGGCAAATAAAATTTTCTCTCTTCTCCGTCTCTCGAGACTAAACGAGTTCCGCTTCATTTCGCGACTGGAGCGCGCCGTCATACGGGTTTATTCAATTATATCGAAAAAAAAGAGAGAGAGAGAGAGAGAGAGCGTGTACACACGCGTGCATATAAAAATAGTCGGAGAGCGGAAGGCAAATAAACGATTGGCGTGGAGTTTGAAAACAGGTACGCGGAGCGAAACAAGGGGGCGCGAGGGATCGATCGAAACTAGCAGCCGGAGATTTTTTAAAAATACAGAACTGCAATCTGTCTAATGGATTCGGTAGCTCGGCTCGGTAGATCGTATCCGGTCGCCGAAATATCGCAGGCGCGGGAAAAATATTTGTGTCCAAAGTAAACTGCTGTTAACCCGGAAATCGATGTAATGCACTTTCCAGCGAACAGACGGGGGGCCGTTGGGTAATAGAATAAACCAGAGATACGGACGCGCGCGTCTCCTTGTGACGTTGGTTTTCAAAGCGGAAAATGAACGACGTGGCTTCGGGGGTTAAGAAAACGGTCAAAGAAGCCAGCAAGCGGAGGGGAATGCTGATTTTCCGAAGGATTTCAAAGTTGTCTAGGCTGCAATTTCGAAAGCCGGGCTCGCTCTTCTTTGTGATCTTCCGTGCGCAAAATCGAAATTCCGGTTTGCCAAGATTTACTATCCGACCATCTATTCTCCGAGCCATTGTCCTCTGCGGAATTTCCGTAATGTCGAAACTATACGCGCGCGACTATTAAAATCGACAGGCGCGTCGCTCGCGCGAGTCACGATTGCGTCGCCAATAATAGGAAAGCTGCGTGGTTATTAATAGCGACAGGCCGTATCACGCTTCATCCCGCGATGGCTCTGACCGATCGATCCGGTTCCACCGGGCAAGTCGGTTAAATCTCCGATCGATCCGTCCGATTAACAGGGGGGCAGCCTTCGAAATTCCGTTGGAAAAACCGCGTTTCTTCGCGCGTGAACATTACTCGAAAGGATTCGCTGGCGTAATTCGCGGACGATTTAACCGTGCGACGTTGGCGCGTCTTAGGAGTCGGCGGAGGGCGTCTATCAAACGGACGATGGCCAGAGGCAGGTTTCCGCTCGAAATTCTAACGGCGTCTGCAAATTTCCGATTCATGGGAATGTAATTCGGAGAATCTTACAGGGAGAGGATTAGATCCGGTTATCTTTGCCCGCGGGATTGATGGCGGTTATTAATTATAGCGAGCGGCAAGACGTCGGTCGCGGCATCCCGGGGATTCTCTGCCCCGTTTGTCCACACCTGCGATACTTGGTAGTCGGGTTGTACCGATCGAGGATTTCGCGAGCCGTCCGATTGGCAGTGTCAGTGAAGCATGTTGCTGACCCGCGTATCGACCACCGCTTCACCTCCTTCGCCCCCGCTCCAACAGCAGAGATCTCTGCACAAGACACGCTTCTCTGCACACGCTCCACCCTCCTCCATTCTCCTCCATTCTCCGCGCCGATATTCCTTCGTCCTCGCTCGTCCGCAGGCCTGTTTACATCGTTCTTCTCTCCGCGCCGGCATCTGTTCGCGCGCGCGTAAACCACCTACCCTCCTCTACCTTCCTCTCCCCGACCTAACCCGGCCATTCGCCATTTTTTCACCCTCCATCTCGTAATTTCACCAAAGGTAATTGAAAGCGTGTTGCCACTCTCGCTCGATCGATGCGCCGCGGAGAGGAGAGATTTCTCTTTCGACCGGATCACTCGCGGCAAACTCTCGGGAAACGCTGCACGCGATGCGTGCGCGGCACACGGAGTCGGCTCGTTTTAAATAAATCTCACGACTCAGGTGTCTCCTCGAACGAGACCTCGAGTTTCCCCGTTTTACCGGACAGTTACTCGCGACTTACTTCACCGCGTGCAGCCAGTCTGCCATAAATCTCGGAACGCGCTGCCGCGCGGATATCAAAATACCATATTTCCAGCTGCTCGATCTTTCTTTTTCCCCTTTCTTTTCCTCCTTTTTTCCCTTTTGCCGAGAAAAGTCAGGTATAACCGTGATGCGAAACAACGCGGCAGAGAAAAAGCGATTGGAAATTTCCCGACTTATCCGATTTGTCCGATTTATACGGTGGCTGTTTGCCGAATGGACCGGACGAGGGGATTTCTTGCGATGGATATCGGGGCGAGGGTGAAACTACGTTAAACGAACGGATCGCGGGAATTATCTGGATATCTCGGTGCACGGGCAAACATTTACGGAGAGTTAGAGGTGGAGGTAGAGAGGGAGGTAGAAGGGTGATGAGAACGCGAAAGTTATTGGACTACGCGTGTAATGAAACTGTTTCTTGGTGATTCAACTCCTTGACGCGGGAGGAGTGGAGGGCTGCTGTCGCGACTGGCGGAAGTATCGGAGTTCGATACGCGGATGAATTGCGGGGCTGGGTTGTCGCTGGGTTGTCGCTGGGTTGTCGCTGCGAGCTCCCTCTTGTCTCGCACGCGAAACGATTGTCACCGGCAGTCGAGCGTTAATCAGTCTTCAATTTGTCGCGACCGTAATTACGCTAGGCGTTCGTGAACGTTCACGGCCGATCGTTGCAGAATTCTCGTTGTGCGATCTCGCGAAACAGGTTAACCCGTTTCTAACACGCGTAAAGCGTCCTATCGTTACCAACACCTTGGCTATTAATATCGATCCACTAGTCGCAGTCCGAACAAACGAACATAATTAACGGGTAACAATGAATTTACCCGTGCGATATTCCAAACTAGGATACACGGCCGAGGCGAGCTGGTATTCTAAACCTTTCGCTACCTCGTCCAGAGATTATACCATTTGCACGAGTAAGCGAGATATCCTATCTCTGTTGCGATAAAATCTCGATTCGGTGCTTTTTCAGACAACGGAGACATAAAAAAAATTGTTTGTTCGCAGGTGTCGGAGTGTCGCGACCATGTCATCGGTACCAGATGTCGAAGGACAACGGCTGAGGTTCGTTTACGATCCCTTTCTTTCCTTGGCGTTTCAGTTCCCGAGTCGAGATTCGGCTAACTAAGCACGTTTATCGAGTCTCGTTGGAAATCCTTCGTCCGAGCTGCTTCCGTAAAACGAACGGGTTAAACGACGTGTTCCACGATCAAGTAACGCGCCGGGAGATTAACGGGACATCGAATGTATCTTTAAAATCCTCGGTTAAACAGCGGTCGTCCGTCTCCCTGCGGTACGAACCATGAAACACGGCCAAGATCTCCGGAAGATACGTTCTCGATTAACCTCTAAATTGAGATTTACCGAGAAAATCCCGCTTCCTTGGCCGCCGGCTTTTTTCTACCTCTCTCTCTCACTCTCTCCCTCTCTCTCTCTCTCCCTCTCTCTCCTTCTCCCTTTCTCCGGCGAGAACGCTGGAGGTGTACAATAGTAATAGCCGGGTGCGAGTAAATTTACGAGGAGCCCCGTACGAAAAGAAGGAGCGCGACACGGTGGTTGGTCGCGTGCGAACGTGTGGTGTCTGAGCCTCTCTCGGGGAAACGGGTCGGGAAAAGGAGAGCAGAAGGATTCGCGGAGAGCACACGGATCGGTTCTTTTCGTTCTTCGGCATGGTCACCCTCGGGAGTCGGGTAAACGCGGCAGGATTATCCGTAGCTGCACCGGGGCTCGGTGGTCGCGATCAGCTCGAACGAGGATCGACGAAAGAGGAAGAGAAAGAGAAAGAGGAAGAGGAAGAGGAAGAGGAAGACTCGAGGGGCACAGCTACTCCAGACGGTTAGCAAGAAATTAATTCCCGTTTAATGCAGTCTCTGGTTAGCATTGCAAATCTCCGCCGCGGCTTTTCCCGCTTCTGCTGCTTTTCCCTCAGGCTCTCTCCTTTCACTCCGTCTTTCCCTCCGTCTTTCCCTTCATCTTTCGCTTCGTCTTTCGCTTCGTCTACCCGTCTATCCGCCTCTCTATCCGCCTCTATACGTCTTCTATCCGCCTGCGCTGCCACTTCGCCTGCAACCACTTTTCCTTCTTTCTGCGTATTAGGCAAATTTCCTCCAATTCGTGCCTCGAATTCCTGCCTCGAGTTTCCGTGCTTCCGAGCTTTCGCTTGTTTAGAATCGTTGCTGCTACTCGGAATGAGAATCGAGTCGGATTCGTCGGGTACCGGTATTTTTCTATTGGATACGGTTTGGTCCTCGGTTCGAGCGCAACAACCACCGGCGAAAATTATATCGATCGGTTCTTTCGTTAGTCGCATTCCGTTCGATGAACCATTCTTCACAGCGTTATTAAAAATAATATTGATTTTCGATAGGGCAAGTTCGGAGTTCGTTGATTAAACATTCCTGTCCACGCGGCAATTAGACTCGACAAAGTTAAATGTAACAGCGAGCCCCCGTTTGTCGGACGCGATAATTTTTTCAAAGGAGAGAGCGGACAGGATGAATCGGGAATAAAAGAAAATCGAGATACTCGGCTTCAATAAGGAAGGAGAACTTTGCGTTACTGAATTCCTAAGAACACTTTGAATACATTAATACCGGCGGCTTTAAAAGGAACCTCGGTTATTATCATTGATTATACTCGTAACTTTCGAGTTAAGCTCGCAATCTCCGTTGTAAAATAAGCTCCGTCTTAAATGCTTCGATCAAAGGTTCCGAGGCTTCCTTTTAGACGTAACGTACTATAGTCGGTTAATCGAAAAAATAAAACCGGATGCAGGTGGATAAAGAGAGGGAGAGAACACAGGACACGGAAGAATGATCAATTTCGGATAAAAAATTCCGAAATTCGATCGCAATTTCAGAAACTATTATTGGGAAGCGAGTGGAAAAAATAGAGGTAGAGACTTCATCGTTGATAATGAAAATTGCTTTCGACGCGGATCAGAAATAGGCTTTTGACCTTATTTCCATTAAACGGATATATACGGCATTGAAATTATTTCGACATCGTCGACGTTATTCGCGTTTAACCCGATAGTAGAAACGTCGCGTTAATATACTTCCTGCACCGGCCGTGAATACAGCTCTTTGCATTATTACAGATTCTGTGCTTGTCGCGTATTTTTACCGCTCTGCCAACCAATAACGTTCCATATTCCATCAACGGTGTACGTCATGCGAATCTGCATAAAAACGAAATTGCACCAGCGTGCCGGTCGCGTCGAATTAACCGGCATTAACATTGAATGTTAGCCACGCACTTTACGCAAACAATCGCTGATATTTTACGAGTCCATGTGCTCATGAATTAATCGTCCTCGTCGAGCACGCGATATTCATTCGATCCCGCACGAAATTATCCCGACATTCATTCTCCGCTGTCCATGTTTTTTTCCACCATTGGCATCGATGAATGATATCTCGGTGGAAACGCGGAGAGCAAAATAAAGCGAGTCGGTAGAGAAAGAGAAATGAAATAAGATATTCCACGGAGAAGTATAGCTGGAGAAAAAAGAGAACGTTCGCCGAACGAATTTCTTCGTGGTTTATGGTCCCGCGACCGAATACGGGTATTAAAAAGAAACGATCGTAAATATCGCTTTCGTTCGGTGCGAGGTCCCTGGCGAAATGTTTACGAATCCTGCGGCGATCTGTCGTCGTCCATCGTCGCCGCGTCGATATCCTTCGTTGGAATTTTTATCCCGCAACGATTACAACGGCGAACCTTCGACGAGGAACGAAGACGGTGGTGAGAATCGCGAGTGGCACATTTAGAAAATAGGACGACGTCGGTTGGCTCGCGTTTACAATCAATTTCGCTAGCCGCGATAGCGTTCGATACGATCTGGAAACCGCGACGATTATCAGAGGCAATTATCAACTTGACGTCGTTGGAATAAACGCGAATCGATTTGCGTGTGCCTTCGCTACAGAGAAAAAGGAAACGGCCGCGCTGTTTACCAACTTTTAATGGACAGTAGCGTGTCGTGCAATTTCTCCGGCCAAAGACTTTTTAACCTCGTCTATAGTACGCGCATGCATACGTATATGTACGAGTACACTGTGGATCTTGCGGAACGTTTAGGGATTTATTCGACGACTCGAGTAATACTCGCGATTTCCATTTTCTCCGGCTACGAAGACCAAACGTTCCATTTCCCTCGATGATGCGGATTGTTGTCCTCCGAGGCTGAATTATGCGGTGGCGCGAATTAGAACGGCGATGCGACGCGTCCCGTAGATTCGCATAAACGTCGAGCGTGTCGGAGCGTCGGGAGAGGTCGTGATGAGAGGTTGAGAGGAGAGTCGCGGAGAAGGAAGCAGGGGATACGAGAACGAAATTGAGATTACCGATCGTAATCGTGATTCGCGCAATTTCGTCGAATCTCGCTAACGCCAGAGCCAGAGAAACTATTTATGCGTCCGGCGTTAGTCTATTTATGTGGTTTGGCTGGAAAGTAATAGCTGCCTTCGTCGTGGCATGCTCGCTGGCTCGTCTGAACGTTGCACGGCTGAATTCGGCCGATTCCGTCGTTTGCACGGAACAGCGCGGCGGAATAGATAATAGTCACGATCAGCGAGACGAATCGGGCAGGATCACGCTTCCAGACGAATTTACCCCGGCGAACGACGCGGATCAGCCAGACGCGCGACAACCACGCGCTATTGAACTCTAGAATCCGGTGATGGATCGTCGAAATTATTCCTATCGAGCGGAGAAGCCTCGGTACCCTGCCGTTCACGGCTCATTCCAATCCCAGTCGACGGAAACCATATCATTTTCTCTCCTACCTTTCATTTCGACAGTTTCCCCTTTTATTCCCGCGCCAGTGCAAATACCCGGCGCGTAAAGAACCGAAGTTGGAAATTGCCGCGCAACGAGACTCGGCTAAACTTTTCGCCGATACTTTGCTTGCTCGATACGCGTACAGCAACGCGTGCACGCGCGCTCTGTTTACCCGCCATTTGTCACCGGGAACAAAGCGCGTAAATTAAAAGCCTTAATGGCAGCGTAACAGGCTATTGCTCTCGCAGTCGGACGAAAAAGCGTATGCTCGCGAATTTTACATCGCTCTGTTCCCGACTGGCGGTCTCCGACATTCTGACCGCGAAATTGAACGACCACGAAACGCGGGAAGATGATTTCGGGGCGGATTGCCGGGGAAAATCGAAGGTACGTCGAACAAGCGAACGTTCGCGGACGCAAAATAGTCGCAAAGATGGAGTCTCGTTCGGTTTAACAGACGTCAGAGATATAAAACGCGAGGACCGAGTGATAAAAGTTGGACGAGATGAAATAAACGGGAGCCGCTGACCAATTTTCCATCGGCGAGTAACCACGCCATAGTCCGGGGGCGCATAGCTGGTTATGGGAGACACCGCGTGCGGAGATAAGTTTCGGAGACGATTAGAACGGGTGATTCGAAGACCGCGACATAATTAATAGACGCTGGCAATTATCGCGTTTAGCCAGCTAATTTCGGGCTTGTTCGGGAGTGCATGGAACGTAGAGGGCCGTAACTTGGTGCGGAGCATAGGCGACCGACCGCGTAACGCTAAGTGGCATCTGGTCAGTGCATCCAATTGATACACTCCTGCTGGAGAACGGTCTGACACGTGCAGGTGTGCGTGCGATGCAAGGCTGCGACGATCGGTCACGTCCTCTCCTCTCCTCTCCTCTCCTCTCCACTCCGCGCGCCGCAACTACCTACGACGAATGCCGAACGAACGAACGAAACGGAAATGGCTCGGCAGCCATTAAGTTCTCCGTTATGCGCCATCGTTAAGCGTCGGTCACATCACGACCCTCAGTCCAGCTCTCTCTCTCTCTCTCTCTCTCTCTGATTCTCTCCTTGTCCCGAGCGATCACGAAAACGCGAGGGAATTGCGGACAGTTCGAAATGGCGAGACGTGGATCGGCGTCGGCGTCGGCGGAACCGTGGGCGGGAAAGTGGCCGAGGTCGCGAGGGAAGAAAAGCGAAACCCGGGTGGATATTTTTACATGGCAGATTCCCAGGCAGCGTTGGAACAAGGGGTTAGACGAGGCGGTCGCACGCTAACGCGCAGCACGTGCGCACCAGCTTTACAAGGTATTTATAAATATTGCGCTGCTCAAGGCGCGAATCGATGGAACAAAAGAAGCATGCACGTCCACGCTTGCTATTACACGCGGTATCGTGCGGGGAATATTTTTACTTTGGCCGTAATTATAGACATAATCTCCTTCTAGCCTACTAATAATCACGATGAATAGAAACCGTGGTAAAGGTCGTGCGGCGGAGGTATTAAACGGGTCCGTTCGGCCAAGAATGCCTTTCTCGCCGCACGAAATACTTCGTGACACCTGACACTTTCCCGTTTTTATTTATATCCACCTTTCGCGATAAGTTCATCGCGAGATTCGTTGAAAGCCGGCCGATAAATTTCGATTCGCCAGTCGGAATCGCGCAAGTAAAATTGTCAAAGTTGGCTCGTTTGAAACACGGCTAGCCGGGATACGCGTACGCGTGATCGACGTGTACGTTAACGCGGTAATTACTCCGGGTTCTTAGGGTTTAACGTATTCAGCAGCAGCTGCGACGCTTTCTGCGAAATTAAATCTCGTAATTCAGCTCCGGGGCAATGAAAGCATCGAGAGCCACGGTTTATTCGATATCCGTTTGTTGTCACTCCGCTGTGTACCGTTGATAGAGGACCTCTTTCGTTTCGAAACCTCGTTAATTTTCGACGTATCGACGTTCGCGCATCTTTACGTGCCGAACCGTTACATCGAGTCTCGTGTCACCTCGATTAACCGACCGTTTTCGTCATCCACGTCCACTTCTCTCGCCGGTATTCCAGCGCGACGACTATTTTTCACGCGAAATGACTCTCGGCGCGACGAATATCTCGCGATTAGCGATAGATATTATCCTCGGCAGCACGGGTGGTTTGGTCATAGAGGAATCGATATCTCTGAGATGACGATGCGTGGGGCGATCAGAGAGGAGAACGAGAGGCTATGTCCGTACGACATCTCAGCACCGGTCCTCTCCCTGCAGGCATCTCCACTTCCTCGATAACCCGATTAATTCATTAGCGATAGAAGCTGATTACGTCGTCGCGCGTAATATCCATTGTACGGTGTAGCGTTATCGAATCCTCGCGTCGAGATATCGGCATCTGCCATCGATTCCGGAATCAAAACACGTCGGTGGGTTTCTTCGGCGAACAAAGAGATTACACGGATCGCGATATCGATAAGTCTCGGCTCTCGTGCATAATTCCACATGGCGGTTAGGGGCTGGTAACATCTCGTAAAGATGGGACGTCGAGGTCGGTAATGGGAGCGAGCCGGGTTTCGAGTCGCTTTTTGAGAGAGCTACGAGTAGGCGAAACTGAATGGAGAAGATCGCATTTGCAAGTCCGGCATTATTCATTCCGAGAGCGCTTTGTACTTATATTCTATTCGTGTCGCCGTTTTTGCGGCGCGCAGTTACGATGCATATCTCTGCTTACATTGCCTTCTGCTTCGCATCGTATCGGCGTTCACCGTTGAAAATCGGCCTCGATTCGTTACCGTTGACCAGCCCATTAACATGAAAACTCGATTAACTGTGGAGTGGCAGCTGTCAAAACGGCGTACTCTGCGAACGTAACCGCCTTCCTTCCCCTTCCCTCCCACCCCACCCTCGTGCACCCTCGCTGTATTTTACACAGCACACCCGTACCTCCGATCCACCCTCGCTCGCATTTTCCCACCGTTTCCCAACGTTTCCAACCTTTTCGGTACACACGCTGGCGAGCGCCACACTTGCATCTAATTGTGCCAATGCTCGCCTGTCACTCGCGTATTTCATTCGTCGCGAGAGATCGGTTAGACACAGTCGGAATTATTGAAACTGCCGTTTATTCGACGCGTATAACGTTTATTATACAGAACGAAATTATTGTTCATCGCTACCGCTCGTTTCTGATTATTTTCCCCGGGTTCTCGTTCTTCGATCGCGTTATTCCTCGTCGGATTATTCCTAGTCGCAATGGCATTCTAATTATTTAACACTCGTTATCGTGTCCCGTGAAGAATTTTACCGCCGCCGAGTAAACCGGTGTTTATGCTATTACGTGTTTAATTGATAGAACTCGACGAGCGCGGCGGCAATTTCGAAAACGTACATTAAAGCATAGGAACAATAGACAGTTCTATTTTATCGTTATCAGCCGGTCCATTATGATTATTCAGGAGAACGAATGCGCGCAGAAATTCAGATACACGGTGATAACGAACAAATAGAGAAATTCTCGACCCGTGCATATACACGCTCCTCAAATAACACCGGTTGAAGGAAATCCAGTGAAGCGTGAGCTAGTTTCACGTCCACAGCCAAACGGACTGTTTACGATTATAACCTAGAGAGGAAATTTCGGTTTAATAGTCGCGCGTGCAACCGATACGGTATGATGGACGATCTCGCGCGATCGGCTATAAATGAAATTTGATTATTTCTCGCTATTGTCGCGAAGGCTCGTCGATCATGAAAATACCGTGTCACGTTTGTCCACCGTGACGTTATAATAATTACAGCTACCGATGATTGGCATTATCGTTGAAAGGTAAGAGACTATTGGCCCCATGGTTTCCCGTATTCCGCGAGTCGCCGATGTAAACCGAAAGGTTTCCACGTTTCGCGCGTGGAACGAATATTTCGCCGTTTAATCGTGGTTTAATGACGGTTAGGATCGGTGGCGAGGCTGGGACGCTGGCGCGAGCCGGCCACTGGCAAAAACTAATCCTCGTAATCCGAGGAGTACGTTTCGAAGTGGCAATTACAAGAAGGGGTCGAGATGCCAGGCAGAGAGGAAAGGGTTACCTGGCAAGGACACGATGATAAAGGCCCTCTACTTATTTTTCGAAGTTACGGTAATCCGGCTACTTGGAAGGCGTTACCGTGGCCATTATTAAGCCGAATTGCGGTCATCTATCAAACGCAGCACCGGCCGCTATAATTTCCGACTAGTCGTGATATACTACCGGTAGATATCAGCGCGTCGTTACACCTTTCCCGGTGTAACGAAAACGAGTTTTTCCGCCGGCCTGTTCCTCGGGGAACGATCGCGAGCAACGAAATTTCGCCAGCGGACCTGCTGATTCTCATAAATTCTCAACGACACCTCGGCCCGCGGTTTATATTAGATAATAGAGCGGCAAGAGACACCGGAACCCTTTCGGTAGTTGGCGTAATAATCGCGGGTAGTCTGCGAAATGCAATCTTGCCGGTGATAATTCAATTAACGCAATTCCAAGGATCGTCGACGCCGCTGTCGACACGGATATATACGGGTAGGTTGGAGCGCGAATTATGGTCCCGCGGCAGAAAGTACCGATCGATGGGCATAATGGGAATTTAATGGCCGTATGAAATCCTGTAAATACACGGTTCTCACCACTCCTCCCTTTCTCACCCCTCTCTCGCGCGCCGTTATTTCGCCGCTACGTCCGCGGCTCGTCGCTCGCCTTCAATTCTCCTTTTATTTATCTTGTGTTCGCGATGCTCGCGCATGACCTTAATTGGGCGTGCGTGAAACTCACGGTTTAATCAGACGCCGCTTTTGGATCATCCGTCGAGGCAAAACGGTGAAAAGGAGAAATTTGTATGCGCGCGCTCGTTATACGACAATTTACTCGTTGCCGTAGCCCACTCTTCGCGGAAAGCGGCTGCTCCTGCGCCTTTTGTCATCCCGGTTTGCTAATCCTCTGCTAACGTTCGTTAAGAAGAGATAAAGCGCAAATAGTTGGCGTCAGCGAGAGACTTTGCAGCCGCGCGAAGTCTCGTCGAGCATTCCGGTCGCCGGCGAGGTTTAAAGAATGGTTAAACGGCCCGCGACCAATAAACCCCGCGATACCGCTCCGTCGCGGAGCTTTCGGCTAGCTTTCGCCAAGCTTTCGCGCGGCTCTCGCGGGGCTTTCGCCGAGCTCTTGCCCGAATGAAAAGCGTTTCGCGGCCGTAACTTTTCCGTTCGAGCCCAGTTTTCGGCGTTTCACGATCCCGATGGAAATATAAATTTTTGACGTCGCGCGATAAATAATGGAAAGTTGACGTTGAGCGCGGAAAGTTGGCGGTGGTTGTCGGTAACTGGTTGTTCATCGATTCATCGCGAAAAGTTTGGAGGATGCGTATGCAGGTCGTGCCGGTTGCCACCAAGTGGAAAGTTCCACGGCGGAATACAGGGGTAACAAGTTGCTACGATGGCAGCGGAACCGGACGCTGCTTGCGGAGAGTAGACAGCGCGGCGAACAGAGGCGAATAGAGGCGACGTGACGAGCCGTTGTTTAACCGAAGGACCGAGGACACGGGGAAAGAGGAAGCAGAGTGCCGCAAGACCAACTAACCGTCCAAGTAACAAACTTTCCCTGATAGAGACACTATTTTCTCGCGGCTCTTTTTTACCACCAGGCTTTTTTTTACTCCGTGCTCGCTGGTCGGAGGAGGCTCTCTGTAATTTTTATTTACGAGTCTTCGTTATTACCGTCTTCCAATCTCCTCTGCCTCGGGGACACCGTTATAGGGATAGAAGAAGTAGATGGAAATAAGGAACGAGGAGCCTGGATTCTACCCCGGCGAAGAAAGAGCAGCAACTTTTTTCACGCTAGTTAGCGGCAAGACGTTAAATGGCACTGACGCGATTCCGAAAGTTTACTCGGGGGTAATAAATAGGGTGGCTATTGTGCGACTGCGGTGGAATAACTGAATACGCGGCTGCGCGAATAGCTATTCGGAATGAATGGCTGGAGAAGGCCGGAAGTTGGTCGAGTTGATCGACGAAGCGGAATAAGTTTTCGGTGAAAATTGCGAAAGGTGCCGTTCGGTTGAGAAACGGAAAGACACGGGTTTGAATCTGGATCGAACGCTTTGAGATCAAAGACTCGCCCTTCGTTCCATCGGAGCAAAGGGTACCAGCTATAACCCTTTTCCTCCACCGATCGTTCGGACTTTTCACGGTTGTTGGCGTTTTTTCCTACAGCCAGCGTCGCCAGCGTCGCGGCGGTGCACCGTGGAAACGATCCGTGTAATTTCCAGGTAACTTAGTGGAAAGCGCTGTCGTCGACCAACACCAGTGATTTATACGCGTTTAGCGACCAATGACGCGAAAAGATTACACGGTCGGGCGAGCCCGCGAGCCCGCTCGCGCGACCGATTAGCAAACGGACGCGTGAGCTTGCATACGCAGCGCAATTTTCTCTCTTGCCTAATGGCCCGTAACCTTTGATTGGGCTCTGTTTACGTGGCCGTTTTAAACGACCAGTCCTCTCTTCTGCATCGGCCGGTGTTTTATCCCGCTAACGAGTCGCCTCCACGATCATTCGTTCCGGATTTATCGACGATCCAGGCGCGCGTCTCTCTCTCTCCCTCTCTCTCTCTTCAGCGTACGTTTCCGCAGCGTACGTTTCCGTCCGCGATACCGCGTCGCGTCTAGACACCAGCGCGGAGAGCAAGTTTCGCTACGATAGCAACTTGGTTTCGCTCATTTGTGTCGCGGAAACTTTCCGGCTTGCGTAAAACCCAACGAAAGGGAATTCTTTTTTCCTCTTCGTTGAATTATCATTTCGCAAGGACGGGCTAGCGTTAAGAGAACAAACAGAGCCATAAGTTTGCCGGCGCATTTTCCGAACTTTTGTCCGACCTCTTGTTATCCTTTGTAACGCGAGTCTCGGTCTGCCTCGGCCACTATATCAACTTTACTGTCTCGCAATACGGCTGCCATCCATTTCACCCGGAAGATCCGCAGTTATGTGGTGCAGTGCCCGTTCTTTCCTCAAGTATCTCGCCGGGGAGCGATTAAACCCGATGATTTATACCTTTCGTTTNCATTTCGCCCGGAAGATCCGCAGTTATGTGGTGCAGTGCCCGTTCTTTCCTCAAGTATCTCGCCGGGGAGCGATTAAACCCGATGATTTATACCTTTCGTTTATTCGTTTATTCGTTAACGCGGTTGAGAAAGCGGATCGAGCGGAGGTGGTTGCTCGGGAAACGACAGAAATACCGTTGCCGTAACTTCTCGAAAATCGTTGATGCGTTTCGCGAACTTGCTCCCTCTTGAAATAGTCGCTCGTTGCTGAAAGTACCTTTCGCTCTTTCCCTTTGCTCCCTCTCTTTCGTTGCCTCGCGATGAAAGCACGGAATAGACTTTCGTCGATATCGCGAGGAAACGATGGCCGAATGCGCGCAGGTTGGAATAAGATAGGATCGGGTATTTCACCGACTTGACCGTCTGCCGTATCGCTTTGTCCCTATTTGCACCTCTCTGTGCTCGCAGTTAATAAACGATTCGCCATCGGGTTATTCGCTAGGTAGTCGGTAACACCCGCTCGAGGCATGAATAATTCTCTCGTAACACAGCGCGTAAAACGAAAGCGTTTTCCGATCTTTCGGATTAACATTGGATACCAGTCGGATACCGGTCGGATACCGGTGGTTGGAGGAACGCGTCTAATTCCTCGAGTACAAAAGCCGGAGGAGTAGCTTTCGTGGCTGGAATTAGCTTTCGCGGTGTGCGGAATATCGAGCTGAGGGAACTCGCGAACTCTTCGATGCACGAGGCTGGAGTCTGGTTCGTTTGGTGCCGTCGAGGCTCAGCGTTGCGACGCTTCGTAATCAACGCGTGAAGAGCATTTCCTCCCGGAAGTGTAGAGCGGCGGATTGGACGAGGAGGCGAAAGAGAGGGAGGACAAAGTACAATCGTTTAATTTATCGCCGACAGGACGAGCGGGAATATCGCGTCTGCGAGAACGAGCGTGTAGAACCGATTGCAGCCGACAGTTACGGACGCGAAGGGTCCTCGTGGTCCGCGATTAATCAGCGTGGACATTTCGTAACGACGTAGCGACGCAACATCTGCCGTATGCCTCGCCACTAGACGTCAGTCCGGGGCTAGGACTAACAAAAGCGCCACCCGTTGTGCACGAGAGGATAACGCTCGAGCAGAGAGTGTGCGGCTCGAAATGATCCGCGGGGGTGTACACCAGGGAAGAAACAACCGACGCCGGGATGTCTGATCGTCCAGACGCTTCCGGTTACTCGATTCGTCTTCTACCTTTTCGCCAACCGAGCAGCGTCTATCCAGAGTGCACCGCTCTATCTGGGAAAAACGACAACGGCGAAGCTTAATTGATTTCCCCTTCCGATATCGACGTTCCGTTCAAAACCCTGGAAAATTAAACGCCGGCAACGCTGTTTACCGTTCGGTGTTCCCTTCGAAAAAGATTTGGCAAAAATCGCAGGGAGAGCTGCATTAACGCAACCACCACGAGCGCCGCTTATCTGTCACGCGCCGATTCCCATTGGGCTTTTAATGTCACAGGATCCGTGACCGCGATCAATTTTTATTTCCCGCGCATAAACAAACCAAGACTGTCCTGAACTTGACGTATGTCCCAGCGTCGCGTATTTCTGACACGTTGCAAAAACAGATTTATCGGCTCGACTGAAAAATAACGTCCGGTATTTTTAGAACAAGATAACCATCGTTTCGTTTGAGACTATCCGAATAAAACTCCGCAGAGCATTGTACGGGAATCGAACAAATATTTTCCCTCGAACGCGCGAATTTTTCGAATTTCTCGAATTTTCTCCACTCCAAAGCGTCTCCGCGTGCTAATTTGCAACGCCACGGAATGCGCTTTTCCACGACGATTGTGCGGCGATTCTACGGTGATTCTGTGGCGATTCTGCGGCGATTGTGCGGCGGAAATGACATTGTAAAAATGCCAGGTTTAACGTTAGCGAGAGGGGATGCGGTGTGTAGGTAATCCGCACCCTTTGCGCCATCGTCGCGGCCAGGCCGGCGAAAGAGTTATAGTCCGTCCTGTCTGCTAATACGCCGGTGGACACGCGCCTCGTAAAACCAGCTGCTTTCTCACGGAGACGTGGAGTTTCGTGTTTTTCGAACTCGGGCTGTACGTTGAACAAAAACTGGCGCGCGATACAGCCACCGGTACTAGCCCTCTGCGTGCTCTCTCCCTCTGTCTCTCTCTCTGTCTCTCCGTGCTCTCGCCTAACTACCGCCGCAGGATGTTTCCTTGGCTTAAAAAATGTACGCGAAAGCTGCAATTAGCCGCGCACATCTGAAACGCACCGTGCACGAATTCTCGGTGTAGGGAAACTCGGCGGATGTCTGGCCGACTGTAAAAAAGCTACATCGCGGTACAAAAGAAAGCTGTTAAATATTTTTACAGCGACTGCAACGCGTTCGAGAGTTTCGACATGGGGATTTAATTGCGCCTCTTCCGAGGAACAGTCCGCTGCATCGAAAATATTCCTTCGCGTTGAAATTTTTAGTCCGACCTGCCCGGGCGTAATTTACGACGGTAGCATTTCAGACGTGGCTCCTCTGCTGCCCTTTTTTTCGTGGAACAGCTTCGTTGTCGCTGAACTGAATTCAAATGTTCGCGGAAAGGGCTTTCCCGACGCGGTATATACATTCGGGGAGAAAAACTTTCGCGCTGTAGCTTGATAAGCGTTCGTTGATTACGTATTTCTCGCGCGTCTCGCGGAGCGTCGAGAAGCCTCGTACGGTGTACGCTCGCGGAGGAGTCTGATAAGTAGCTGGAAATAAATTAAACATTAGGCGAAGGCTTCGTTTAAACTCCGGGTCAACGAGTAATCCGGCAGATGCGCAAGTTCGAGCAGCGTCTAATTACGCTCGAAGGATTACGCGTTACACTTGCTCGCGCCTTCGGAATTGTTGATACTTCTCGTTAACTCGTTAAACCAACGTTCTCGAATAGTAACGTCGCGCTTCCGAGATTATTTACAGGATTTTCGAATGCGGGATAACGAGACGGAACCGAGTACTGCGCCGAGGTAGCGTTTTCATCGATTTTATAATTTACCATGCCGATGCAGATTTATGGTTATCCGCTTATCCTACGAAACTCGATAATCTCGCGTTGTATTGGCCCAAGAAAAGACCAGACATCTCCAATAGCCGCGCGAATCAAATTTTCCCTCCGTTTTCCGTTCTTCGGTACACTTTCGATAAGAATCGTTTGGAAGAAGAAAAAGAAGAAAGAGAGAAAGAAATCTATATTCGACGGGGCGAAGGAAACTATCGTTTAACGGGACGGAACGAGACGTGACCAGAAGAAATATATTTCGCGGTATTGGGGAATAGCGGTGCTCGAATTCGGTTGTCTCGTTTCGTTCACCCGTGAGAAACCTGGTCGAAGCTCTTTCCGCGAGTTCTTCATCTAGAGTAAACGAAAAGTAGCTGCTGGCGCAAGCAAGCTTGTCAGGGGATCGAGAGTCGGTTCGTGGAAACGGTTACATACGTTCTCTCGTTTCACGAAAATTGTCGTCCGCCGATGCGAACGAGAGGACGCGAGATAGACGGGGAAATCGGGTCAGTTAGTTAACAAAAATCCAGCCTCGCAGCAGGATACATTTACCCTCGGCTCTTTTTAATCGACGATGACATTACCCAGGGGGATTTCGCTGCCCCATTTCCCAGAGAAATCGCAATCGACGTTCGACAAATAGAAGAAAAACTCGATCGAGTCTTGACGCCGGGACAATTGTTCCGGGGACGTATTTTCCCATGCTGCCGCAATTATGATTCCCTTTTAAGCTTATCCAGGGTTCTCTCGTTAAACCAGAAGCAATTCTTCGAATCGCGTTTACCGTGTCTGCCTAACAGCGTCACCAACTATCGATTCTTTTCGACCTAACAGACCTTGCCTGATCCTAGGGAAGGGGTCCTCTGTAAAATCCATGAAAAATAAAGATATCAAACGTCTGATCGGCTTCGAGTTAATTACAAGGAACGAGACGCGTAAGAGTAGCGGAGGAAGGAAGGCTAGGAAAAAGAATGCAAGCAATCTCTTTCTTTCCCGGTGGTTCTCCATGAACGAACCGGGCGATAGCGTAATGGCGGACTTCCTGGTTCTGTAATGGCTGGACGTAGCCCGGCGGTGGCGACCAGGGTCTAGCGGCAGCTACAATATCCTATACGCGATAATCGAGCTGATTTAAGGCCGCGGGCTTCCGACCACGCAGGAAAACACTTGGATGTTAGGCACACCTGGCAGGTGGTACGGTGTAGCTCTACTCGGCCGGGACCGCTACTGGTTGGCGTGTTCCTCGGTAATATCGGATAATTTCGCGTAATTTCGTGCTTCCTCCGTCTAGTCGCGGTATTTCATTCGCGATCCATGTTTGTCATACGTCTAGCCTGACGTTTCGCGTTGATCAACGGCCGTTTCAACGTCGTTATTTTCACCCTGGCTGCCACCTGTCACCGGTTATCTTTCTATTTTTCCGACCTTCTCTCCCTCTGTCTGAAGGTTCGCTCGATCGCGCCCGATTCACTCCCGATTCCGACCCAGAGAGATTCCACCATCGTCTAGTAAATATAACTGCCGTCGTTTGTTTTAGAAATTGTTCCTCCTTCTCTCGGTGGGAACCGAGCAGAGTCTAACGGGATGTTGGTCGAACGGGTTCCTCGGGAACAACGGTTCGCTAACTACTCGATCGATCCTCTTTCTCCTTCTTTCCCGAGAAGATCCAACTCTCGGTTAGTCAGAGAATGGATTTAATCCCATCGTAATCCGACTTACGGCAGAAACGGTGAACGTTGGGGGAAAGAAAGTCTGGAAGAGGATCGCGGTGTCTTTGCGCGAAGTGAATTATAAACAGCGGGGCTATAAATCGGTAGATTTAACGCGCCCAGCCTAGGCCCGCCGTTATTGTCTAGCCCGCGAGCGAACGTCTCGAACTTTATATAACTTTTATAACGGAGAAGGAGTAAAAGTTTTATGCCGGTCGTCGGATCCGTTCCCGGCAAAACCAAATGCTTCTATCCAGTACGAGGACGACGTCGTCGCGATCGTTACGCGCGACTCGTGCAGCTCGCAGAGACGAACGTAACGTGGCCGTGTAACAACCGGCCCCGGTCGATAATCCATCCGGTGTAGATGCGAGATAACGAAAATTCTAGGCGCCTCATCGAACTTTTATACACGGCTTACGTGGCCGATGACTAGTCTGCCGTGTTGCTGTCGGCGAAGATACGACCGCGTCGTGCATTATAAGCGGAGGCTGCGTATCGATTTAATGACGCGGATCGAGTATCGTGTACCTAGTGCCATTGGAATTTATGCTCGACCTTATGGAGAACGCACAGCCGATTAAGCTCGTCGAGCAGACCCGGTGAACGGCGTACGCGTGTGTAAATTTTCCTGCGCCAATCGCGTGAATGTAAATTTCGAAATTTCCCGCGAAATCGTGCGAAAGAGTTAATTCCGAGTGTCGAAACGCGAGGACTCGTGGATATTCGAACTATCGATAAGATATCAGCGTTATGCAGGGCCTTATGTCAGAGACGGAGAAGGGAGAAGAAGCAAGGAGAAAAGTAATCTCGGCTATCTGCTTTCTCCCTCACGTATCGGCTTCCCACCGACAGCGCAAACCTCCACCCTTCGCCTTAATCCCGTCTGTACGTTGAAAATTACGATGTTTGCGTGTTTTATCAATTGGTTTTCACGCGAAATGCCGAAGCCGATATACGCGTCGCTAAGTCGCGACCAGTTGTTCCACTTACGCCGGAGAACGCCATTCCTTCTTCCGCGTTTAACCCTTGAATAATGTATTATCCTTATCCGAGATAAAGCTCGATCGTAATACGCTCTTTTCGTACGTCCTTCCTATCGCTCGGCCACCACTCCAGTTACCCCGGCAGAAGTATTTAACGAACTAAGAATCTTTATTCGCAAACCGGAACGTTACTCGAAGCCTTCGTACGTTTATTTCCGACTGGACGAACTCCGTTGAATCCCTACCCGTAACTTTCGAAGAGAAACGACATTTTTACCGTCATCCTGGAGATTAGGTGGCTCGGCCGAGATTTGAAATTTCATATAAGTCGTCGTAAAGGAATCTCCGGCGAAAAAAGAACGGCCTAGGCCACGCGTGATCCTTGGACCCAGCCGGAAGGGACAGCCCACGAGGATTCCTCCTGGAATCGTAAATAACCGATGGCACGCGTAATCCGGCGAACCTTTTCTGCGGCCGGATAGCTTTCCAAAGATACCAGGTGGCGTGGTAACGCGACTCGAGAGGCAGGTCGGCCGGGAACGAGCGAGTTTCACCACGCAGAGGCTAAAGGGCTGGCCAACGCGCACGCAACGTCGCTCGGTTGCGAGGAGAACTCGCGTGGAAAAGGTCGGAGTCGGCTGAAATCGTCCGGCAATAGACACATAGCTGGGAAATTGAGTCGAAACTGATTAAACGTTACGGTTGTCTTGCCGTGAAATTGAATCAGAAGTAATCAGACGTTATAGGAAGAAGGACACCGGGATGAAACCAGAAGGGACGGTGGAGAATGGCTCGCTATTAACCTCGTACCAGGAAAATAGAGGGTCCGAGGTTGCTACGAAACCTACGGCCGGCAGCTGTGCTTTCTTTCATCATCGAATATAATTTCGGCCGATCTTCCAAAGATTTTCGTTAGCGATAATCAACCGGTTACGCGTGGACGATGATATCTCTGTGAATATCCGAAACCGAATGAATGGCCGATTCGTTCGATCGCTGGCTAATTCGGAAACTCTTGCTCGACGGTTAATGCGCGCGAGCGAGTTGGAAATACGCGTTCGAGAACCTCTATCGACTTAACGGTTTAAATGAATACGGTACTCGAGGCGAGTACACGCATTTCTTTTGGAAGTTCGGACGGATGAAGAAGCCGGAAGAGTCGAGCGCGAGATTACTAGGAAAACTTAGTTTCGAGGAGACATCCGTGCCCTCAACCGTATAAACGCTGGATATTCCCCGGCGGTGAGATGCCGGCACCTATCAAAGGGTTCCTCTCGAATTACTCGGGGTGCTCGGTGATCGAAGAGATCTCGGAAAAACTCGGCGAGCTTGCGCGAGAGCGAAGAAGAGGCGGGAAACTTTGCGAGAGAAGCGGTGGAAGAAATCTTGCAAGCTCGCGATTCTCGGGTTGTAAAGCTCGAACGTTGGAGATAATTGAAATGCTCCGTGAGGGAAACCGCGGCAGGTTGGTTGGCGACTTGGATTGCGCGCGATTATAGAATTTATAAACTTTCGACGTATGCGCGAAACGATTCGAGGCGTTTCTGGTCGATGGTTGACAAAGGGTGCCGGCACATGCACGCATACAAAGGGCAACGAGACGCGCCTGGAATCAAGTGACAATAGACGCGCCAGGAAATTGAGTTGGCACTGATTAGACATTGCGGGCGTGCCGTCATGCCGCGACGGTTCGTTGGAATCCACTCCGGCATACCCGGCCAGTCCAATTCCGCCTTCAACCTCCGCCGATATTATCCCAGACTTTAAATCCAGCTACCGAGGACCACCGCGAAACTTGCTACTTTTTCCACCCGCCACCCGAGGTAAACCGTGTCGATCCTCTGCTCCAATTTTTCACGGTTAACGGACGAAAACTGGAGGGCTTTGTTCGCCGAGTTTTCTAGCGGGAAGTTTTTAATAGGAAGGAAATTACACGCGGGATAAATTTCTGATACTCTCGGCCGAGCGGCGATGGTCGTTACGATTTCTTTCTCTTTACGCGTCGCGCTTAAATCCAAAGCGTTTCGCGGCGCGAGGCCGAGTAATTGCACGCGAGGAAATAGTTGTGAACGCGAAAGAGTGTTTTACCGTCCGCATAATAGGCTATGATTTCATTTCCGACCGGTAGAAAAGTTGCTCGGGAACCGCGTGAAACGTTGTCGTATATTACAAGCAAAGCTAGACGCATTCTTTACGAGTACGAACGTATACGGTTTATGCATCGCCATGAATAAGCGTGTCACACGCGGCGGTAACGCGGAGGAAACGAGCCGCGGGTTTTACGAAGCTCCCGCCTCCCGATCGTAATTTTCATTCCAATATTCTTTTGTTAGCTAGTATATGTATATTCGAGTTTTATGGTATCGAACGTAGAAGCTTTTACGACTACTAAGCCTTCGCGTTAGCTTGAAAGCTGCTTCTCCCGCCGGAGGTCGGTAATTTCCCTTTAAATGCCGGGGAACGTATTCTCCGCGGAAAAACGTTGGCTAGCGATATATCGAATATTATCAGGTCGAATGTAAATATTCGAGTCGATGTGTTTCGATATTTGCGAGCCGTATTTGCATGTTGGCGTCCGCATTCGCGACCACGGGATATGCATGCGTGCCCCGTAGCAAGGGAAATGCACGGATTTTTATAACGGTTTAAAACCGTGCATCTGGTCCCGCGTGCAACGAAAAAGTAAGACCGGCCGCGACGCGGGGAAAAATAACGCGACAAATCGAACGACGCGGCTCGTATAAAATTTACAGAGTATCGCGATCGGAATAACGGGGAGGAAAGGGAAAAATAAAAATCGAATATGCAAATATAAAAAGTGGAAAAAGAGAGGGCAAAAGTCATATCGCGTAGTCAACATTAGCCGCATATCGACGTGCAACGTGCTCTCGCGTTTGTTTACGCTGCCTCGTTGTATCATTTTCCCGCGTGGCTGTATTATCGGGGAAAAATGAAACGTCCGTGCGAAATTCGAGGAAATTTGCGTCGTCGCCAGACCGGATATCGCGGGTTAGAAATTTATTCCCGTCGGCATCGAGCGTCAAAGTATCAAAGTCGGGGAATTTTTTCCCGGCCATCGTTAATCTGCCACTGATCTTCATTACTGTCTATTACACGGGAATCCGAGCGGGTAATGCGCTCGCATTTTACGCGATATGGAAACTCAAGAGTCGGGAAGCTTCGACAATGAGATAACCCTGCGGGTCGAACTCGCGGCCGTTATGCCGATAACGAAAACCCCTTCCCGCAAACCGATGTCCTTCTCTATCCCTACGGAGCCTAGCTATACCTACTATTTCAATCCTTGCGTGGATTACAAGGATTTTCCTCTGTCCTCCCTCCGTTCCACTGGCCATTCCTCTCCGCTGTTACGACCTCGCGTACACTCGCTGGACGCATCGAATATTCTCTCTGTCTCGTTCTCCGGTAAATTTAAACGCGGCGAATCTCTGGCCGTGAAATCTCGGAGGAAACGGGGGAAAAAGGTGCGGATAGTGGCGATCGAGCCTGGAACGATAGCCTCAGCGACCTCGATTGGACGGGACAAGCGGATTCACGGAGTTCGAAGGAAGGAAGGAAGGAGGGTCGGGAGAACAAAAATTCCGCCGGCAGTGCGAGAGCACGGGCTGAAAGTTGCGGTGAATAGCGGCTGGCGCGACATTCGGATTTCCTCGTATGTTTGGCGACCGTATTTTTTCCACGATGACAGTACGGGCCGGCTAACAGAATCCCGAACTTTGGTACCGCGCCAAATTATTATCGTCCAGTGTGCTTTACATTGTGCCCGATCGGGCGGTTCGACGCCGCGTCGCTCTCACCGTGTAACCTGGTTTTCCCTCGCAAACCAACCGCTGGACAAAGGGTTACGTAAACTTTCCGATCGCCGGAATTCCCGTGTCACCTTGAAAAAGCTCGACTCGTGTGTATCGCGTGGCGCGCCGAACGTTATACCACTGGCAGCGGTCGCGGCGCGAGGTCAGACCAGTCGAGACGGTCGAGACGGTCGAGCACCGAGACACCGGGCCTTATAAATACCACGGTCGCTCCACAAACGGTAAGTCTATCTTGTCCACGAGGTAAAAACGCTCCGACGTTTTAAATTATCGACCGATATCGAGCGCTTCGGTATTTTAAGCATATTTTTTTAAGTCTCGAAAAGCCGAGTTGACCGCTTTGGCCCAGTGATCGATGCGCGTTTCCACGGCCACGCGCGTAACAAAATTAAGATTACACGACGAGCTGGTCGAGCTTTCAAAAAAGTACATCGCACACGCGTATCTGCCGGTTATTTGCTCAAGATAAAAGCTCGCGTCGCGAGAGCGATAATATTAATCCAGGATAAATCAACTAGTTCGTCGCGGACGTGATTATTGATTCGACAAATTTGCTCTCTTTCTTTCTCCGAGTATGTTTCATTGCAAATTAATTCCTGCTTATCGAGGAACAACAATCGTCTACCGTATTTCACGTGGAATGGTATTTTGTAATACCACCGATCGTTGTAATGAACGGCGCGCGCGATGGTTATCTCGTAATAAAGCAGCCGAGATGCAAACCGTCCGGGAAAGAAAGATTTAACTTGGTTTACGCGATGACCTCCGCGCGGAATTACGTAAGCGGTCGGTTCGTTTCGGAAACGAATTCTAGGGGACAAACGAGCGGTCGGGATAGTAATTTTACGCGAACAGATCGGCAAACAGATACCACTTTAAATGGAATAATTAATCGCGGTCGGTCAAATTAGAGATACGAACGTCGCGAAATTATGCTCGGTTAGCGGCACTTTGCCGGTCGAAGAGAGAATTTATGAACGAACTGTGCGCGAACCTCGAAAAGGCGAACACGAAGATCCATTTGCCTTCGTAACGTAACCCCGACGCGTAAGAATTTCATGGAATTTCCGGTCGCCGAACAGAAAGAAAGTCGGCTAATCTCGTTGCTCGTTTTCTTCCTTCCCGCGAGAGCTTCACGGTTTCGAAAACCGATACCCGTTTCGGCCATTCCAGCCGTTCATTTTCGTCGCTTTTACAAGTCCAACTCGATGCATGACAAAGAACGTATGGAAATAAACGAAATAACGAAGTATCGTAAATTGATAATCGCATTGTCGTTCCAATTACGGCACAGTTGTTTCTTCGTTGTTTTCTCGTTGTTCTCCTGGCTGTTGTCGATATTACGCGGAACCTTCTTCGGACGAATCGCGATCGATCCTATGGAGGTCCATCCGGATCGTTTAAACCCGCTTTCCATCCTCCAAGTTTCCTCGTAAATATCGCCAGCCGATGAAACCGATACTCGGGCCGATGAGCGGAACGTGAAATTTAATCGTCGTTGTCCGATATTTCCATGGCTGACGCGCAGAATAGCTTGGTTTCCGGCGGCTAGCTTGCAATATCGCGAACGCGACCGACGATATGCGAAGAAGAAACAACGTCGCGCACTTTCTATCATCCCCTGACGATATATATTCCTTTTTCGACCCCTATTCCACGAAAAAGAACAAGGGTTTCCTGGCAAATTACGAAAGCCCCTTCGCCCTTTTTTATCATCCCTTCGCAGCCGCGCCTTTCCCGGCGACAAAATTGGCTTCGTTATGCCAGCGAGGTTTCAATTTCCAATATGGAACGGGCCAATTTGTGTCTGTCGCTGGTTTCGTCTTGCTACTTCAACTTGCTCCATGTTGTATATGTCTCCTAATGATCGAATCCTCCCCGTGGATCGCTCAAACTACCGTCAACCATACCGACAACCATACCGCCAGCCATACCGCCGACTCGTTACCGGATTAGGAACTCCGCGAGTCTGCCTGTGCATGCGGCTGAATACGATGCAGATCCGTCTGTCGAGTGGAGTATTCGTGTGTACACGAGTGGGAGGATGTAACGTGCGCGAATCCCCATCCTCGTTTCAACATCCTCTGTACACCCTCTCGTCTATATTCGTCGGGGATGCGCGATATCCGATCGGAGCTCGTCTATGGGACAGCTTTCTGTCTTCCGCCTTTATCCGCGCTTTCTCCATAGATACGGATTTCCGTATCGCCGTATCCCGTCCCGGGAATACCGCCGCCGGGAAACTTTTCCAGGGACAACGCGTCGACGTCGAGTCGATGTCGCGTCGACGTAATCTCGGCACGCATCCTATTTCTATTTCGACCAATAAACGATATCTCGACCGCGGAATCTGGCGGGTTATTTGAGTGGATTAATGGTGGTGGTTGGGGAGAAAGAAGGAGGATGGTGTATCAACAGCGGGGATCAATCGGATACTCGGATAGGGGAGCAAGCAGGGTTCATTTGCGAGGAGATAAGATCGGGGGAGAGCGAGCACGCGGCTCGCGCTATCATCAGCCGCGGCAGCAGGTACTTAACTGCAGGATGAGTTAAGCATCTGTTGGCCGTGCGTTAGCAAGTTTCTAATTTATTTACTAGAAGAGAAACTTTGGCCGCGGCCGCGGGCTCAAAGACCGCTTTACGGCACGTAAGTGCAAAGATAAAGTTGCGCTGTAACGGGACCATAAAACACACTGGGCTGCATGGATTTTCGAGACGCTTGACGCATCTCTGCGAGAATTAAGCGGGTTTTGTTGCCGCAATAAACGCCCGGCTCTCTATTAATAATTCATGCAGCGGTGGTCGCTCGCCGTGCCGGATCGTCTCGATCTTTCCTTCCTACCTTCCTTCCTACCTTCCTTCCTTCCCTCCCGGGCTGATTTCACGTTTATAAAAAGGGAAAACGGAGAGAAGACGGATTTAATCCCTTTGCGCGAGCTCTTCACCGTGGCGAACCACGTGAACGACGTTTGTTCGAGGGAAAGGGCCATCGAGTTTAGTAGCGAGTCATCCAACTGGAACGCTTCGTTTTTAGATCCCAGAAAGTCTCGCGTCTTGCGGTAAACGAAATCAACCACGATATCGCCGATCCAATTTTCTATCGTTCTCGATCGTCTCGATGGTCGAGTGAAAAGCACGAAAGGTTCTGGTATTCGCGATCGATTGGGAAAATCGTAAGCGGCGTCGTCGACGACGAGAGGCGTTGAAACGCCTCGTTGAAACAGCGAAATTTCCCCCCGTAATATCCCCAAGTGCGGAGACGTTTTGACAAATGGCCCCTCGCGTAATAATTGTTGGCTGGTTCGCGGGAAATATACGGCTAGGTAAGCAGAGATGATGAAAAGGGAAAAAAGAATGGAAAGCGGCGACGCGGAGGGAATGGGGAACGCGCGGGATTCTTTTTCAAATGACCAGTTTATGAGACAGGTGTTACTCTTTCACTCGCTACTAATAAGTCTCGTTCTACCTACATTTCGACACGCTCGCTTTTGTGTTCGTTCCCTCTTTAAAATTCGTTATCCGTCCAGTGTTACCGACGAGTATTTAAACTTTCTCACCGGAAGACCCATTTTTCCGTTCGGTAAATAGTCTTTGCTGACCGAATTGTTTACGCGATAAAAAATACCGGAGACCGGGAAAATTAATTAAGCAAGTGCGGACAAGAGAAACCGAGCTTTTCAACGGCCTACGACTCTCTCTCTTTCTCTCTCTCTCTCTCTCTCTCTCTCTCTTACTCTCTCTTTCTCGCTACCTTGCGCTTCCCGATTTCATCGTAATTTTCCTTTCCTTCCTACTCCCGCGTTTCGCGTTTTCGCGTTTCCGCGCAACACGCGCGGTAGCTACCGGCGAATATAAACAAGCGCGTGGCGCGAGGCGCAGGAAGGAAGAGAAAAGAGAGGAAATCTCTCTCGTAAACGTCAAGCGTGCAAGACGCATGACACTTCTCCGTTCCGTCTTATATCGCCTTCCAGCCCAGCTCCACTTTCACGATCATTCGACATTTTTTACCGGCCGCTTCTCACTCGGCAGATATAAAAATTCAATTGCTGCTGGAAAAAGGAGAATACTCGGTGCTAGCTCGCCTATCTAGACCAGGGAAAAGTTGGCCGATTTCCAAGTCGAACAGACGAATACTGGTCGCGTCGCGCCGCGGATTTGGGTTTCGCCGTTCCCGACTATTTTTTCCGACCAATTCCGCGAACGGTGAGACGCTGTGAGCCTCGATTTTTTCCACCGGCTGTGCGTCGCACGCCACTTCGTCATCGGACGTCCTTTGTAACTGTGTTCATCCCGATCCAGTTCCAGCATCACGCATTGCGGCGTTTCGCGCGTGGACGCGGCTCTAACGAACAGCAAACAGGTTTGTTTTACATTCTCTCGTGTTTATCGAATGAAAGCGGAGTATTAGTTTGCTTGTTGCCGGCAAATAAACGGAACCGTCTGGAATACGAACGAGCTGAAATTCCATATCATCGACCGTTAATTCGACCGATTTAGAATACAACGATAACCGGCAAAGCAATTAAATCGCGATGGATTTCAGCGCGTAAAATGTAACGCGGTGTAATGTTGCGCTCGATCGAATTGAAAAATGTCGAGCGAAAGGTGGCTCTAAACACGAAGCGGATTGGCAGATAGACGAGGATTTCGATCCTTCCGAGGCCGTGAACTTCCTTCGGCTTCCGCCGGTACGTGAACGGAAAGTGTTGGACCGTAAAATATCCGTGGAAACAGTCTCGAAGGGGTCCCTTCTCGGCGACGACGACGTTCGCAGCTCGACGCGTGTCCAAGACAAACTCTGGGGCGGATCTTGATAGAGGAACGCAGAGAATGGTTGTAAGACGCGGAAAAAGAAGGGTGGAAAGAGGCGGGGTGGAAAATAGAGAAGGGAAAATGGCATAGAAGGTCGATGAATATGCCGCGTCACGCGCGGTATTCAGCAACTCCTGCTGCCAAATCCTCGAACGGTCCACCAGGGATACAACGGGACGTCGAGTAGGTCCTTTCTCCGAATTTATTCGATAGTTGTTTCTCGCTTTTGGGACCGGACTCGGTTTCTCGAGTCTCGTATCGAAGCAGACGAAGGTTCGGCTCGATTCGCTCGAGAGCCTATTCGCATCGTTTCGCGCCGATTGAGCGTAGGTGCCTTACTAACATTCTTCCTATTGTCCCGATAATAACGAACGCGTCGACGAGAGGAAACTCGAGTCCTGAGACCTGGTCTCGCAGAGTGGAGCAAGTTGGGTGAAAAATATTCGTCGACGCTAACTCGGTGCAAGAACGATGTCGTTCCTGGGAGTTTCTAAGTTCAGGGGGATTAAATTCAGTGGAGTAATACGAACGGGAGAATTTAGAGGCGAAAGGAGTGAACTAACGCGGGAGAACACGAGCGCGTGAGAATAGCTTCGAAACGCGGTTTAATTCATTTTGTTTATCACTCCGCTGCCAACCCGGTCTCCAAACTTTTCGCTAATCCGCGAGGACTCGTACGATTCTTAATTGTACGAATACGAAAAAGGGAGACGAGAACCGTGATATTTGTTAATAAATAGTAGGGAAGCTCGATAGACGGAAGGTTCTTATCTCGCGAGCCGTTAACGACTATAAACGGCACTCGGTGTTCTCGGAGTTTGTTCGCCGAGTAGCCTGTTAAATCGGCGGAGCTGCAGGTAGTTAACGGCATAACGATCGCAAAGTGTTTAAGCGGTGCTTGGTTTAAAACTACACGATTAATTTCTTGCACCGAGAGCGGCGGAGAGCGAGGGTGGACGGAGGAGCCATCGGGCTTGCCTGGAATATCGCCTTCCCTTTCAACCGGATTAGCCGAGCCATCGACGGTCTAGACTCCGTAGTACATAGTTTGCGGACGACGCGTCGAGCCGCGTCGAGCCGCGTCGAGCGACGTCGAGCCACGACGAGCCACGTCGCCGAGACAAGCTGATCGATAAACAAAATTCGAGGAAAAGCACCGGGAGGGAAGAGCGTGGAGGAGGAAGGTAATCGCGAAATGGGAGGAAAGTTGGAACGAAATGAAACGGAGGCTGTGTTTAAGAGCGAACTGAATCAATAGCTCTACCCTGCGACCCGTAGGCCAAATATAGGTCATACCGCGATCCCTTTTTCCCTCTCTATCTCTTTTCCTCGCCGTTCCTCTCTGCCTGCGTTTCCCTCGTTTTCCTCGTTTTTCTTCCACGGTGTTCGTTCCTAGATGGAAAGTACACGTTATATTATTGCATCTACGCGCGGTGGCGGCGCGCTCGTTGTAGGAGCGTGTACGTTTTTCATAAATAAATTCCGGGGATGCTTCTAAACTCGATCCTCCGGTCCGCTATTGGGTTACGTGCACCTCCGAAATTACGTATTTCATCGCAAATTTTGGCAATTTCCACGTCCCTCCGGCACTCGGCTGTGTTCTCGCGCCGTGCGTTTTTTTCCTTCTTTTCGATATCAACCACCGCGGGGATTCAACTTCGCGTCCGACCTACGTATTTTCGATATTTTCCATATTTTCCAGGGACGCGAACGAAAGCCCGTCTCGTCTCGTAACGTTCGGTCTCGCGTTGCGTCCAGCTTAGCAGGCAGAGTGGAATGAAAGATGAACGACGTTATTGCCTCGCGGATCAGACGGAAAGAGACATTTCGAATCTGTCCTGTTTAGGTGTCTCTCCACCGCGGGAGAAAGTTGCGATTAGTCTCCGGTGCTATGTTCTTTTCAACGCGACTCCTGCCAACTTTCATCGTTATTCTCCTCCTGACAAAGAGGAGGCATATCGTCGCGTCTTCTTCTCACGCTGCTTCCGCTATTTCGCGTCGTTTCTTCTTTAATTATAACCCGAAGCTACTTGCAACGCTTGGATATTTCGCAGCGAAGGAACAACGAGGGGGAACAACTCCTTTGAGGTCTCGTTTGAAAAATTCGCGTAACTTACACCGGGAAATCCGGAGTGCGGCTCAAAGCTGGCAATATCGCGGAATCAGGAATAAAATTCATCCGGCTTCGTTTCCACGGCCTGTTTTTCCATTTTTCGTCTCGTTTTCCCTCTGCCAAGTCCTTGTTACTCTCGGTCCCCGGTGCGAGTACGCGGGCCACTTTCGTACATTCCGATTTAATATCAGCCGTGCAAACGGTACTTACTTTCGAACAAACTTCGGAACTAAAGGTAACTAGCCGCACGCGGTAACAGCGGAATTAACGCGTTATTTCCGCGGCGTGGTAGCAACGTAACGGAAGCAATCGCGTCGGGAACGGTAAATTCATCCGTCATTGGTCGGGGAAACGAGCCAGGAACGAGCCGGCTAAAAATAATTGCCGTTATCGCGGCGAATAACAAAGGCCGGCAGTTACAGCGGGCCAAAGTTTTTGCAAGCGATTCGACGAAATGTGATTGGCCGCGGTTCGAGCAAATTAGCAGTTAACAAATTAACAGTGTCGCAAACGGGAAGGTTGGACGAAACGCAAAATTGCCAGGACCCATGGCTTCCTAGCGTTTCCGGTCGATTGAAATACGCCACTCACCCGTACGACCGTCCACCGTCCACCGTTCTACGCTTCCATTGGCAAACCTATTGATTATCCGTTCGCGTTCCTACCGTGCTGTCCATTTGCTCGCTGATTCATTATAATTGCAGCGTCGAAACGACGACCACGCTGTTCCGTTTGTTCGCCGACTTCCGCCACCGACTCTTCTCTCCTCTCCGCGTCCTTTCGTCCAGTCTACCACTCTCTTACCGATTCATATCAAACCTTTCCTTCCCTTCGCGATCGATTGATCCTTGCGTCAGGGAGCCGATCGAATCGTGGAAGCCTACGCGATAGATATTACTCGGCGTTCTTATGAATTACGCATCGATAGTAAACTCGTGGTCCCACCACGGCGATGTTTCCACGATTATTGACTTGGATGTTCGATCGAAACGGTTGACGGTGCCGACCGAACAATCCAGCATAATACATTTATGCTATTTTTATAAGCGGTCGTACCACCTCGCGATCCAGCCGTTTTAACGCAACGTTGACCCACATTCTTCGCGGATTAAACACACCGTGGCCTGTCGTCAAATTTATTACGGAAACACGCCGTATTTTGCGTCGGCGAATATTTACGTTGTAATATTGACATCGTTATCACAGGGAATCGCCGTGAATTTTCCATTGTCGGCCAACGTAATCTCGTTCGCGAATGTAAATTTAAGATATTCCTCGGGTCGCGTATTGTCTCCGTCAGTTTGCTGGTTGCGGCCGCGCGAAAAAAAGCCGGCCCGCTCGACTCCGCGCTAATCGTCAGCGCAAACACCAGGGCAATTCGCCCGAACGATGCCCACGATTATCGATTCCACGCCTGGCGAATTTTATTCGGAACAGTGACACGGAATAACGAACCTCTCAACGCTCTCGTCGATACGTAAGCGACGCCGACAGGATTTCATCGCCGCGAGACGTTTTCCCTTTCGTCGATTTTACGGAAGAAACCACCAGTGGAATTTCTCTCGGCGCTGGACGCCGCGTCGATTCGTCGTCAAAGGATCAGGATTCACGGTGGAACGTTCGATGGAAGGCAGAGGACGGTGCAGGGATAGAAAGTTTCGGAAACTCTGGAATGCAGCGGTTTCACCGAAGCCGACGCGTGGCTCGATCCACGGAGAATCGCCGTTTCGGATTAAACGGATAGAGCGGACCAGAGGTTTGTTCAAATTACGATACATTGTATCGATGCTTGCCGAGTGGTCAAAGTTTGGTCGAATGTAAGGGAGAATAAAGCAGGAATCAGCTTCCAACAGGCTGAACGGTCGACGTGCTAGTTTTGCCGCGATCCTGAGACAGCGTTTAGCAAGAGAAGCAAGAGAAGCAAGAGAAGCATCCGTGTATCGACACTTCGTTAACCGCATCAGTGGCGTAACACGCCACCCTCTCCCTCGTAATTTAACACCGGTGCAACGGCAAAGGAAGCTGGTATTTTGCACGATTTCGCGGTGAAATCGCGCGACGACACTCGATCACCGGCAACCAGTGATCTGGTAATCGTACCGCGATACCTAGCGTAATTAGTAGCTGCCTGCTTCCGCCGGAAATTACTCCCTTTTCCGGAATATCGCGCGGACCTCCGGCACCTATACAGTCGTTGGTACCACTCTAGCCACGCGCATACGATTCTAGCCCTAGAACCTTTCTGCGCCGAGCGTCTACAGCGCTCCCGATGAATTCAAGGGTGTAGGAACAAGTAAAAGGAGATTCGATACTAATTCTTCCCAAGAAACTTACCTGCTCTTGCGACTTCTGGTACACCGTAAACTTGTAGGTATGATCGATTCGGACGCGATAATGGAAATACGCAAGTCTACTACGATTCGATAGCCATGCGACGGTAATATTCCAGTTATATATATATCTGGTGGCGAAGACATCGAGTCAATTCGATCGTTAGCGATTTAACGATGTAACGTGGTAGCAAGAGGCCGGTGTCGGCCTCTTACCAGTCCTTATCTGCTCGCCAGTCTGTTCGTTGTTCTTTTTGTTTCCACTCTCCTCTCCCTCTATCGGCATGCATTCAAGGCATTGTTAGCGCGCGGACGAGCCTTCCTTTTATCTCCTCTACTGTTATTCGCTCAGGCCGCTCCGCCACCCTCGCCCCATTTCGCTCCTTTTCTCCTTTTGTCTTTATCCACTCGCGATAACGACGTTCCGTTGGTATCAAATTGATCAGACGAGACGCGCCTTAACGACGTGCCGCGTGTGACTATGCTCGGGTGTAGCCGAGGTTCGCTTCATCGACGATCGACCTCCTTTCCACCCCCTTCCCTTCCATCGCAAATAATTACGACCTAACGCTTTATCTCCTTGCCACCGTCTGCCTGTCCGCTGCTCTACCACCCTCGACGTTTCGTCCAACCGAACCATCTCGCGTATTACGTCGAAAGAAACACCAAAGAGACCTGCCAGGAAATACGTGTCGCCATGGCGCGGCGTGTTTTATTGGCAAACATCATCTATGTCTATGATATAATCGTTCGCGAGGGGCGAATTTCCGCGATGGTAAGCGGTTAACGGAAGCCTTTGGTATGGAAGAAACGGAAAACGACGAAGCGTTACGACCAGGTACAAACGAAAACGGTGAATCGATCTATCGATCGTCCGCGAACACGTCAGTATCCTTGGTTATCGGGGTAGGACGCGACGTAATCGTGGACGTCTTGTTCCTGTTGCGCCTCTGCCTGATGCTCGTGAACCTGAAGCTGACCTTGACCAGTGTAGACATCGGCCGAGTGGTCGTTCTTGCCGGAAGTGTGCACCACGGCGTGAAATCCATCCTTGTCGGCGCGGTAGCTCACTACCCGAATCCCGCCACCTGGTTCCTTCACGCTGTACTGACCGGAGACGCTGCTTCCTGCGGAAACGAACGTTCGCGGATGAACGGAAACCAGGAAACCGATTCTCCGACGAGTAACGAGACTTAATTCGATACCGGAGAAACTTTGCCCGAAGTGGTTGAACAACGAAACTAATAACTAGCGGATCACGACAGAGACGCGACTCTATCCTCCTGGTCGATTTACCGGATGCTCCGACGCAGGTTCTGCTATCCTTTCCACGTATTCGCAGCACGAAGCAAAGCGAGCGTGGAAAACTTCGTCAGGTTTGTCGCGAGGTGGTGAAGTAGAAGCGGAAAAGTGGTTTCTTACCGTCTCGTGTCTCCTTCTGCGCGTGAAAATCGCCGGTCCGATGGTCCTCGACCCCGTAGGAGAACTGGTATCTGGGATGCGCGACGTAGTCGAGCGCGTAGCCTTGCTCCTGCTGCTCTTGCCCGTGCAAGTCGTTCGAGTTGTCCTGGTGATTCACCGCGTACGGTACTTTCACCTCGTACACCGGCCCCTCGACAGGCCCGTGAAATTGCAGATACGAGCTGGCCAGTGAACCGTGCTGCACAGGATCCTGCTGTTCGCCAACAGCCTCACCCTCCGCCTCTCCGTCCACCTCTCCGTCCAGGGATATCAGCCCGGCTCGTGATCGATGCCCGAGAGCCAGCGCGATGGTCAAGGCGATACCGACCTGTGTCCCGCAAAAAGTCACCTTCCAAAATACCTCCTAATCCGACCTTTCTCTCCCGATCAGATCCGAAAGATTTAACTGACGCGCCGCGGCTCCACTTTCCAACGATCCCTCTTTCTCGCGATTTTCCGAAATACGACTCGATTCTTTAATTGCCGCTGCGTGTACGAACGTGTCAAAGCGAGAGTAACTTCTCGTCGGAGTATACGCCGTGCGACAAATCCAATCCCGTAGTCCAGGAGGGGAGGAGAGGAAAGAGACGAAAACCTCCTGTCCGAGATGTTCCATTTTCAATTATGTCGATTGTCAGCGCGCTAGCGTTGACTATCTCGCGGAAAAACAGACCGGCCGGTCGATTATACGAGCCAATAAAAGTTTCGCGTTTCATCGTGCATTGAAATTCGATTCCCTTCGTTTCTTTTGTACGAGTTCGGCCGTGTTTGCACGTTTACCATGGCAAACGAAATTATTGAAAACGATTCAGCGGAAAAATATCGACAAAAGTATCGGGACAAACAGGGGCAGGAACGAGGCGACATGCAAATCGGCGCAATCTAAAATAATTCTTGTCACGGTCCATCAGTTCGTTCGCAGCTTCCAATTACGTTTCATTTGTAACGCTGTAACAAGTGTTAAAGCGCAGCAAACGCGGACGCAAACGAGCAAAATCATGGTAAAAAGAATGCCAGTTGGTTTTAATTACGCGACGCAAACCCGGAATAGCAAACAGTCTGCTTTGCTGTTCCATACGCTACGCTACGCCACTGTTACGCCACTCTAAAATCTACCCTGTCTACTCTGGCGTCTTCAACCTCTCGCCAACCTTTATTCTTCTTTCCCGCGAATACTCCGATTCTCGTTTCCCCGGGCCTGATATATTTTTCATAAATTACTCGGAATCGCAGCGATCTCCGGAATCTCTCTTTCTTTTTTCTTCGATTCGCTCCGATTTTCCCTCGCACCATCCGCTTTCGAGAATAAAGGAAACCGCGTTCCGACCGCCACTTTCTCTCCTTCTTCGTCTCTTCTTCTTCTTCTCCGATCCTCTCATCCCGCTCGCTTTCGCGTGACCCCTCTTTCCCCGATTCTCGCACAATTCCCCCGTACACCCTTCGAAGATTTCCTTTTCGATACGCTACCTTGAACCTCGTGTCTCTCATCGTGGTATTAAATGCGGTTGAGTGAGAACTGCAACTTTCCAGCCTGTTTTCTAGCCTTTTATACCGGCGCGATGCACACCGTGCATACGCGTCGCTCGTAAACACACGTGAATCTGCCAGTTACGTGGTCGCCGGCTGTGCACACGCGTACGCGCGTACATACGTGTGTCCACGCGTGCGTACACCTTGGTAAATTTCGCTTCGGACATGGCCCTCTCTCGTCCCTCGTCTCCGCTCCACGACCTTTCACGTTCGAGGACGTTCCAGCGGAACCGTGCATCGTCCTTAGCTTCTTCGTTCGCTGGCTGCGGCCTCGCTCCTCCTTCCCGACCTCAAATTCGAGCCGCGACGCTGGACGTATCGCGAGATCGATCTGACTAATCACTTGTGTTCTCCGAAATCGCGGGCTTTGCTCGGATAATGCTCCATTCCAATGACGCGTGAGCAATTATCAGTAGATCCTCGTTGAATACCGTGGAACATCGTGGAACACCATGGAACGATCCTGGTCAAAGTGGCTTCGTTGCTCTGCCAGAGGCGGCCTGAGGCGGCCAAAGACGAAGCCAAGCGGCTTCCTTTCGAAAGCACGAAGCCCGGCGTCGCTGGACGACACCCGGATCGAATAATCCGCTTACTCCGTTCCAGTCGGGATTTATTTGGATTCTTAACCCCTCGGGATGCTCGACTGCTCGGATTGAATCGTGTCGGATCTACTTTAAATGCCTCCATCTCGAACCTTTTTCCTTTTTTCTTCCCCTATTCTTTTTTCTCTCTCTCTCGACCCCTCTCTCTCTCTCTCCGCTCGAAAAGCCGGCTGTCTCGGTCGTTTGATAGCGCAGTTTAATTCCTTTATTGGGCTGTTTGTTCGAGTTTCGAATACCTCGGCGAGGAACGCGGATTATCCGCTAGCCTGTCCCAGGTTGGAACAATCGGGTCGCGTCTTCTAAACTGCCGTTGCGCTAATCTTCCGAATCCTACCGGTTCGATCTCCGCTTGGAAACGAGATCACCGGTGTTAATCAGTACCGATTCCGTTTCTACGTAACCGAGATGCAACTGGCGAACGAAACGTTTGAAATCTTTACGGAAGTATAATTCGGCGAAGCTTCTTCGAGCGACGTGTTTGAAGTCAAACATCAAAAGCCTTGATTCCCCGGAGCCGCTGCGTCTAACAGGTAGACCGGAAAATACGGACCAAAACAGGAAGAACGAGACTCGAGTGTAAAGGGTTAGAAGGTATATATACGCGTTTGCTCGTGGATGTTTACAGAAGCCGCTTTGAAGCAGTGAGAAAATAAGAAAATGTCAGCGCGATCGGAGGACGGTTGATCAGAAAAATAACAAGCTACACCGGGTGCAGCCGTGTTCTCTCGCCATGGTATTTCGTCCTTTAAATCCGAACGGTTAAATTTCTTCCCCGTCCCTCTGTCTATGACGTTTCCGATTTATAAAATGAAATTCTCGTACCGAACCATTCAGGTGGTCTCTGCGCGCCTTCTGTCCGTGAGGTCTATTCTGGTCTATTCGAGACACGGCCATTGCGACCGGAGTTGCGCGCCAGTCCGACTCGCCAGGGTTTGTCCATGTCTCATTACGATTTACGTCGCGATTTACGTTTGGCCTGCTCTTTCACCCAGCCGTATCGTGTACGTTGCCGCGAGAACATATCGAGGGCCGTTAACGGAATTGCGTTCTCGATCGAGATCGAAAGAGCAGTCACCCGATGCTCTCACGATCGGAATAACGAAAAATCAGCTAAAGAATTTCGCCGTACCGGTCGTTTCTCGCGAGATTAATCGACGCGACGGAATAAAGTCGTCGGCGGTTATCGTCGGTGGAAACAGCGAGCTCGAGGTCGATTACACCGACCGATGCCAAACAGTTGACGTACGGGACGTTGAATAGTCGAGGGAAAGCGGAAGTTGGCTAGCGTTCGAAAGGAACCTTTCCTCTCCGCGATTTTTTCGATCGACGATAAAAATCGATCAACCCTTTTACGCGCGTAAATCATCGGGGTTTTAATGGGTAAAAGGGTATATTCCTCTGTCCGAAAGTCTGCAGCGTAAATGGTGAAACCTGTTTGGAAAAGAGCACGGTCCAAATAAGAGGCAAAGTCGCGATGCGAGGTACAAAGGGCAGCGACACGCTGGTTGCTCGTTATCGTCCACTGCTTATCGATTAGTTTTGCGTACAGCTCGCTCCACGGGAATTAAAAAGCATTATTATTTATCGTGGTCCAAGCGGAAGAAAGGAGCGGAAGGCAGGTTCAAACGTGAGAACATCCTCGCGGCAAATATAAATATATTCAATTAGAACGGCATACACGCAGGTAACCGGTGTCGACATCTGTGGATCAAACGATCGTTTGTTCCACGCATACACTGTAGATTGTTTGTATTTGCTCTATGCGCTGTAAATTATTCCTCGCTATTCAATGCGGAGGCACTTCATCTTCAGAAGACCAATTACAACACCTATCTTCCCTCGGAATTAATCCTTTGGCCGGAACAATTATACTCTCGCGCTTCGATACGGGTACGCGACTAGCGATGCTAATATCGAAAGCGCTAATTGAAGTGGATCCGTGTGTTTCATCCGCGAAACGGAGATACGAAAATCCAGACCTAACCTCCTCTTTCAAAGGAACCGAGCTTCTTTGACAAGTATACTTTAGCTCGAGTCGCTTCATCCTCGAGCAACATCTTTGACGCGAAATCGCTGGATGAACGCACGATGACGATAGACAATGCGTCGTTCGTGCAATGATACAGCTTTCCATCCTCGACGTGTATATTTCGGGCTTTCGGCCGATCGCGCGACAATCGTGCAAACGCGATTGTAAATTCCGTTGGTCGGAGAAAAAAAAAAAAAAAAATAGGAGGACAACATTCGGATTTAGCGGCAGCATAACGTTGACTAACGGAAACGTTCGATGATTTTCCGGGTAGAACGATATTCGGGTTTTTTATCGGTGACTAAAGGAAGAAACGGACTAATATTCTATATACCAGTCACGTCGCTTTTATACCTCGAATATGTATATGCTGAAAGCACAGGTCTCTTTATCTGATCCTTTATAGGGGATAATATGATTCGGGATGGAAATAAAAGGATCGTAACCGTGATGAAATTTAGAATACGAGCGGATAAGTGTGGCTAAATGGAAAAGCGCTGTTTGAATATTTCCTCGTTTTTCTTACAGATAGAGGAAATTCTCGCCGTGTCCCGTTATCGCTTTTCCGATGCGATAAATTCAACTATTTGCTCGTTCGAAACAGTTTCGACTGTATTCCAGATGGAAGATTAATTTTTTTTCTTCGCCTGCGACGTGAAGGAAAGGAGAGAATCCGCTCGACGAGGAAGAACGTTGCCCGAGCGAGCGTTGGAATTGCTAAGACTTTAACCCTCGGCGGCGGTGCGAATGGGCATAATTGACAGGGTGGATCGGAGGCGGAGGAGGCAGGGTGGTAGGATGATTCGGCGGACTTCTTCGATAGCACTTCTTCTGCTTTCATACTCCGGGCAAAGCGCATCGAGTGCAAATTGCGGCAGACAGCCGATCTGGGTCAAGCCGGTGCGCGAGGGAAACCGGTACCGTTGGCTGTTTCGCGATTAAACGAATGCAGAGAGCTGGAGAGGAACAGGTTGGCTGGTTTGGCAACCTCCGGTCCGGTGACAGGGAGCAGTTCTGTTGCCTGGAGGTTCGTCGCCGGCTCGGTATTACACCGGTCCCCGAATCGTTTCCCGTGATATACGAGCCCGTGGACAAGAATGCGTGTGTCACCGACTTTATTCACCGGCGGCTCCACTCCGTGGATGATTTATTTAAACGCGGACGATGTTCTGCCGCTGTCCGAAATTGGAGAAATTCCTTTGGTAATCCAGCGAGAGGTATTCGCCCGGCGTGTTCGCGCAAAGTTCGCGCCGAGTTCTTTCAAGCCGGATTTAAAAGCAACGACGGGTCGCGCAAGTTTTCGCCCCTAATAAAACGTCGGGACAATAGAAAGGAACGAAGGCGAGTAGACCCGAAACAGCGTTGAATGCTCATTGCCCCGGAGTCGTCGGCTGGCTCAATTAAAATTCTCAGTGAAATTTCTCATTTAGCCGAAACACTTGCTTCAGCGAGCAGCCATCCGCCGAGTCGTACGACAAACGGAATTTCGCCGAGCCATTTTTTCCGTGGAACAGTTACCCAAGGAAGGTTAAAACGGGTAACGATAAGGAAACGCAATTGCGACCATTATTTTCGCGTTATTGCGGTTGTGTCAGGCGTTTTCAGAGCGTGACTCGCGAACCACGGTGAAGCAATGAAACGTTAAAAATGCGAGCTATTAAGGGCCAATGTGCCAGAATACCGTTTCATTTGCATCCACGCTACCGTCTTTCTATTATTAAAATACGGAAGTAGTCGGTGTCTGCCAACGATCCTGTTCCCTGTGTTCCCTTTACCGTACCAGCGGCGAAAGCAATTACGACCAGTCGAGAATACCGAACCGGTTCATCTTCATTTTCGATGCGTTTCCGGTGATTTTCCTCCCGAAAACGTTGCATTTCGTTTCGAGCCAAGAATACGCTTTCCGTTCCGAGTTCCGATTCTTTCTTCCTTCCTTCTTCTCTCTCTCTCTCTCTCTCTCTCTCTCTCTCTCTCGCTTTCTTGCCGCCTTCGAGTCCCGAGCGACTAAGAAATCAAGATCGAATTGAAAGAGCACGGATACCGTGGCAAGAATTCTCACCTGCACCGCACACGACAAGTAGTACACGCGGTGAAAAACAATTTGCAAACACTTTTGCCGACAGATCGACGGTTATGTAAGCGTCTATCGTTTTGCCGTGTACACAAACGCGATACAGCGAAATCGGTTTTCTTCCAACTGGTACGATTCTCCCTCTCTCTTTCTCTCGCTCGACGGAGAGAAATCTCTGGTGGTCCGTGAAACGTCCACCTCGGGTTTCTCACTCGTTCGCGATAGCTGCTGCGATAATTGAGGATTCAGATGCATCGGCGGAGGCACGGTCACGCGGTGCAAATATGAGGCGTCACGATCGGAGATTAACGCGTTAGCGGGTTGTCAAGGGTGCACCACGTGCACCGGTGCCGCGTCCACGCGTAAATCAAAGTTCAAGATAGCAATTTAGTTGCACTTGTCACGGTTGCCCAGCCAAGCGCGACACTTTCCCTTGCTCCTCGCCGTGATCTTAAGACCTGTTGATCGAGCAGCACAATCGAATTCCTCCTCACCGGACAATGTCGTGCACGCGTTTCGTGGTCAGGTACACACGCGCGCCCGAACACGCGTATGTCAATTTGCCAGCGACTAACTAATCCTCCAACCCGGCTACTAGCTGGCCGACACGTGTGACGCAGATTGCCCATTATGCGTTCATCCAGAGGAACAAGTTTTCACCAGTCGAACCATCCTTTCTCTTCGATTCTCTGTCCGTCACGCAGCCGATAGGTTTCTTCGGTAAACCAGAGGAACGATTGAATTGCCATTCTTTCCCAGTTGATAAAATTTCTTTTTCTTCCTAGTTTATATGGTAATCTCGTTTAAATTTGTTTCGGCAAACCGCTAAACCGCAGCCTCTTGTTTGGCTTGTGGTGTAACCGGTATTTATCAACCGCGAGCGAAAAATTCGGAATTTCGCGTTTAATTAAAGGGAAAGGATCTGTAGAGAATCGGCGAGCGTCGACGTAACGATGATTCAACCGCGAGGACATTCCGTCGATGACACGCTACGATCCGGTTTCTAGTCTCGAAATAACTGCTAAAAATTCTCGGCAAAAGCTACTTCGGACTTGGCCGGTTGAACTCGGTCGCGTTTGTTCGACCGGTGTCGCTTGGTGGAAGTTAGCGTGGCCGCGTCGCGGACGGAAAGCAAGGCGTATCGGTAAATTTCCACCGGGGTAGAAGTCACATCGCGGAGACTTAATACACCGGAGCGCCTGGCGTTATTGCTGGCTCGGTGCTGGCTCGGCCATAGCGCTTGTGGTAATCCTACTAGCAGCGGTAAGCACTCTGTCGAAGTCAGGGATCAAAGCCTTTGTAATTCTATAGGACGCAACGTGAAAGCACTTGCAACCTGTCACCCGTGAATGTGTGTTTCCCGTACACGCCGGGTTTCCATTCGAATCCTCGCGAATCCACAGCTACCAAAACAATACCGATGAACCTTTCGGATTAAACGAATGTCCACGCGAATCCTAATGTCCTCGAATTACCCGAGAATGAACCGACCGGTTAAATTCCCTTTCTTCCCGATCGATAGTCCAGCTGGTTGCTCTGTTTCTCTTCTCTCCGTTGCGGCCTATCCGAAAGATGTATCCGGGCGCTTCATCCGATCAACGCGCGCTAAATATTTAATAAATCGTCAGCGAAACTGCGACGCCGGGAACCCTGACTAAGATTCATTCTCGCGATACGATATTAGCCGGGACGATCTCGTCTGGAACCTCGGTTCCGCCGAGAGCGATATCGACGATTCGTCAAGGGTGCAACCCCCGAAGCAATTCTCTTCGAGAACCCTGCAAAAATAACACCATACCTCTCGTGTTCCTGGCTTAATACCGCGCAGAGGAATATCCGGCAAAGAGTATCTTCGGGCAATTATTTTCATACCGGTCGCGTCTTTATGCAGATCTCTTGGCGCGGATTAAACAGCGAAGGGGTGCTTATAAATGAATCACGGCTGGCGCGCAACCCGTTGAAATTATGGCCACGCGAGTATCCAGAAGCAGGAATTAGAAGCGAGTTGTAATATTAGATAGTTGCACGTGCTATCGGCGCCTCTTATGCGCCGAAACCGCATGATGTATCGCCCAAAGGGTTCCTCCGGAGTTTCCCGTTTAATTAAACTTCTGATTGGTGACGATCCAGCGAACGCGACGTAATGACCAGGAGCAATCAGCGGCCGCCTGAAGGGACTGCGCACTTTTCGAAAGCTTCTGCGGAGAAAAGCTGGCCGAAAGGTCAGTCCCGTGGACCACCGCAGGATTCTGATTAAATCTTAAGAGATTTCCCCTCCGCTTTCGCGCAATTCGATCAGATATACCGTTGAAATTGTTTCTTTCTTGGCCATTCTATTTCTATTCGCTGATCTCTTTGTGAAAAATTTCCTCGCCGAGGCAAACTTTCCCGGCCAAATCTCCGATCTCTACGGGAATAATTCGTACGCGCGGTGGATTTGTCGTTCCTGGTGTATCTCGATCGGGGATGTTGGAACGAGCCGGAAGAGCTGGTTGATTCATAGATGATCGCGTTGAACCCTTAATTAGCGATTGTCGTTGACCAGTAACGATACGCGAGGAAAAAGTAATCAATTTGCGATCAGATCGCAGGTGGACCACGTAGGAACTCGGCCATGACCCGATACGAGCAGGGATTCGAAGTCTAATTAAACTTCAGATAGGTTCGGCCAGGCCGATACGATATAATGGAGAGCGAGAGATGCTGGCTTACCGGTGGAAAATCATTAATTTATTACGGAATTACGGGGGTCAAGACCCGCGGTGGGAAAAGAATTTTGCATATAATTAAACTTATCGCGGTCTCGTGGCAAGTCGGTTCAAATATTGTTTTCGGTTTATCGTTAAATAAACGATACCACACGGAATAATGCAAAACCGGTATCTCTCCTGGACCGGAACAAAAAAGGAAGGCATTAATAACGTTCTCGATATCGGTTCGATTTTAATTATCGCGGAATATGTTTGCCACCCTTCCCCGCGAAATCGATTATTCCAAGCCGACGTTTTAATTAATCAACGCGCTGGTTAATGCACCGATGCAGCTGCATTTCGGTTTCGTTATTCGTCGGCTGTACTTATCACGCGAGCGAGAAGGTAATATAAGCGGGCGTATAGATCCGTCTGGACCAACTACAAATTTCGTTTCAACTTCACTCGAGAGCTGCTAGCTACGCGGCAAAAACACGCGGGAGAATTAAAAGAGAAACCAACCGGCTCACCTTCCCTTCCTTCCTTCCCGTTACGTTCATAACCTTGCCGATCTTTAGACGTTCCAGCTATAAAAGCCTTGGATGTCCCGATCAATCACCCACTCTGACTGATATTGCACGAACCGCGGCAGGCGCTAGCATCAATCTTTGATTATCCATCCTTCGACGCGTCTCCAGTTTTCCTTCTCCTCCATTCTCTTCCTCTGCCTCATCTCCAAGCCCGGATACCTATTCCTACTAAAATCATCTTTTAAAACTGTCCTGAACCTAAAAATTCTCCGTATTTTCTCGTATAAACGACTGTAAAAATACGACAAACGTGTGGTAGTTGTACCGAATGAAAATTTTCATTTCCCTTTATTTCACCTGACGTACAGCTTGCCGCTGCTAAATAAAGAAAGTTTCCGCGTAATCGTCGCGGAAAAATTACTCGGCCGCGATGCGTTATCGATATGCGGCGCGCTTTTAGAGACCGGACACGGCTGCTTTTCCAGAAATTACTTAGCCAGTTTAATATTCGCGAATAAATAGTTATTTTCGCTAATTAATTTTTGGTACGCCCGGCTGAATTCCGCACTGCGCGTTGATTAGCCGAGAATCTGGGGATTACGTAATCTATTTCGGAACGAGTTTTCACGTGTTTCGTGTGTAACGATGTAGTAATAGTTATTCTATTAATCGAGGCGGGCCAATCCATGGCTATGATCAGCGCGCGTAATCATGATCTAGCTGCTCACGATCTCGATAATGATGGTAACCCGGGAAACTAGGATAATCTTTTTGGAAGTTACCATCGCTTGGAATATATTCGTAATAATAATACGGTTCATGATCGTCGACGCCTTCGTTACGATCGTGATCGAGTAAACTCTCGCTGCTGTACTCTTTATCGTCTCTGTACGCGTCGTAGCTACCTCCGTTGTCCCGATGCTTCTCGTACTTCCTTCCATTGTCCCCATACCGGTATTCAAATTCGTCGTCGTAGTGTTTCCCGCCATATTTGCAATCGCCATACTCGCAGCGGTCACGTTTGTCGTTCACTTCTTTTCGATTATGCACGATCCGAATGCAAAGATATCCACCGTGCTTCCCGTTCTTCTTATTCCCCTTCATATCCTTATCCTCTAATCGATGACAGTGAGAATAGTCGTGACTGTGATGATAGTCGTATCGACGCTTGTCATCGCGATCCTCGTCGAATTTGCTACGGTCGAATCGGTCGTCCCGTTGTGGCGCGGACGCTCGTTCCAGATTTCTATCCTCGCCGCTATTTTCTTTTTTCATTTTATACGTAGATTTCTCAAACTTCTCATCGGGTTTTTTACCTAGAAGACAGTGTTTCGAATTATTAATTATTTCGCAAGTTTAATTTAGGTTTCGAACAGAATATAGATTCTATTCATTTTTAAATGAATTTATATCAAGTCTATTTATACGAAACGAACTTTGTTATACATTAAATATTTTTCGTGCTTCTTCCGAACTATTAATATTCATATATATATTACCGTGTTCGCAGTTCTTGTGTGCGAGACTCTTCCGGTCACGGTCATCTCCAACGTTGTATGCAGATGAATATCCCTTATTAAGTTTGTAATCTTGGCTGTCGTCGCTACCTCTCCAAACTGTTCTCATTACTTCACTTTTATCAGAGTCTCCAGTCGAATCAAATGTAAATTCGCTGCCCGCCTTGGCAAATATCGTTACGGCCACCAGTGTTAGGTAGAAAGTCTGAATTAATCGAACAAACGTCAGGTAAATCATTCGTTCTACTCCAGCTACGAATTATCTTTCCGTTTCACTGTACCTTCGAGTCCATCGATGCCTTTAAACGTCACGCGTCCTCTCTCTCTCGTGTTTCTCGTATAACGCGACTGCTGGCGCAGACCTCGTGTGATCAGACTTTTATAGGTGAAATATTCGCTAAGAAAATTACGTGATTGTTTCTTCTGTCGAAAGGAATATTCGACTGCAAAGTTGCTTAATCGTTACTTAAACTATGCTACAACTTCTGCAGCTTCGCAGATGCTGTTAATCGTAGTCGCTTTTTATTTTGTCATTCCCATTCTTCTTGCTGTTCAATCCTTTCCTTCGTTACTTTCTAATTTTCTTCTTCCACGGGGAACGAAATAAATTTAACGATTACTATTGGCTTGCAAACATATCCTTTGTCTCTGTAGGTGTAAAAATTTCGTTCCGACTTCTCCTTAAGCTGTATTTTTCCGATAGAAAGGAGGTGGAGGAAAGTTCTTTGAGGGGAATGGAATAAAGAATTACCTCTAGCAGGAACGGTAGGTCGATAGAGATTCTGCCGATCGAGATCGAAATCGAGATGGCGAGCGTTCGAACGTTCGATTAACGAATTCGAATTCGGAGCAAGCAGCGGTTCGGCCAGGTAGAAAATTTCAAATGATTTCGCGAATCGGCACGAGCAGATGAACAGAGCTGAAAATTTTAATCGAATTGTAAATCATTGCGCCAATAACAGCGCGGAGGAACGTTTACTCTTTAAATCGTACCTAGCTTCGGCGGTTGATCAATTGGTCAAACTCCAATTGAAACTTTCGGAATGGAGGATTGATGGAAGCAGAGCCGTCACTGAGAAATTATAGCCAGATCTCGATTCTGTATTAGTAGCAGTTAGAAAGTAATTACTCTAGGCGAACACGAGAAAAAGTTTCCACACCGTTATTTCCGTCATTCCAAAATTTATATCGGCTACACTGCGCACACGAACTAGGAGGTATTATCATAAATCCAGGGCATAGAGCATACACGAGAGCCGCAACGTTTATTACTTTCTTATTCGGTCTATCGGAAGGAAAAATTTACGAGTAGGTTAGATTTTTTGCTCGGCTTCGATTCGAGCACGCGACTTTACTCAACTTGGCCCGTATAACGAGGTCAGGCTCTTCCATTTCTTTATCCCGCTCTTCTTCTCCCCTTAATTATACTGTCATTTCTGCGCGAAAGTTTCGTCAAAGATGCATGGCTCGTGATATCTTGCCAAAGGCAACAGGCAAGATTCCACGAAGCTCGTGGACGGCGAAGCTAAAGGAAACGCTCGAAGTTTCTTAATCTTGCCGATGCTAGACGTGGCTCGGTTACTCCTCGCCGACGCGACGCGACGCCACGCGACCAGACGCGACCAAAAGCGACCAGAAGCGGGGAAATTTCAGTGGAGAATGCTCGCGAGAGTCAGCCACGGAATTTTTACCCCGGGAACCAAGTTATCTCTCCTTGGACAACGCTTCCGGATAACCTTTCAAGATTTCGTGAAATTATAGCGGCATTCGTTTCCCCGTTGTCTCTGTTTCTTGGCCGGAATAGAAGTGTCTGGGAAAGTTTCGGATGACCAAGGGGTATGCGTTAGACCGGTGGACAATGAGACTCTGTGAAATTGTGCTATTTTCAAAGGGCACGTATCCTCGCGGACGTAAAAGCGTCCGTGGAAATTTATTTCCGGCAAAGGTGACGTGTCCCGCGGCGCTAGTAAAATCAAGCAAAAAGCATCACGTCCCAGTTTGCTAGCTCGATTGGTCCGGCTGTTTAGCAATTTTGTCGAGCAACGACTCGCGGTAATTAGCCGCGTAGCAGAAACAGAATTCTAGAACCAGCCGAATCGTCAAGTGGATCTCGCAGGATTACTAATTTGTCACGATGATGTATCGTGATGGCGTAATTAGAAGTTGTCGCCTCATGAATTACAACAGCGTGCGAGCAATTCTTGGCTTACCGCGCGATCCACACACTCTTGTACATTCCTGAGAACCTGACACAATTGGGCTATTACGACCATTCATTATAGCGTAATTGTATTCTGCTTAATTTCGTGTTACATTTTCACAGTTGGAAACAATAGTGTCCCTTGACGTTACTGCATTGTCATTACTGCGAAACGCAACCCTCTAGGATCTACCTGCGCACCCAAAGGCCAGCTACTATATCATTAAGCGGTTTTCCCACCGCAATTCGCTTCCTCTTAAATATTCCTTCTCTCGATATAATCCCGTTACTACATTCCCATTTCTAAACTGACTCGAATTCCTTTTTATTTTCCAGGCGGATGCCCGAGCACTCGGTCGGCGTACATGCGGCTGGACAAAACCACCCGTGACCGATGGGCGACGTAAATCGGTAACGGACAAGCGAAACGATGGGCCGCCTTTACGACTCGACGAAACCTCCGTTCTCTCTTCGCCGGTGATGAAAATTTTTACGGTCGATACTGATACACCTTGCCGAGGAAGGCTGCTCCAGCGAAAGCTTGTCGCTGCCCTCCGGCGCCAAATCTCGCCGATGAAGCACGGCTAAATATAACTCTGCATCCGAGCAGTCTATAAATCCCGATCCGTTTGCGGGAAACTGAATGAAATTAGAGGCTCGAAGGCAGGTGTCAACACGGAGGAACTGCCTGATCATATTTGTCGCGAACAAGTCGTCTTCCCGTCTACATTTACCATCTCGATCGTAAGCTTGGGCCGTGGTTGCTGATCCGCCTGCGCTTCCGGGGCTTCCGTCGATCGACTCTACGATCCGGAACTCGTTCAGATCCAATCTAATTATCGTTCCTACGGTCTACGTGGCTAACGCGTGCCCTCGTGGTTAACTCGCATGTCTCGGCTAAACCGACGTTTTCCGCGCAGCAAGGATTTTTAAGAATTATCTTCGCTCGCAAGACTGTAAAACCATGGATGAAAACAGTAATAACGAGTGGTTAGTTTCTTTAGACAGTAACAGACGAAAGGTACGGCCGCGAAGAACGATTGTCGATCCTTCAAATCGTATCGATTCCTCTGGCCATTAACGGGACCGATCGTTAACGAATCGTTTAGTTTTAACGACCAGCTTTAATCGTTTACAGCTTCGAGGCGAAGATCCAGTCGGCGCGTCTCGAGGAAACGATCGCTTTAAGCTCTTTACACATTCGCGTTTCATTCACGCGCGTATTAGACTGTCGATCGCTGTCGATCTCTGAAAGCGTGCGTTGAACCGCGTCCTGCGACGCTATTCGGGAGGATAAACGATGTACGCGGAGATAGGGAATAGATTCATCGCGGAGGCTCGAATTAACGATCCTTGGATTAATTTCCTCCTGGACGAAACCATGCAGGACAAAAGTTTCCGCACGCGCCATTGTCACCGTTGTCGGCCGTGTTAACGCTCGATGTTCTAATAAAGGCCACAGCTGGGGTTGATCTAATTGTTGTCATACAACGGCCGCAACCCCGCCAGCTTTTGCAAAATAACAGCGTTGTAAATCTTCTTTACGGCTGGTTTTATCAAGGTGTCGGGTCAAGTGTCTTCCGCATCGAGGGACGGGAAATTCATAGGGAGGGTGGAGAAATTGCTTCGGTTTCATACCAACCGTGGACCAGCGTCCCTTGCTAATAAAACCGAGGACACCGCCGAATCGTCCGGCTAAGGAATGCCAAGTGAAATCGATACCTTCCCTTCTTTTTCGTCCCCGGTGTTGCGATTCGCTTGTACAGAACGTTTCGTCGCGCGCTAAATGGCAGCAGACCAACGTCTATTTCTAGGCACCTCTGTTGTTTTTTTCTAGGCGACCATCGGCCGATCTTTCCGGCAATGTATCTTCGCAAGGTGCGCGTAAGGTCGCGACCTCAGGATCGCGTGCACGAACCGATTGCGTTGTCGTATTTGTCACGAAAGTATCGTTTCGTCGACTCTTGAATTCCGTGTGCGTGAGCCTTTTCACCGTTTCATTATTCATTCAGTCGCCGCGATGCCGTTTTTATCGGCCATTGCGGGATATATTCGATATCGATCAGCGAGACACGTCGAGTTCCCGGGACTTATTTCTATTATAGAACGGAACGAAGCGCCGGCGAGGAGGAAGTGGAGAGAGGTGTAGGTATGGCGTGGAATGCGGAATATTCGGAGATTTCAAGAGTCGAAACGTTAATTTTTCCGCGTGGTCCTTTATTCCGACGCGTTAAATTATCGCGTCTCTTGTTCAAGCGCGGCCAACGAAAATAAAGCTCGCTAACTGTCCATTTATCTGGTCGGAGCGACCCTATTGAAATATTCATGTGAATCGAGGCTGGTCCCAACAATAAACTGGCGCGATGCGTCCCGGCAGGTAGCCTGGCCGAATGCACGGCCAATCGATTACTCCCGAGGCAAAAGGCATCGTCACGCCAACCTCCGACGACATCCAGACAAAATACGACGGGATATTAAGGATTCCTGCCTCCGTTAGTCATCCCGTCGTTAGTTGGTACGGGCACGTACCTTCAACTCTCGCGTTACAAATCTCCGACTTACACGGGTTCCGTGCGAATCCAGTTCCGTCTTACTCGTCTTATCTTTATCTTTTATCGGAGACACGGTGTTCCCTGGGTGAGCGCGAGAGAGAAGCGAGAGAGAAGCGAGAGAGAAACGAAAGAACCACGAGAACAATTGGGAATAAACCGCTTAACGCTGTGGCGTTATTAAGTCGCAACTCGGTTCAGCGTTCTTCGGAAATAAATCACTTGGCGAAGAAGGGTTGGAGCGACGCGGAAGGAACAGACACGAAGGGACGCGTTTCACCGGGGATTAACTTTATATTGCCACGCGAGGAGCGGTTGATTTAGCGGATTCCCAGCCGCGAAATAGCCAACGCGTGGGTAGACCGGCGCTAATGATGCGCAACATCAGAAGCATGCTCGCTAAACAATCGTGTTCCGCGGCCGCGATTCCGTTTGTAATCGCGCTGATTCAGAAACAGTGCCAAAATGTTTCGGCGATATTACCGGGACAATGGGCGAATGGGTTTGATTACGTTACACGGGCTCGCTGTTCCCCGTTAATCACGGGAAATGAAGCCTCTGCTCGGGGAAACGGGCCGAGAATTTTTCTCTTTCGTTTGCATCCGCCTTAAACATCCATGAAACCATCCGGCCGAATGTTGCGATTAATATCAATAACTCCTCTTCCCTCTTCTAGACCTCGATACGTCGTAATAAGCAAGCTTTTGCTTTCAGAGGGTTAGCTTATTCCTTTCTTCCTCTCGTTTTTTCGCTATTCATTTCCTGGCCGGTATCGAACCGGAGCTCGTGCTCGAGCGGAAATTTCCTCGATTGGCTGGCTCGTAGTTCGCTCGTAGCTCGCTCGTAGCTCGCATCTACGCGACTCGTCGAATCGATTAGGATCCGCCAGCCTCGGTCTTCCGTTCCTTCCTTTATCCGAATTTGCCGGAGTAAAGCGCGAACGGGAGATTGGTTGGAAAGGAACTCGGCTGGCGAGTTCGCAACGCGTCAGCCGATTCGCTAGCGCGAGAGTTCCATCGAGGCGAATCGATTCTTCTCGCATTGTCTCTGTCGCAGGGAAATTCCTTTCTCCGACGCGAAACGACCTGGCGAACAAATTTCTTCCCGACCGTCCTCGTTTTCATCCTCGCTTTCGTCCTGCTTTCGTCCTGCTTTATCCTCGTTTCACGAGCGGCGTTAGTCTGCTAATTACGCGTTATTTCCAAAAGGCACCGTCCAACCAACGACGCCTTATCGCGTGACAATAAAGCCAGCGACGAGACGCGTTTAAATTGGACTGCCCGTGGAAGAGGAACGATACGTCGTCACCCACGGGAGAGATTAGTTCTCCGCGGTGATAGAGATGACCGGACGATAACGCCCCGACTGACGGAAAATCATAAAGGTGACCATGGTCTCAGGTCTCGGAATGTTCCCAATAGTTTGTACCCACTCGGGGAACGCGCGTGCATCTCTCTTATAAGTGGCTATGTCGGATTTAGCGTTGCAGCCTCTGCCAGCTCGACCATCCATTCGCTCCTTCCAGTTTCCTGCGTCAGCTTTCGGCACTCGACTTTCTAAAACCCGCTCTTTCCCACTAGACTCCCAGTTTTTTCATCTTTCCGCGCGAGGCAAAGAATCCTTTCGACGCTTTCTTCGCACGTCCCTTTGGTTCAACGCGGCGGAAATCCAAGTTGAAATAAAAGGGAGGTGCGAAGATTGGATAATGCGGCGGAAAATGATAATCGAAGCAGCCGGTTCCCGATGTAGACACGCGGCGCGGTGAATATTAACGCCGGATCTCGTATGGTTAATTTAACCTCGGCGTTTAGGCGAGAAAAGCGGGAAAGGCGAGAGATTCTGGCGAGGTACGTGTCTGCTCGTTACGATTCTCCGCGACTCGGAACGGCGAGGGAAAAGGATGACCCACGCAATTTCGTGGAATCCTTTCTCCCTCCTGATCCCCTTTTCCCGTCCCTTTGATTCGTACCTTGACGGAATTCTTAAAGAGCCCGACTTCCTGGATTCGCGCACTGATTCCAGAAAGCCATGACCTTTTACGTGCCGAGTCCGAGAAGGTTTAACCTCGGAAACACGGCAACTCGATAATCTTTCCTATATTTGTTCTCGATCGAAACGAACTGTGGCGAGTTTTCCTTTTCCAGCTGGATCCCGCGAAATACTCGCGCACCTTTCGTTAATTGGACCAAGCTGTGTAACCGTTTCCACGTCTTTGTCTTCGATTCGCCTTATCCGGAGAAGGAGAGAGAAAAGAGAAGGAGAGGAAAAGGACTCGAGCAGGCCTGGGTATTTCACGGGAAAGCTGTTCGGAATGGGCCCGGATGATGTTGGCGACGAGCATGGCTGGTTGAACGGCTCGTTGTAGCTGCAACTCTGGAAACACAGTGGTCTGCCAGGGCGTAGCTACCTTCCAAGTACTTCCATAAACGTACGATACAGACCGAAAGCCTTGTCTCCCGGTCTGACCGTGTTCCTGGGACACCGACAGCCGCTCGAAAGCTCTCTGCACTCGGCCACCCGGCGATCTACATCGCACGTGTGAATGCTCTTCCAGTGGACATACGCGTCGAGGATACGCTGGCATTCATCCGCCCCGTTCCTCTATTTCTACACCCGCGCTTGTCATTTCCATTTTGGTGCGTCGCTTAACCATCGGATTACCTCTCTTGATACGCTTTCCTCGCCTATCTGTTTTACTTGGCCGTCTCTCTCTCCTGAAAAGGTGCCATCCTCGCTATCCTCGCCATATGCTCGCAGCGTCGATCGATTACGGGCGAAACACGCGTAGTCTCCGACTACCGCGCGGTTGCGTAACGCAAAAAAAAAAAAAGAATATATAAAGGTGTACGCGTTTATAGAACGAGTTTATTCCTTCTACCAATGCCTGTTATTCGCAACGCTCTTTACTCCGCGATAGGAAACACGGGAACACAAAGGAGTAACGCGGCGAAACTCACTTGGAGCGAGTAGTGGGTTAACTAGCTTTACTCGCATGGTGCCCCCTTCTGTTCGATTTCAAAGGTTTATGCGCGAAGTTTGAACTATAGCGTCGTGAAATTATAATTAAAGCGACAGTTCATGCGATGCCGAAATCGTTTAATCGAAAAGACTGTCTGATAATCGATTCTCGGCGAGTTTACCTCGATAATGAGAAACACGGCTGTTATACACGCACGCGGCCAACTATTCCATCCTCGATTAATATAGCTGATTTATCGATCGATCAACTCGCGATAGAATTCTAACGCTGGTTTACTCTGCTATGACACACCCGCGTAGTCACTTGCATGTTAATCCACTCGCGACGCTTTGGCCAACGCAAATATCTCGATCCGCGCGAACGGAAAATGGCCCTCTCGTCGAGATTCAATTTAAACCGAACGATCTTTGTGGTATATCGATCAAGCTAAACCCCCTTCCTAATTATTTTACAGTCGATGGCCTCCACTTTCGATCAAGAAGTTCCTCTCGAGGCTCGAGTTCCTCAGTAAAATAGGACACACGGTCAGCGGGATGCACATTCGATGGACCTCGAGCTTCCCTGCATTTCGGGGCCCTTTCATCTCCATCTTCCGAACAATGCAGTCCCTCGCTATCCATGTCAATACGTCCATCTTCCTAACTCCACGTCCAGTTCTCCTCTTTCCAACATAAAAATCCAAAAAATCAAATCTCCTCTCGGTACGAACAATAACCGGCGTCCGCGTGGAATCTCCAGGCGAACCGATCAACCGGGTTTAGTCGTGGCTCGACTAAAGAACAGAGAACGTAATCCTCGGGACAAGCACCATCGTCGGCAAGCTTTCNAGAACGTAATCCTCGGGACAAGCACCATCGTCGGCAAGCTTTCACGTTATTTTTCAGCCGAGTCTCCAGCGCGAAACTCGCGTTACGCGTCCACCACAAAGAAAGAAAAAATGCGATCAATGGCGAATCGACTGTAATCGATTACGTACCTTTTACTTATTACCAGGAACCTATATCCGCGAGAGCCAGAGAGTTTCCAGCTTTTCCAGGCAACTTTTCGTTACGCATTTCCAACGCGAGCTCGCGGTAACGACGAGGATGCTAGTAGCCACCGCAAGTTCAACTTTTACTCGGCTTTTTACCAACCTATCTGCTCTCTCTTCGCGTATACGCAATCTCTCGCTTTATCCTCGAACCCTTGTACAGCCAGTTTTTGCAACACGCGTTTTTAGTCGGTGTCCCTTTGGACGAGCTGCTAATTTACCGTGTACCCGCGCGGCAGTCGGACTCGGCCGTTTTTCCTCGATCTGCATCGGTAATTTTCTGTGCGAACGTAAATATCCCGGCCTCGGAATACGTAATTGAGCGATTTTTTGGGAACAAACGCCCGCGATGTTTCCTCCTTTCTTTATATCCGCGGATAGTTTCGAGCTGCTCTGCGAGATTATTCCGGCTCCGGTTCGATTTATTCCTGATGCAAACCAGTCTACGCGCATTGTTCGCATCTAGTATTCCAGCTAGCGGATATTCCTCGAGGTAAACCATTCGCGGACAGTCGATCCTTTCAGCCATCTCGAAACGCTTGTCAGTCGCAGCCGCAGCGCCCATCATGGTGGGTTTGCATGAAAGCCATCCGACTCGCGGACGTTTTTCGCCGGCTAATCGCACGGTAACAACTTCGCAGACATGTTTGTCGCGCGTTATGCCTCTGACACACATCACGTAACTTTCTACGGTTTTTATCGCGACCTCGCTGCCCCGAGGATCTGCGGTTGTTTATGGCGAAAACGACTAATTTCTAGTAGCCGCTCCCAGCTACGATATTTATCCTCTGTCATACATCGCCGACGCGCATTCTATTCCCCGTTCCATCCAATATCTCCCCGGAAATTTCTACGCCGCCCATTTTTTTTCTATTCTCCCGAGATTACGCTCGGCTCTTCCTCCACGATCCGCGCCACCTCCAAATCCTTTCATCCCTCTCGTTTTCATATCCCGCTGATAACTCTCCCTGGCGAACCGGCCAAACCTTCTAGCCAAACTTCAAACCGGTGTTGTACGAGGCTGTACGACGAAATAAAACTGCGAGCTAGGCGCGAATTCGGTGGTTATCCCAATCAAGGTAACGAGGTAACAGAGATCGTTCTTTTCTGTTTCTTTCTCTTCATCGAGCGATCCGGTCGAATGGAAATCACCGAAACGGCATATGTATTTGCACAGCGACGCGCACACTTTCGAATGTCCGCATGGGAAGTGAATTAACGAATGATGTCCACGACTGTATCGGTTTGCAAATAAAACGAGGTCCGTCTCGCGTGGTTCACTTTCGTGGGCCGAAGATACTTTCCCTCGTCCGTTTAACCGCGCTGCTATTTCGCGATCGAAATGGAGAAACGAGAGAGAAACGGGAGAGAAGCGAGAGAGAAGCGAAACTCGTTCCATCGGCGTGCAGCGTTCGCGTCGGTGTTCGGACGTTTCCAAACTATTCGCAAGTTTGAAAATAACCGCGAGAATCTCCGTCGGAGATTTGCTCGTAAAGATTCGTTGGCTGACCGCAGCCGGACGTAATACTCGAAGGTATTAGCATAGAGTCGAAGCGACGGTCAATAGAAAACGCGGGAACTCGAACAGTGTTGAAACGAAGAGAACAAGGCTAAATCTATATCCAAACCTAACCCAAATCTAACCCAAACGGAATAAGGCTGGAAGAATACCGGGTGAATCTTGTTCCGGCTTAAATCGATCTTCCCCGCGGTGGGTTTTCGCCGGCACGAAGGAAGCAAGGCGACCTACCACCGTCAGCGTACGTAGAATCTACATATTTAAATAGTATGAATATTAAAGCAAGCGGAGCATCGCACTGCCGTTTCGCGATGCAGAACCGAGACGAGTGGAAAAAACCGGGACACGTGCATCCGAATAACGCTCTAAACTGCTGTCTTTCTATTTTTTATTCACCACTGGTTGAGCCGGCCGGTCAAGGGAACTCTCTCCGTTCCAGCTCTTCTTCCGTTTCTACCACTTTGCCAACGCGTCCACGACGTCCAGAGAGAGAAATATTCGGAATAAACTCCGGTCGAATTACTTGCTCGCTTCGAGTTAATCGCCTACCGAGCCTCGAGATATATGTAAGTCTCTGGCGGGAAAGTGGAACGAGTGCGTTCGCGTCAAAGCGAGGCAAACAACTGGAGAAGGCAGATTAAATGGAAACAATGAGAATCGCGTTTCCGTAATTTCGAAAGAGCTCTTCGCCGAGTGTTATTACGCGTGCACGCGATCCCTTCGATACTCGCCGGCTCGTATTTCTATTAGCGTCTTCCTAACGAACGATTGTCTTCCGGCGAGAGTATTAACGAGCTAACGTCGCGCCAGGCTCTCTCCTTCCCTCTCTTTTTCTCCTAAATCAACATCTTCGTGTCATCGTTTGCACAAAGGAAGCCAACCTCTCTCTGTTTGTTCAGCTTTCGTCGAAAGCGCCGTTGTTTCGTTTATAAACGAAACAAATGTTTGCGATTGCCTCGCGAGCGCGTCCGCGTGCTTTTTCGCGAATCTCAGTCGCCGGTCGCGAGCATCAAAATTCCTGTAGCATCCGTAACCGATCGTTCGAGTACAGCTTCTTAATTGCAGTTTAATTACAGCTTAATTGCCGCTTAATTACAGCCGAATTACAGGCGACGATGGCCATCGTAACGAACGCTCGATCCCTTAAACGCCGGATAACTCTTGCTCTCCACTCGTTCCCCGACGAATTACGGTATAATTGACCGTCTTAAATATCGGTTAAGTAATACATCGAAGAGTGGTTAAACGAGAGTAAAGAGTGATCCTCGATCGAACGATATAGGATATCTAATATCCTAACCGCATGGCAAAGTCGTTGCTGGAAAGTCGGCCGGCTCTTCTTATTTCTCGTCGACGTAGCCTCTTCGATGATACGTTAGCAGAAGATTTGCTTACATTGGTTTTGCATTACCTGTCTCCTGCTACTCTGCCTCGCAAAGACGGAATACGAGGCAGAATCTCGGATCGTCGACAGGGTACACGGAGTACGGCCGCTCTGTATATTTAATAAAAACGTTTCGCGGAAAGTACGCGTGGTAATTCTCGCAACGTCTGTAATTCCTCTCGAGGGGATAATTTCAGAAATTTATCATCGGCCTTATATATATACATATAGGCGGTTAGGGAGATAAAGAGGCTCGGCCGTTGGTGGAAAATTGCGGCCGGAAAAGACGAATGTCGCGCGTTGGTCATCGCGTCGAGTGAAATTCATACTTTCGCCGGGAATGGAGAGAATATCTCGTATGAATCATTCGCTCGTCCTATCGACTTTCGATTCTTGCAAGTCGTGCAACTTCTACCGCGCCGGTTAATCCAGATTCGCCGAGCGTCGCGAGCGTTATTCCACCTCTTATTACGCGACTCTCTTTCCAAGTAGACTCGATTCCACGATTCGTTCCTCCATTCGTTCCTCGAGCCTTCGTTATCCAACCGATCATTGGTAGATCACGCGAGTCTGGTCGGCGATTAATCGAGAACGGCGCGTGACAATGGAATAACGTATCGGCGAAAGGAATTGGTTAGAAAGAGGCAATGAGAGATAGTCCCATTACGCGAGCCTTACTAAGCGCGTAATCTTTGTCGAACAGCGGTTTCAGCGGCGCTGAAAGTAGCCTAGCCATGGCAAAGCCGATACCGGCTAAAGCCGGATTCGAGCTTAACCGCGTGGCTCCGCTCAGATAAAGTTTTCGTTACGGTTCGCGAGTTCATGCTAGAAGTCGATTTTTCGTCCACGTTTTCAACTACGTGCTCCCGATTCGCTTTTTCTCGTTCTCTTCCCCGCTGGCTGGCTCCGCGGCCCCTCGAAAACCTACGAGATGCAACGCGACGCAATACTGGCTTATAAGTAGGTTCATGAATAATGCAGAAACGCAAACAAAAGTGGGGGTCGAGCCACCGTCTTGCCATATAATACTTGTGTATTTTACAAACACCGCCGCTGCCGACGCCGCCACCGACGCCGACACCGACGCCGACGCCACCGTTCCTAACCGTCCCTTACAACCTCTGACCTCGTCGTTATCGCTCTACCTATGCGCGTCTACGTGCAAATGCGTCCGTTTCTACGTTCCACCGCCTGATACGTAGTCGCGATACGTCCGATATTTATTAACGAGAACGCTTCCCAATGTACCAGCTGTTTCCCGTTTCTCTGTAACGAGCTTTCCAAACCTCGCAGCGCGCACGAATTACGACAAGAGTGTTCAGACTAGAATCATACCGATAGTCGATAATCACTCGGAAACTTTAGCCTCGGCTAAACTCGGCAACGATCCCTTGCCGAAAGTCCCGGTTAAATAATGCCTGTTTTCGTTCCACGGCATTAAAATCTTCTCCATAAATTAACATTCATAGTTTCTCGCGATGCATCGAGCGCGCTGCACGGGTTAATCCCGTTGTGTGCTCCTGGCCGGCCTCGAAAAGAGGACACCACCGTTTCCTCCCCGTTCTCACCCCGTACTCACCCCTAGCGCTTCCGTTCCCTGGCAAAACCCGATCAACCGGCCAGTTTACACCGGACGCGTCCTCGATTATTTTCCCTTTATTTTCCCCTTATTTTCCCCCTATTTTCCCCTCGCGCGCTGCTTCTCGCCCCGGTTCAGCGTGAAAATCGTTAACGGAATCGTTAATCGCCAGACGTGGTCGGCGAACCGAACGGAAAAGCTCGCGTCTCTCGGATAAAGGTAGAATTTCCGTAAGAAGCTCCTAATTGTCAGGTCAAAGATAAACTTTCCTCCGATGTCGACGCGTCTCTCTCTCCTCGTACTTTTTCCTCCCAGCAGCCAGTCTGTTTACTCTCGTTCGCCGGTGGCATCTCTTGTCCGCGGAAAGCTGAATTTCGCTGAAAGGAACGTCACGGCGTGGCTGAGTTTCATCGTTGTTCCCGAGGGACTGGGAATTGCGTCGTATTTTGCAGCGAAGTAAAAGATCCTTATCTCGGTCCCGGACGCGATTAAGTCGATCGCCCGACGTTTCGAGATGGAGTTTCGGTAACGAACATCCTTCGAATTCTCTGGCTCTATCGCGGACACGTCGCCGTCTCGTTTTTATTCCCGCCTGGCGGGAGAAAAAAGGAATCGGTGGAACGATGCATTACTGTCAGGGGAGATATCTCTCGTGCAAACAGCAACATATTTTCCATGGTCAACCGCGGCGCGTCGCGTTTCCTCCACTCCGAAAATATCATCCCTGGAAAAAAGTGCTGCGGTCTGTCAGATAACGAAGAACGCGATCGAAGGCTGTTTCGAATTAATTAAATTTTCAACGCGGTCGCTATGGACGCGGGAACGTTTAAATAAATCACTGGCCGCCTGTGTACCGCGAAAGGAAACACAGGGAAAGGGAAATACGTTGCGTTTCGGACGAACAGGTGCGGCTGCCGCGGATACGAGTAAACTCGAGGAAACCGGTGTTGGAAGTTGCGCCGGATTCGGTAGTTGAACAATGGCGTTCATTAGGCTATCGATCATTGGGAAGTCGGCGGGAAGTCGGTGGGAAGTCGAGGCGCGTTGAGCTAAGAGTTCGCAGTCGTTACGCGCGTTTCGCCGCTCGCCGGACAAACCGATTAATTCCAAGTGGACCGTTTGTCGAGTCACGATAGTTGGCGTAACACGTTTCCGTCCAAACATTCCTGCCTAAGCAACTATTCCCTCTGACTAATCGCAGTGACAGAGAACTCGTGGAGCAAACGTCGGCATGGTTGAGACTCTGGTCAACGTTCCAGGATCAGATACGGGTCGACACGCGGGGAATTATTCCAGCTACTGACCCGTCCGACAGCAAAGATCGATCGCATAATCTGCCGGTCCGCAGGACAATCAATGCACGTCGCGTTGCATCTTGGCCGATTGTTCGTGCCCGATCGAGGAAACGGGAAAAATCCGGATTACGTCGCACTACGCCGTCATTCCCCTCCGCCGCCATAAATCCTCCTCCGTCAATGGTATCGGTGCTTCCTCTACTTCCATTTTCCTCGCCGCTATCGGCACTCCTCCATGAAAAAAGCCGTTCTATAGAGGCTGCAACCGATGCATAGCTCGTGTTCCACCAACGAAATTGAGCCACGCGTCGACCGCTATTCACGGCCCGCCGCCGTTTCTTCCCTCTGACGCGTACTACGTAAGAACCGCGAATAGGACGTCGCGACGCTGCTATGTCGCTGCGATGTCGCTGCAGCTACTCTCTCGCCAATTTTATTTCTCCGTTCACGAACTCGTTGTTGCCGCGTATTTGCTCTTTCTTAACGTACCGCGGAATAACAAAAGCTTGGATACACGGGGAGCGCAAAGCTGGATTAGTTGGAAGCTTAAGCTGCATACTTGGCGAATTTATCGCGCGTAATTAACAATGGCCCTCCGAGACTGTTCCCCATCGTGCGACACAGCGACCAAATCACCCTCTACTTTACCTAATAATTTTTCTCGATTTTCTCGCCGCGGTTTAGTCGCGGGTGTTAAATCGTTGACTTTACGCGACGATGTTTCCCGCCAGCTGGATTAGTTGCTGCTTTATATTCTCTATGTACAAATTTATATTTATCGCGATGTACACCTGGAGAGCTCGCGCAAGAGAAAAAAGAAGAAGAAAAAGTAAAAGCTTCTTTCGGCTATATCTTCCGTCTACTTGTAAATTCACTTATACGCTCCTTCTAGACGTTCCGTTCCGTCGTACTTCTTCCAGCTATGTTTCAACATCGCCAACTTAATTTGCAAGTAAATTTCCTCGCTTCTCCCGTATCCTATCGCGTTCAAAGATAGCGACAAAAATTTACAAATGCGCTCTTCTCCTTGGAGTTTCTCTTTCGTGTCTATCCGCGTCTCGACCGTAATGGCGGCAGCTACGAGCTTCGCGTTATTATTCTCGGATTCGATCGATTCGATCAAACGTCAAGCTGGCATTTCCATAAGATCCGGTTGTTCCTCCGATCCCGAAGATCTCTCCGTGTCCATCGCGCTGGAACGGACTGGCCGCGCGTTTCCTCGGTTCCACGAATACCGAAGCGTGATTTACGCGAGGCGATGTAGCCCGTAGATTATCAACGAGAAGAAGAACGGAGAACGCCAGCCCGTCCGGCTTTCCAGCCGTCCAATCGACGGAGAAAAGTTTACATCGCGGAACGCGAAAGAATAACGATCACGCAACGATCGCCACTGTCTCGACAATGAGAAGCTCCTGTTTGCACGGATAACGGGAAAGTATCGTCTTGCGGGCAGCAGCGCTTAAAAACTCGTAACTAGATAAAAAGCGAGCGTAAAGTTGGACGATAAGTATTCCGATTAATAAAAGTTTTTCGCAAATTTCAGCCTTCTCATCAAAGTTAGCACGGAAGGGTGGGTGGGAAAAAAGGGGAGAAAGGAAAAATAGAGGAAGAAGGAAAGATGGAAGAAAGTTGAGCTCGGCGCTCCGACGTCTTCTTCCTCGGGAAGAAGAATCGGTTTTTTGAAACGGAGACAAGGGTGATTTAAAGGGACGAATGCGCGCCAACAGCGACAAACTAATTAGTCAAGAGCGCGGAACGATGGCGGAACGATGGCGGAAGTAAATTTTCCTTCCCCGATGTAGATTTCATCTGGACGAAAGGGGCCGAGTATCGCGTCTCGTCGATCGGAACAAGTATTCCTTGGCACGGAGGCCGGCAAGCCGGTCGAATCCGGCGACAGAACCGACAGAACCGACATGATAGGTGGAAGCCATCGTGTACCATCGTATCCTTCCATCGGATCTCCTCCTCTACCCGCCGTGTTATATATTCCAATTGGATAGACACGTTTTTCCAATGTCTGATAGGAAAATGGCTGACTCTATCGCAAGCTCGGTTTCGGATTACCTGGTTGCCTGGATAACGACGGGAGGGAGCTGGTAACCGCGGATAGACCGACTCGAGAAGGAGCTTCCTATGGATATCTTCAACACTCCTCCTCGAAATATCGATTCCATCGATTCCCTCTCTACCGATATCGTTTAAACGACGGACAAAAGCGAGGACGAGCAAGGAAAGAAAGGCGAAGGGGCGCGTAAACGATTCGCCAACCAGACGCAGAGTATCTTTCACCGAGGGGCGATGAAAATTTCCGAATGCTGTTTCGCCAGCGATTCGTCCTACCACCCTCGGACCACTTTTTCCCGTGGAAATCGCGGTCGCGCGAATCCTCTCCGTAAATATTTCAGCGGGACAGATTATCCTGCCTGAAAGACTCGGAAATCATCGTTTCGACGCATTGCGCCAGCATGTACGCTGCTCTTTCAAACTTTCTTACCGAAATCTGGATCGATTCCGTGTCCGATTGTCCACCCTGTCCGCGCTTCTGTCCATTTTTCTACTCGCACGGCTACTCGTACGTGTGTTTTCCCAAGCGTCGGAATACCATCCGCGCGATAAATCCCGACGATTCGATCCTGACGGACGAGAGCAGCGTGACCGAATAAATTATATCGTGCGCATTCGACGATGCGGTCGTACCAGAAACGCGTACAGTGGCCTCGGTCACGGTGTTTTTTCTCCTCGATGAATTTCGATGAAAAGCCACACGCGTGCGATGCCTGGCCGCGCGGAGCGCCGCGGCGCCCAGCGCCCGACGCCCGACGTCCCGAGCTCGGCAGTTTCGGCAGTTTCGGCCCGACCGCACCAGTCGTCCATCCGCCCACGTTTCGCGGTCGCGGCAAATTCGTCACTCGTTTCTCACCACCGCAAACAAGTATAATTCGCAAGCATACGATATGGCCACCCGCTTCCCCCCTTCTCCTGCGATCCCCTTCCGAAATTGAAACGTGCCGGCGGATCAACGTTTACGTTACACCCTCGTGAAAAACTCGGCTTTTTCCCGACATCGATATTCATTCGAAATCCATCGAAATCCATCCGAAATCCAGCGCGAGCCGCCAACCAGACCTCGAGGTTCTCACCGCGCGCATTCTCCATCCAGCTTTGATTTCACCGATCCTCGTTTTCCAAAAGCGGAGCTGATCGGCCAAACTTCCAGCTCTTTCGCGAATTATACGAATTACGCGAACTCCCAGTTGTTTTTAAAACATTCCGCGATTTCGTATTCAACGGAGAATTATAAGTTACGTAGGTAGAGTCCCTGCGAAACCGCGCGAGAGGCTATTGTTGTTGTATACGTGAAACGCGAGAATTTTTATCAACCAGTTGGCGCGTGCCGCGAACCAACGCGGTAAACACATAAATATTGTTCCAAAATTTTATTTTCCGCGTGTATACCGAATCGAGTTATCGAATTTACGTGCACCCGTGTAAATAATACTTACCACCCGGCCCAGATATTTTCGCGTACCAAGCTGTTGCGACATTTGTCGATGCGAGCCCGAAGATATATCGGATGCACGCGTGAATCCTTGTTGAATACGTTTCGACAGTGACACATAACCTTTTCGTTTGTTCGTTCCTACCTACGTTCTTCGCCGGCACTTTGTCCTGTCTTTTTTCGCCCCCGATTCTCCTCGCAGACCGCCAACAGACCGAGCGGAGACGAATTTCGTATAAGTTACGAACGTGGCAGATACGAATAACCTTTTCATTCCTATCTATGAAGCCTTGATAACAAACAGATGTATCTGAAAAACAAACAAACCACGGCTTCTCGCGACATGTATCAACCTCTCTCCCTCGGAAAGATGAACTATCGCGCGATGCTTTTCCCAAACGTAGAAGCCACCCTCCCGCGACCGTTTCGGAAGCGGGAAGAAAACGGGCAGACAGCCGCGAGAAATGTGGCCCGCGGAAAAACGTCGAATGGTTATCCGAGAACGAAAATTTATCAGTCCCCCTTTCGGAAATTCCACGAAAAACACGGTACAAACTTGAGAGACACCGACGACGCTCGATTGCCCGCTGAAACGGTTCCCCGACCTTTTATACACCCGTCTTTTGTTCTCCGACCATTCTCCGACCATTCTCCGACCGTTCTCCGATCGATCAAACGCGATCGCAATTAGCACCGTCGATGCTTGGTCTGAAAGATGACGCGGGACTATCTAAAACGCTTTGCTTTTACTCCCAAGCATTTTTACCAAAGAAACACCGTCCCTTAGTTTCCACGTTTTCGCCAGACGTTTCCATTATTATGCTGCTAGACTCGCTTATTGAGCGTCAGCCAGTCTTCTCCGGTGATATCGTAGTTGCTACAGGAACGAGGGTGCATGACTTTCATTTCGACGGTATTACCGTGAGAGGTGAGCTCGCCTGTTCGCCTCCGTGTTTCTCCCAGTCCGTACGACCTTCACTCTCTCAATTCATTCCACGAAATATTAAATTGCATCTGTCCACGAGGCGCAACAACACCGATATATACATCGGTTGTCTGTTCTAGTCCGAACCTGGTCCCATGGACTTTATCCGAAATTCACCGTACAGGCATCTTTCGTCTTCGCTCCTCTACGAATCGGCGTCTTTCCGTTTACTTTCCGTTTACGTTCCGCGAGTATTCGTTGACTATATTTTCCGCTCGTAGATTCTTCGATTACTTTACCCCGGTCGGCTGTTCGAAATTAACCAACCACCGGGCGTAACGAGTCTCGAGTGCGCGATATTTTAGGATCTTTTCGTGAAATAGGCGCAACGGTGAAATTCGGTTTTGACTAAAATTCAACTGGAGCTTACGAAAATCGTTAATCGACCGTATGCTCGCCGGAACCAACGTGGGACACGGTTTTATCGTCGCAACGTTTGCTAAATCCTCCGAGTAAACCTTCAAGGGCGGAACACAGTGCCGCGTTTAAAATTACAAGACGAAGCGGATCACGGTTTCTCGCGACGAACCGCCATCGAAGGAAGGACGGAATTTTTTGCCTGGTCTGTCGGAAACGCAGGCGAGACAGAGGCTGTATTAAAATGGCGTAGACATGGTCGGTTTGCCGCAGGTAATTCCAGGAACGGATAGGAAAGTTGTAGGTGGGCTGGCTCGGAGTCTGGCCCCATAAAAGTTCTCGGCGAGGTCCGCGCTCGAATTTGCTTTAGTGTTGCCTTCAGCGACGCGCTCGAGTCCGCCCTAGCTGGCTGAATTTCGCTGAACGACTCTTCTCGCGACTCTCTCCGGGAAATCCGGTCGCGTTTCCGTATGTTTTTCAAGCTCGTCGTCGATAGCCGACCTCTTGACCGGGAACTGTCGTCAAACGGAACGCGAAACGTTCCTGCGTGAGCGATTTTCCTACGCGCCGCTGCTAGCCACTTGTAAAAACCGCGTCAACTACTTATAAAAACCAGTTCAAATTGCTTGACCCCTTTTATCGTGCTTTCTAATCCTCGTTTGCCGCTTCACTGCGCAGCGGCTGGTTCGTCGGCGAAACACTGGCCCGGACCAACGGGAATTTCGACAGAACGCGGACGATATCGAACGTTCGGTCTAGCTAGCCTCTATCGAGGCGCGTGAAATGGAAGTTTCGGCAGGAAGGGGGATGTAAGCAGAGGATTTTGGCTTTTCGCGATTAACGGGGGAAAGTCGGACGGGTCCGGTTGATCGAGGACCGAGACAGACACGCCTTAACTGTCGATTCGCCGGAGTGTAGGCGTGCAAGTTTGCCCGTGTCGTAAGCGAAACTGCTCTACGGCGAATTTGTCGAGAGACGAGAATACAAATAGCGCCTGTCGCGAACTCCTTCTCCCAACTTCCTCTTCTAAGTAGGAAAATTTCGAACAAATTCGAAACAGCCGATCGTGCCTTATCGCGTCTGCAGCGAGATAGTTCTCAGGAGATAGAGCGCTCGCGCGAGCTTGAACTGTAGCACCCCCGGGAGCGAACGGTGATGCCGCGCTTCCTAACTTTCCTATCCACTCCGATAATACTTTCCGATACGCCCTCGTTATTACCCGATTTAACTATTTACCTTCTTCCAACTTGGCGAAAAATCCGATTTTTCTACGCCCCTTTTTCGTCCGCGATTCGTCCGGGATGTGAAAGTAAGGGAATAATCGCCGTCTAAACACCGCGCTGTGTTTGAACTATCTACGATAGGCCGATCCCCGTGCATCGACAAACTCCAAGAGGGATCGTCCATCGTGAAACGATATCGAGCTGTTTACGATTGGTCAACATCGATTACCTCGTTGATAATACCCAAAGCTCGAGTCAGCCGAAGCATTAGCACGGCGAATCGATCTTCCTGGCCAGAGCGTTATCGGCTACCTAACGAAGATTAAGAGCAAGTGTCGCGTATCGACTTTGTTGAAACTTCCTAGATTCTTGGTAACTATATTCCAAGGAAAGCAAAGAGGTTGCTGGTAAACCAACGAGCAAGTTTCACGGGCCGTGAATCGCCGTGAAATTGACAGCGGTGCAAACTCGATCGGCCGTGATCACGCCTGCGTGAGAATTTATACGACATTAAAAGCTCGCTAGATTTTTCCCGAGCTACGGTCATTTTTTTTCACCGATGCCGCGCGAAATCTCCGTTTACTCGGGGTCCTCGTGTTTTGGGCGGCTCGATCATATTTTATCCACCGTGGAAATTCCAGCGATTCGGTCCCGCGGGATTATCGGCTTAAAGGCATCCTCTTACATTCCCGAATGTGGTTACACGCGTCAATCTGCCCGGGAACCACGGTTTAAATCCAACTTTATCGTCAGGCCAAGCACACCTACCGTGATTTATCCGTGTTTTCGTGACTGTTTCTAGATCGATCCTGTACGATTGTTCCGGCGAGAGTTCCTACCGCTTCTGCTCCGTGCTATTTATAAATTAACGATACCCGTATTTCGCAATCAACTCGAAATTCAATCGAATCTTTAGAACTCGGTTGAAACACCGCTTAAAATGGAGTTAAAGTAAAGTAATTCCTCTACGCGTTCCTAGCTTTTAACCCCTCGAGCCTGTACGTCGTACATAATCAACTTCCTACCTTACCATCAAACTCAATTCACAGCGGGGATGACGTATGTATATACATCACCAAATTTCATGCCTATCTCGATAACTGCATCGTACATCTTGATTCGCGTTAGATCCGAAATGGATTCGTAGCGTTAATAAACTTTCGGTTTACACACGGACGTGTGTACGCGCGTTTGTATCTTGCTCAGTTTCTGAGCAAATTCAGCTTTCGATGTACTATTTCGCATGTTTGTAGCGCCTTCGAAAATTGCTTCCACCGTGGAAAGGACTTTGAATAATGAATGGTAACCCTCGGGAGGTTAATCCCGATATCGCAAATCGTTGCGTACGTTGGATACGCGATAACTGCGAGCTAAGAAATCCCGAGACGTTGCCGTTCTTATTATGCAAAGTTAATTTGAAAGTGGTTAAAGAGCGACACCGAGTCGCCTCCGTTCTCTTTAATCGCGCCGCTGTCCTTCCCCGTGCACGCGCACAACGCGAGGAAACAAAAATACATTGTTTGCGAAACTATGAACCGCTTCGAGCGTGTTAAACGGTATAATCCGCTCTTTAATGTCCAATTACCATACATTATCTTGGTATGCGCGCCATACTCAGCTGTGCCCCACGTACAAAGGGGATGAAATTATTATTAAAGCCATACCCTGCTTCGCAGTGCATTCTAAGGGATGACCCGATATCATCGAGTACTTTCACGACAGAAACCCGCTTCAGCTGCTAATTTCCCGATGCAAACTAGGTCGACGTTCAGATCCCGCGATTCAAGGTCTGTGCTGAATCAACGCAACTTGTTTGTCGAGACATCTTAACTCGTAATCCGTCTATCCCGCCATTTGCATTCCAATGTATCGAGCGGTTTCGTTTGCCAGTCGAATCGAGAACGAATTAATTATTAGTAGCTGCCGGGAATCTGAATAGCGTGTTGCTGTAATTATCGGCGTTTCCTCGTGTAAAACGATACATTCTCCGTGGTTTATAAAGCCCGCAAGACACAGAACATCACCGTGTGAATTTTTTCACAAATTTCAACGCAAATTAATCGGACGCGAATATAATTCGGAAATATCGTAACGCGAGATGCCCACGCAAATACACGCGATCCTTTAGCTTGCTAATTATTTATCGCGAGTAACGCAACGACGTGACACGGTTTGGCAAATGACCGGAGAATTAAATTAACGTAAACGATATAACATCGTTAACGCGAAAGTTAATTACAACGGTACGCGTTGGCGAATTCGTAGAAATGACCGTTCTTCTTCGACTCGCGTCAAAATTACACAGTGATCCAATTGAGTTTGAGCGATGGCGACAGTGCAGGAAATTTGATCCGACCTCGAAAGGAAAGAATCGTTTTATACGTAATCAAGATATCCAAACTATCGCGCAAGTAGAAATTTCTTTCTCCGAGTTATCACCTGCCACTCTCGATAAAATCAAAAAGTGCTTACAACCAGCCACCTTCTTAAACTTTCGTTACTTTCGATGCTTCTTTCCCGCGATGGACAGTTGCCGAGATATCATTCGAGAATACTCGTAAATCTGAATTGGATCAGAAATACCGAGAGGATAGATGCAAGCCGAAGAAGGATCGCGTCTGTGCATCGGAAATTACTCGCGACTTTCGACTCGAAGGACCGTTCTACGTCATGCCTCGTAACAATTTAATAATTTCCAATTAATATCATCGTAATCTCGTCGTTTCGACGTATCGCCTTGCGGAAAACATTGGAAAGCGGTCCGAGTAGCGTGAAAAAAAAAAAAAGAAAAATGAAATGCAAACTCGAAAGTCGGTATTATAATCTGGTAGATTCTCGAGGCACACGAGCGATACTTCTTCTCGATCTCTCGAGCGTGCGAACGTTCATATATACCGGAGCGGTAACGACCAACCATCGGAGGGTCTGGTTGCGTCCGGAGGTACGATAGCTAGTCCTAAATCGAGTTTCGGTGGAAGGAAATTGAAAGGCGAAATCTCGAAGAGGAGGATGACCCAGAACGTCGTGGAAAATTGCTGGAAGACTGCGGCTAGGTGCTTGGCCAGCCACAGGGACGAGAGAGTCTTTGCCCTTTTATTGCGTTATAATCTTACCTTCGCCATGGGGAAACCAGTGGCATGGACATTATCCAATCTGGACGAAGAAGGTCGATACTCGGTCCAGGCGGGGACTCCACCCTACTTCCTGTACCCGAGTTCGATCGTTGCGATCGCTCGATCGAAGCCGCGTGCACGCGGTGCTGCAAACAACCGAGTCAACTACTTACCTCTTAAGATGCTCGCGTCCCTTTGTCCGACCCTTCGATCTTCTTTGCCTCAAAGGATAAAGCTAACTCGACGACGCGTCGCGCAAACGACTGGTTCTTTCCTCGCTTCCCAGGCGCACCGCCAAGCCCTCCTCTTCGATTATGTCCGTTCTTCCGGTTTCTCAGAAGGAGAGCAAGTCTCGGGAATGGAAAGCGAGGATTAATCGTCAGTCTCTGTTATGTCCCGATGGCTCCGAGTCGCGACTGTTTGCTCGATAATGGCGCAATTAACGCCGGAAGAAGTAACGCTGTAGACCCCGCGTGGAGAACGCTGCGGGGTTGTCTGCACGGAAACCGCGCGGTTTCCGTTCAACCCCATGAACGATGCTTATTGTTCCGAGGGCAATTTCTATTCAAAAGTTCGAGGGCCGGCGAGATTCGTAAAAGGAAGTTCCTACCCCTTTATGGCTGAGGCGCGGCGGTACTCTAGTCCGCGAACAAACGCCTGCCAGCATTTCCTACTAATTTACAAGATAATTAAGAAACGGAGATCCCGCTGCGTGGACGTAAGCGAAAAGCGTTTACGAGTTTGCTAGTAATTACGGAAGTCCCTCGGGAGGTGCAAATCGCGTTTAGAATTGCCAATTTTATTTCGTTCCCCTCTGGGCAGATAAATTAATAGGACAAAAATGATATCGAGCTTGCATGGTTTCTCGCGTAACTCGCGTAATTAAATTTAATACCCCTAGCATAAGTGGGGAGAGAATTTGTAGTATCGGTTATTTGGCTTTTTATTCCCCGTCGACTGATCAACGGCAAAAGTACGCGTTCTAAAAGCTGCGCGTTCGCGTTAAAATACGGATGTTGTAGCAACTATGAACCGGGAGAATTTTCGATTACGCGAACGCTGAAAATTTACTCTCGCATGTAAAACGATAACGCGGAGATTAAACGATCTCGTTTGTCTCTGTCGCATTTGCCGAATATACAGAATAAATATTGAAATAAACGTATGGAGACGAGCGAACGAGTTTAATAAAATTTTATTACGTTTCGACTGGAACGAAATCGAGAGATATTTTATTTTACCGACGGATATACGCGACCGACGCATGTCAGAACGTTCCCCTTTATGAAGCAGCTCCTTCGCAGATGCTGATTAAAATTTCCTGACGAGAGAAACGATGTCATCTCGGAACAGGCAACACGCCACTAAATAATGTATAGGAACTGTCTGAAAAAGACAAACGCGTTCGATACGCATAGTTGTAAGTAGCGATGCAAAATTCAGCGGCGTCCTTCCAGGGAACGACACAGTGGGGAAAGCTCGCATTGTTTATGCGGTAAGTCGCGTATCTTCCTAGCTGCTATGTCATTTTTCACTTAGCATGCAGCGAGAATCTTCGTCTTCGTTACTCTCTAACCGTACCCGTCCTCCACCTACCGGGCTCGCAATTAATACCAGATTCTCTCGTTAACGTTGTCACGTAACCTCTTTGCCCCGACTAATTCGAATACGTTAGCTAACTCGATCGAGATTTCGGGCTGAAAGCCACGCGGTGATATTTCGAGAAAAAATAATTTGAAAGTTCGATCAGAACCACATCCCGACGCGATTCGGTTTCGATCGGTTAATAGAGGGTAATTGTTTGGCAAGTACTCGCCGCAAAAGCGGTTCTTCCGCGCGCGCGATTAAATTCCGTGCGCAACGAGATGAATCTTAAGTGTGTTAGCAGCCCGTGCGTGGCGAAGGGACACAGGTGTCCGTTCTCCGAGAGGCAAATGCACCATGTGAATCTGTCTGAGGCTGAGTAACAGCCTCTGGCTAATCCACACTCCCAACCCTCTCGTAATCGCGTCATTTACTGGCGCCAGTCTGCTTTTCGATCGAACGTTTCGGAACCTGTCGCGAGACGCGACCGCCGACCGGATTCCTCGTGTTTCATCTACCGATATTTCGTCCGCCCGTTATGTCGGCCGTCAGCCGATCGAAACTCCGTCGATCGAAACGCCGATGGAAAAAAGAAGACGTCAGAGATACGATGCGACGCTACCGAGTGAATTAACGATACACGTTCAATTTCTGCCCGACATTTCGACGATTCCTGTTATTCTCGCATAATCAAGTTTCGACAATTTAGCAAATTATTCGAGCTTCGCGTGTGCTGTGCGTTGACACGTCGAATGGTCCGCGTACCGAAATGTACTTTCATTATTTGCCGCGTTCCTGAGCCGAAGCAATTTCCCAGGTTAATTCTGTCAAATTCCGGCGAATATGTACCGCGTAGGGAAAAAATTTTAAACAGGGCAAACGCGATGGAGCCTGGTCGCACTGCTGACGGGTCTAAAGGAAGCTTATCAGCTATTTAAAGCTACGCGGTATTAAAAAAGGAATCGTTCTCTATGCATATGAGACGACTCTTAAAGCTCGAAGCTGCTCGTAAAACTTGACAAGATAAGATAGGTATCGTAGGAAAGGTGTTACGATACCCTGCCGGCTCTCGCCTCACGCACAATTCCGGGATAAATATCCGGGATAAGTGAAAAGGATACGGTAAACCGGGTCTGAAGAAAAACCCTTTAAATAGCAGGATCGATAGCGCTTCTTATCGGTAGCTTTAAAGCTCCTCCCTGTAAATCCCTTTTCTCTCGGGAGAAAACCTTCCCGCTCGATGCGCTTAATATCTTCTACATATTGTTCTATCGAATCTCTTTAGCTTCGTTTGCAGTACAAGCTTAAGAAACGCTTAACGCGCACTGATAAAACCGATGTTTCCGTGCTTATCCAGTGACTAGTTGCCACTCCTCTCTACCGACAGTTCCACGATTTACGAGCTATTGTTTCGCCATCCCGATCCCTCTAAATCATTCACCGGGATGGATATTTCATGACCGTCTTCCCGAGTAATTGCTAATTACACGCTGTTCTTCGGAAACGCTTCGATCGCCATTGAATTTTTATTCCGAACTTTCGCAACTATACTCGCGGAAAATCCGCTTGTCCAAATGCTGCATCGCTTTTCCTCCTTTTTCCCACCCGAATTTTCATCCGCAATCCTCCAGCTTTGTCCGCGAAATTTATTCTTTCCGGCACCCATCGACGGATTTAATCGCGTCAATTTATTCGTTTGCAATTAAAATCGCGAATCTCGTTTCTAAATTTCGTCGTTCCTCCTTCCACGTTAAGATGGATTTTCCATGGAATTATGAACGCGCAGTGAGAGAGAGAGATAGGAGAGAGAGAGAGAGAAAAATCCATCGGGGCTAGTTTAATTTAGAATTGGTTTCCTCTTCTCGCGTCTGGTTTTCAGCCTTTTATTTTCTCGCAATCTCTAATCTTTCCAATCGATTTAAACTCAATCACATCTCTCCACCGCCTATCGTTTCTTCTTTCCCCGCTTTCTTCTCTTCGTTCACGCTTGTCCATGTTTTTCCAGCCTCCACCTCCTTCCTCTCCCTTCCTCTCCCGCGACCCTTTGCCATTTCTTCGACCGTTCTGTCACCCGGACAAGTGGCACCGGCTTCGTTCTCGCCTTCGCGAAATAAACCGCGTCCTCACCGCGATATTTCCACTTTCGATCTCGATCAGGCGGAAAACGATTGGCTCGGTAACGAGCATAATGCGCGATCTACTGAGCCGCGGAGCGAGACAAACACGATCCCGCGAGCATCGCTGATAATCAGGAGCCACGCCGTTTCCACCAACTTCCACATTCAATTCTCTCCCCGTCACGATGCTCCAGCGACTGCAGCTGGCGTCATGTGCTGCAAAATTACTGCATAGCTTGAATTAAGCGGGCAAGTTTTCCGAGCCGTCTGAACGACTGGCTTTTCCTCCGCGTTGCGACGGTTTACGCGAGTGCACCCGCGCAGCAAGAGCGTCGCGACGATAGACTCGGTAATCATCGATAGACCGCGAAGGTGCAGAAGGAGAAACGAGCCGAGGCTCGTCCACTGCGGTTAGTTTATCACGATCGGCCGAGACTGCTCGTGAATACCGAGTGGCACGACAAGGTGTACCAAAAAAATTCTCTTTATCCGATTGCATCGCGCACGTGAGCCGACTGTTCAAATCGTTAGAGCTCCACTCTCAAAGCGTTCCTCCTGTTCTTTAGTAACGCGTGATAATAACGCCAGCCAGTGAAGAAAGAAAAGACGCGTATCGCTTTTCCTCAACTGCTCCTACGAGATAACGTTATCTTATCGAACCAGAGAATCGAACGAGAATCGAAAAAGAATTCTATCCCGGCGAATAGCGGCTAATTGCGAAAGCGAGGAGAAACTTTCGCAGAGAATAATAATTTTAATATCCCGTATAAAGCTACCCTTTATGAGGAATCGATGCTAGTCGGAAATATTTTCGGCGTAACGCGCCGATAAGAAGACGAACCACGAAGCGGAGAATCTGCGCGAGGGAGCTCGAAATATCAACTCGTTATTAAACGTTTACGGTTTCGAGATCTGGTACGTAAATCTAAGCAGTAAAAATGGGGGTCGCCGGAGACATTATTACGGTGCAAGGCATTAAAGCGCGAGCTCGGAGAGGACGAAATAGGAATGAAATCAGGCGAGAGATATTTAATAGGAGCCGTATTAAATTTTGAGACACGGTCTGCTTATCGTTCGGGGTTCCTCCAAGGAGCTCCAAGCACCTCCAAGGGGAAGTAAATGAATAGATCGGGGGGCGAGTTTCTTTCGGACCTAGCAACGAGAGCCACTTGGCGCCGAGCTCTCTCTCCTAACGGGAAACCAAATTTTTGAACAGCTACTAAATTTGGATCGTAATTAAGCTTAATGGCTCTTTCCCAGGGTTCCCGGCTGGAAACTCCCAGACTTCCGCTACAACGCTTCTGATAATTGCTTCAGTGTCTTTGAGACAGTCCGGTTGTAACATTTCTTACGGTAATTCTTCTATTACAGACAAAGCGAGGCTGGTCGCTCGTTATTTCCGCTTTGTTCGAGCAAAACGATCGCGTTTGAAACGTTTCACGGGAATTCAAAGGCCGTGTATTATACAATCGAATTAGGAAACTTTGCTAGTTCGCTGCGTGACTAGTTTCGCAAAAATCCAATGCACAACCGACATTCCGGTTTGTCCATAGGCGAATATTTCGACTATAAACCCGTATATACCGGCAAATTTACGGTTTGCTGATTCGGAATGGTACGTCAGAGGCTCGCAGTGGCTTATGGCTGTTTCATTTTTTCCAATCGTTACTAGCGATTAAACGACGATGTCAGGGAAATGCAAATGTACATCGAATGATCATGGCTACGAGTGGAAGCTGATTGTCCGAAAATAGGTAAAACAAGATTCGACAAGCCGGCTCGGCCTTTATATGAAAACGGGCTTTCTGCGTACATCTCGTTGTACAACACCCACGCCGAATTACCTACTGAACAGCATTGTTTTCGCGAACAATGCAAACAACCCTTGGAGGTTCGCGCGACAAGCACCCACCAACAGTGGCGCTCAAACTCCTATTATCGTTAGGGTTCACTCGCCTTCCTTCCTTCCATTTAACATTCTATTTATTTTAACTATCGTCAGGCAATCTTTCTTTCGAGGTAGAGTCGACCAACCGCTGAAAATCTTCCGAGATTCCAACTGGTAAAAAGTAATCTCCTTACAAACGAAAAATTGCTCATTGAAAAACAATGTCAGTTGCCAGATGTTATTACCTGGACTACGTACCGTTCAAAAAACCTCATAAATAGGTATTCGTATACATCTCTCTGCAGACAGCTTTCCGTATCAACGGGTACTTGTAATAATTTTTAATTTCTCGCAACTCGCGGGTATCAAAGGAAATGGATAGCTGCCTTTGTCAAACAGTTTCATAAGCGATTTTGCAAAAGCAGCAAGGGTATTAATTTAATGAATCGAAATAGAACCAGTTATAAGAGTATACATATTCATATTACACAGGACCGTGAACGACTCAGAATTGAAATAGGACCAACATAGAACCGATATTTCATAAGCTACTGGAATCGATATCGTTCCTGATTTCGTTTCTTCCAAACGATCGTGGAAAATAACTGTCCTTTGAAACTGTTTCCAGAACCGGCATCCATACTACAGCAATTTTCAATCCCCGATGGAAAAGGCATGCGGCGCAGAATCAATGACAACACATTAAATTGCAGACACACTCTCTAAAAGAAACTACAGAGAAAATAAAAGTATTCTGATATATACATCGACGTATCAAGGAAACGTACTTCATGGAAATACAAATACAGTTATAGTTTACACAAAACGTTAAATTATCAAATTTATCACTGATAACAAATTAAAATTTGTAATAACCAATTGCTTGAAGCATAAGAAACTTAATTTAAATGCATCGCAACTATTTATACTCTAAAAGCATAAATAAAGTTTATGAATTAGGTTCATAATTTGCGCCACTAGGGTAATAAACTTTTTGCAAAACGATACCAAGAGCTACGCGCAAAGTTTAAGATATTTCCCGCCTCTTGTAAATTTTCAGTGTTCCCTTGGAACTTTGAAACGAATGAGTGGGCAATATCTATCATAATTCTATGTAAATTAAGAAGAATCAAGAGTAATAAGGCAGGGATGGTAAGTGGGGTAAGTATAAGGTAAGTCAAGTAAGGAAAATAATTAAAACGTACTGCAAAGCAAGAAAATTCTTGGAAATGATGTAATTTCGCGAAATTGACCAGACGAGCAACCTCCTGCCATGTTATGTTCTCCTGATATAAATTCGCAAAATCGGCCGAGAAATAAACGTCAAGACGGCCAAAGCATTATCCACGGAATTCCCGAAAATGACGTTTTTCCAAGAATTTCTTTGGACAATAATTTTGCCGCCATCGCGTAAAAATTTTGGCCGATTTTGCGGTTTTGTATCAGAACATGATACAATAGGAGGTATTCGGCGGCAAAACTACACCAGGGAAAAATTTTAGGTCAATTTTGGGATTTTGCATCAGGAGAACATAACGTGATAGGAGGAATTCGGAGGCAAAATTACGTTGGTAAAAAATTTTTGGTCAATTTTACGATTTTGTATCAGGAAAACATAGTTTCTAGTCTATACTTTTACCGCCTAATTGGACAAAACTTTCCCGTTTACTGATGAAAAAGGTTTGTCAACCCTTGCAGCAAAGTTATTGACCAGAAACTGGGAAAGTTTCGTCCATGCTCGCGGCAAATAGAATGACCCGAAACCAGAAAAGTTTTGTCCACGCTTGCAACAAAAACATTGACCACGCAATACCTCCTATTACGTTATGTTCTCCGGATATAAAATCGTAATATTGGGCAAAAATTTCTCGCCAATGTGAATTTGTCACCGAATACCTCCTATCACGTTATGTTCTCTTGATAGAAAATCGTAAAAGTGGCCAACAATTTTTCGCCGGCGTAATTTTGCCTCCGAATAACTCCTATTGTATCATGTTCTGATACAAAATCGCAAAATCGGCCACAATGGCGGCAAATTTATTGTCCAAAGAAATTCTTGGAAATAACATTTCTGAGAATTCCGTGGACAATACTTTTGCTGTCTTGGCATTTATTTTTCGGCCTATTTTGTGAGTTTGTATTAGGAGAACATAACAAGACAGGAGGTGGCTCGCCTGGTCAATTCCAAGAAATTACGTCATTTCTAAGAATTTACTTGCTTTGCAGTACGTTTTAATTATTTTCCTTACTTTACTTACCTCATACTCACTTTACTTACCTTCTCTGCCTTATTTCACTTGATTCTTCTTAATTTAGATAGAATTATGATTGATATTGCCCACACTTTCGTTTCAAAGTTCCAAGGGAACACTGAAAGTTTACAAAAGATTGTAGATATCTTGGATTCTGTGCGTAGCTCTTAGGTTGTTACTGTTTTGCATGAAGATTATTTTTGGAAACGATAGGAATTACCAGGTCTCACCACGTGGAGGTGGTTACGCATCTAGTGGCGCAAGCCTATTGGTATTCGTGAAATTTATTTATGNGTATAAATTACCGTGATGCGTATAAATTTTGATTTAGGATTCGTTTTCAGGAAATGAAACTATACAAGAGTCTCTAAATTATATATTACAGATTAGAGAAAATGTTAAAATTTGATGGGCAGTGTAATTGTAAGTGTCTTAAGTCCCACTTGCATCGACGACTGACACAGCTACCAATTATACTATTGTACGTAAATACGTGCTTCTTCGCACCCGTTTGTGTCGCATTTTGGTCCAGTAATTCGAATATCTTCACAAGAATTTGTATCGCTTAATCGCGTTAATTCCGCAAACTTGTTCAGCTAGCCAAGCGTAGCGCAAAATCTTTGCACAGTTTATGTCTGTAATTTGCGCGGCCCAGACACGTTAGACCGGCAGCATGTAAAAATTGTACAAAAACGTAACTCTCGTATGCGCACGTATATTCTGCTGTTGTTTTCTGTACCTGAAATTATTCCCGAGACTTTTTAAGAGGATTTTCGTGCAGTGCGTTTGTAAGTGTACGCATACGCGGGTATAAACTAGAGCTACACACTCTTTTTGTTCCCTGTCAAAAATACACCGAAAGAATTGTTTCACTCAAATTCGTAGTTCTCTATAGAGAGTGCCTGGTTAATATTGGAATACGGCTTACCTTAATTTCACCGCTTTAAGTCCTCTTCCAACGTCTTCTTATTCGTATCCTTGGATATGAATCAGAATGCTTGTTGTTCGGTATTGTTCTTGCCGTTGAAATTCCCGCCCTTACGCGTCGTTCTTATTTCAAGAATTCCTATCCTTTCTCGCGCACCTGCCTTTTGATCTCGCTGCTATCGCTGAAATTTCCATGCTTCGACTCGTCAATTTCGTTATTATATTATAGTAGCTCGATATTCGTGAAAACAATAGTCGTTGGAAACGGGAGTGGATCGTTTACCATCGACAGGGGTAGTTGGCCAAAGAATATTGGAAAGGAAATGCACTCGTTGAAATTCGAGACAGTGGAATTGCACAGCAAACAGAACACTTGAGAAAAACGTAATTTAATATGTAGCTCCATTAATGTAATATTATTTAATATGAAACATAAATCGCGTTGTATCATCATACCGGTGCTTCGATATCCCTCGTGAATACATATCAATGTTAAATTATTGCATATCAAACGCGCCAACGTGAAATTATTTTTTTCATTCTGAATGTCTTCCAATTTTCACTAACTCTTTTTTATCCAAGCTTAACTCACTTTCCGCCTCGTAGGTTGAAACGTACAACGCTCGTTATAAAATGAATTAAAACAGGAAGAAGCGAAGGAAATTTTAATCGAATTTGTTTACAGTGAACATGCCGGTACTAAAAGGCAACTGGATCCTCTGTGAATGTCGTTGAAATTCCGACAGAGCCGGTTTCTCACGATATTAGCCGGCCACGTCAGCCGAACGAACGTGCTAATTGCTGTTAATTACAGTGGAAGTGGACAAGGCAGTTGGCTATTTCATTATAGGCAATAGTCGTGCAGTTTTACGGCGTGGGTCGTAGGGAAAATGGGGTTGGAAAAAAGCGGAGGGTAGCCGATAGGGCGAAAAGTCAATCAGAAATCGGTGGGTGACGGGGGTTGTCGGCGATGCTGGATTAACTCCAATAATCCGGCGATTGGGAAGAAAAAGGAGGCCCGCATCGGAGAGGGAAAAGCGCGATAGATAGGCAAATGATTCTGAAGCGGTTACCAGCGCGAAATGAAATTTGGCACAGAGGCTACGTCTGATGTTCGTTCCACTCGCTAATCGGTCGAAAGCAATTAAAAATGTTTAATCGAACGTGAGATGACGGCCTGCAGCTTCTCTGTTGCACGGTCGTTTGATTTCGTTTTACCTTCCACCGATGCATATCCATTCCACACTGTTCCTTTCCATTTGTCCTCCTTCTTTGCCAAAAGAAGAAGCCTTCCTTGAATATGGATCTTGATGAAATCGATATCGAACAAGGTTAATTGGCTGCTTTATAGATTTTACGATAGAGCGAACGATTGAAAAACATCGAAACGTTCGTATTTAATTAATAATGGTTAAATTGCGAATGAAAAAATCATTGATCCGTGCAGTGGATCTCATTTTCGTCGGTTCGTTGGCTGGCACCACCTCCGTATGGCGAGTCCTGGCAATTGGCATCGTTTTTCAAAGAGAAATCTTTGACAAGAGCTACGCGCTAAATGCGTCGAATGAGATTGGAGCGTGACGTTGGACCGAACCCGAGTTTCATGGGTATCGGATAGAAAAAGTTTGCGATACAAGCAGGAACTGAACCCATAAAACGAAGAGACGAATGTTCCCGTATGAAACAAAATCATCGCGTGTTTATTCGAAATATTTTATCCGCGTTCGTTGTTAAGAGAGAAATTTCTCGTGCTTGGAAGATAGAGTTACTCGAAGTATCCTTCTTACTTTTGTACCCTCTGCTAGCCAACTTTCCAGCCATGCGTCGTAAATTTGATCTTTGTCTCGAGCATTGATAAAACACGCCATCTTCGATGCATAGTTTGATTATACGCCGTCAACACCGTCGTTTCTCTTCTTTTCCCTGACGAATCGCAGTCTGCGAACTACAGGCGACAGGTATCTCTGGAGTGACTCGAGACCAACGATATACATTAACGGTAGACGGATATCTCGCGTGAAAGTAGGAAAGAAATATGGAAAAAAGTAACAAACACCGGGAAGACCCTGGTCTCCGAGCTCGTTTAAAGTTCTAATTACTGCCCGTGAACCGCGAAATTCTCGAGCGATTCCTCGAGGGGGAACACGAGGATTTTTCTCGGAATTCTGAAGATTCGGTAAAATCTTGCACAATCGTGAGGTTATCGCGGGCAGCGGTCGATCAACGGTGTCGAGGAGAAGAATTTTCAGAATCGCTTACCCTCGAGGTTGCACTTCATCAACGCCGCGAGGAACGCCGCGACACGGTGAGCGACGCGGAGAGCGAGGAGGAGAGGCGCGGCTTTCAGCGACAAAAGGCAGCGGCAAAAGGAAGGAAAGCAAACGAGGAGAATAAAGGGAGACTGGGAAACTACGGGAAGACGATTTCTCCGCGTCAGAAGGTCGTTTACATGCCTCCGCAAAATAAAGATTTCGAGGGCCATTCAGCGACAGGCAAGTGGCCCGTATATTAACGGAGTGTTGACAGGTGTGTCGACCGAGAGAGAAAAAGGCGAAGACAGGGAAAGAGCGTCGAGGAGGTTAGGCGAGGTCGGCGAGGAGGAAGTAAAGCGGAAGGGCAGAAAGGAGGATGCTGGTGGAAGAAGGGAGCCCCGTAGCAAAGTCTGTGAGACGCGGAAGTCGACTGGATGATAACGACGCGACGCTTTATGCCAGAAGAATATACAGTTAATGCGAGAGAACGATTGGGCTGCGCTGCTAACGCATCGATCACGAGAGATTTTTACTGGGAAATTTTTCGCGAACGCCGGCAGACGTTCGGAAAGTAATTGTGTTGGGGTGAAGGGTCGCCGAAGGGGTTGTTGGGATTGCGTATCGTTAGCAGGGAGTCGAGTTGGCCTGGCTGGCTCATTCACGGCACAGTTTCAACGCTAGGCTTTTCATTAGAGCAGGTGATTGATGAGGGCCCATTGCGCTGCGATATTATTTTGAGCGTGCGTGCACCTAGTCCTGAGCAAGCCCCATTATCTATCGGTCCTTTTGCCCTCCGACCTCTCCCCCTCTCCCCTTCACCTTGCTGCCCTTTGCGTCCGTCAGGCCGCCTCTTTCTCGGCCGGCATCATCCTCGTCCCACACTTTCCTACTCAAACCCCTTTGTTCCCGTGGGCTGTCGACGCTAATGGAAAGCACTTTTAACCGATGCTAATGGAAACGCGCCACCGGGTTACTTCTCTGGCTGCGAACCTTCGGCACGGTATCGTTGCGAAAAATTATCTCGCAGACCTATCTCGTTACCAGTGACGGACAATTTTAAAGGGCTACTCGAGATCGATGATCGAGGCGTACGCGATTAATGCCTTTTTACCGTCGCGTTTCGATACTCCAGGGTAATACGCGGTCAATTAGCCGTGTACTCGCGCGAACGCCCGACGTCTGCCAATTATTTTTCTACCGTGCCAGTCGCCTAGCAACCGTCACCCTCCTCGCGCAGCCCGTGTAATCTCCTCGTCTTTTTAAAATCTTTCCGAAATAGCCTTTCGTTAGCCTTTCGTTAGCTTTCGTTAGCTTTCGTTAGCCTCTCGCTAAACACTCGGCGAAAGCGAGTAATTACAAGAGGATTAGGAAAAAAACCTCGATAGCGTAAGAAGGTTAATCCTGTTCTGTTGGTTAAGGAGCGTTAAAAGGGTGGCCGAACGAGGTCGTCGTTGCGAGCTAACCTTTACGTCGCATCGCTCTTTGTCTCCACCTATTTTCCTCTTCCCCTCGCTTCTATCCGCCGTACTAGCTTCCAACCTCGCGCCGTGTCCCATTCTCTTCGCTTTGAGAATTTGTTTCTGTCTTATCTTAACGTCGCGCTGCAACCATCTGCTGCGAGCAAACCGTGCCGAGCGTGCTAGCTACCACCATAAATTCCTATCGCGTTCCAAGACAAACAGAGTGGAATTGATCCATTCTTTGGCATCAAGCAGAAAAAAAACTAGGATCCCCGGCAATCTGCGTTACGTTTTCTTTCCGTTATCTACCGACTGACGAGCAGTTTTCCTTGAAAACAATTTATCTTCATCGCGCGATCCGCGCAATCTGTAGCAGCGCAAATATCGGTCGAACAAACATCCCTAGTCCGTCCAAGATTCCATCCTTCGCGTAAACGAGAGATCTGCCAGCGATCACGTGTACAAACGCCGACAAACTTTCCGTCAGAGAAGAGAGAGAGGAAGGGGTTTATCTTGCAGGAGTATCGAAAGATACACTGGAAGTGTCCAAAGTTGTAAGTTTGAGGAAGGGTAGATTAGAAATTTGGTGGAGAGTGGCACGGTCAGTTGCGTCATTGGAATGATCGCGACGTATAGGAATGTCTCGGGTACGAAATGGAAATCACGTTTGCCTTCCCTTAACGCCAGCTCGTCTCAACGACGTGAGCCGCATTTCTCTCTGGTTTTTCGGTCGACGCTAATTATACCAAAAAATTTGCACCAGACCCACGAGTTTCGAGTGTCTCTTTAACTGACCTCTCGGTATAACGAACGTATCGTTGCCTCTGGTCAAAGAGCTCCGAGGGTCGGCAAAAAATTCTTTTCGGATTTCCACTGATTCGCATTATATCTATCGTTACGCCTACCTACGCGTCGAGGAATGAAGTACCCTGCTACTACCGTCGATTGATTCCACCGAGTGGATCGCTTGCTTCGCCTTTACCAGACCAGCAGAATTCGTATAAAAATCCTACCGTACCTAGTATCCGCCTCTTTCCTTTCCAGAACCACCCTGCCCTCGAGATTCCGTTCGTTAACGCGATTCGTTAGACCGGAATCTCTGGCCAATTTCCGAATCGCGCGATATCGAGAAGCCGAGAATCTTAAAGCTACGGGCATAAAGGAGAGATCCATGCTCGCACCAGATATCCAGCACGCCTCCATCCTTATCAAAGTGGATTTTTCCTGGGTAATCGGCTGTATGATTTATCGCAACCAAAGGGTCTACTTTCATTTCCGGACCGGTCCAAACCTACCCGATCCTTCCGCGACTCAATCGGATTCTCCTATGCGAACCGGCACATTTCGCTGTTTGATCGGACGATACATTTGCGTAATATACCGTACAAACTCGGCGGATTGGAGAATCCATGAGAGGAAGCCCGAGAGACGAAATAGAGAGAGAAAGAGAGAGAGAGAGATTTTTCAGTGGTTCTCGAACGATCTGGAAAGAAAAGCGATTCCGGATGACCATCCGTCGTTCGATTAGCTCCGTTTCGTTTCGAATCGACCCCGGAAGCATTCTGGATGACCAAAGTTTTTTCCTCGCCCTGTTGCCGTTCGGTTCGCCACCGTGAAACAAGTACGGATTGTAAATCCGGTGTGAGTTATCGCCGCGTTTCGATCAAAACTGTGAAACTGCAGTTTCAGGCCGAGCACGTTAAATTTTTCACTGGAAGTTCTTCCGGTTACATCGGCTTGCTGTTCCGTGAAAAATAGTCCCATTTCGCGGATGTCGTTTTTCCGCGGCTTGCCGTACATATGTATCGAGCGCAGTTCGCTTCCGCGTCTCATCTGCTAATAGCGTTCGGCAATGTTCGCCAGCTCTCTGACGCTTTCTTTCCGCTCGTAGTTTCTTGCTATTAAACTCGCCATTAATGCGAGTCCGAGCACCGGGTACGATCGACGATAATATTTCTTCGTAATATTCGTGACAGCGGCGTGTCAACCGGAGATACGAACGGCGACAATGAAGGATACTCTGGATATGGCCGGGACGATAAGTTCGACGTCGATTTTTCACAGCGACGACACGGCCAGAAGTCGAAGCTCTTAACGCGTTCACGTGGAAGTCGAAATGTCCACCGGATCTGGGAAAGCCTGGAAAAGTCTCCAAGTACCAACTGAAAAGTATGAGGTTAGAGGTTCTTAACGGAGTCACGGGCCGCAACTCTTCAAGAAGAAGCGAAGTGAAGGCGTGTCTCGTTGAATTCCCGACTTCCTGCATCTTTTTAACTTTCCCTCCTTCTCTCCCTCTCTCTTCGCTCCTGTATTTTTTTTACGTTTTTACGTCTTCAGCGGCATCGCCCGGTTAGCCAGACTCTTCGCGTTATTCGTCTTCCGTCCAGTCGTGGATATTCGCGACGCATCGGGTTACCGATCGTCTTTAAATTGGACGGAAGATTATAGAAAGGCGTGAAACGATGTTCATCGCCGGAAGAATAACTGAGGTGTGAAACTATCGTCGGTGAAGAGAGCTGGCTGGACGGGGTATTGAGGAAAAGACGGATGCGCGGCTCGATCGAATGGCCAACGCGGACATACATATTTCAACCCATGCATGCCTTGCTCTTGCGTTATCTCTTGAATTTGATATCGGATATGCCAACAACATACATGACCGACTATCACCCGTCGTATTTGCGAACGTGGAAACACGACGGAAGGAGGAAAGATCCATCCTCGTCTCCTATCGTACCCTATCGTGCCTATCGTTGCCTGGACGCGCAGCCGAAACGCTTCGCTCGGTTTACGTCGCCAAACCAACTCGAACGTTACAGATTTTTATCGTCAAATGCGCTCCTTGAAGAGCTCGATCAAACGGATATTTCAAATTTTATATCCGTAAGTTTAATTCGACCATACGAGCTGAAATTACCTGTGAAAAATCTGATAGCTCGTAACGATTGAATCGCTTTTAAATCGCGATAGTACTTTGAAGATACCTGTTGGAACTAACTGTGCGGTCTCCTGGTCCAAGTGCCTCGATTTCCCTCTCCTCTTCTTCTGCATCAACCTCCGACTAGATCAATTCCATATCCCGGAGAAAACCGTTTCTCTCGATTTTACTACGTTTTACTTCTCGTCTCGATTTATCTATCTCATTCGGTTACCGATAGATTCTCGCCAACCCTGCCTTCCCACCCGTAATACGAATCCTCCCGGTTTTCCATACATAAACCATCTCTCTTCCCTCCGCCGTTCCGCGTTTCTGCGAACTTTTAATTTTTCCAATCGAAATCCACGGGAACTGGAAAACATTTCGCTCGGTAATAATTCCGAGGTAACGATCGTCGCGGCGTCTCTCGACGCTTCTTTGAATATCCATCGTTTCCCGTGTATCTTATAAAAGCTAGCCGAAATTTTTGGCGTTCCGCGTACAGGACCGGTCGCCTCCGAAAATTCTTAAAAGCCATAGTTGGCAAGTTTTAAGGTATAACGCGGTCGTGAGACGGTGTTTCGCGAATGCCACCGCAACCACCGTCACCATTTACTCTTTGGTAAGTTTCCAAACTCGAAACTTTTACGAGACCCGCGTATAGGCGGTGAGCCGTATGCACACGCCGCACACTCGCTCCTTCTTCATCATCTTACTCGCGGTTACACACCTCGACAAACACGGGAAAACTCGGCGCGCCATTAGAAAAATGCGGCAGTTCGAGTTTCTACTCTGCTAAAAATCTCTTCCCTTCCTCTTCCCTTGCTCCATCCAGTTACCCTCCTCCCAGTTCGCCTCTTTTCTCACCTCGGCAGGGAGATGAACTGTCTTTCTTATTGCGATCGGTGCTTCTACGCGAGGAAGAACAAGTTCCTCGACAAAGGGGAGGATAATGGTTTCAGCAACGAAACTCGGCGAACGAACAACGAATTCACCTGCTCCATAATGGACTGGAACTCGTGTCCCAAGAGCGAGATCATTTTTCATGCCCCACGTGAGAGGAAGAATAAACACCAGTTCCGAATTAAGGTTATCTCCTTCTCGAGAATCCGTATAATTTCCATTGATCGTTCAAATTAGTACTTAGATCCGTGTTAATGTATAATCAAAGAAGCAGAGAGAGGCGAAGGAAGAAGAGTGGCGCGTACGTAGCGCTACAGGGTAGCGTAAATTCGTTACGCCACCGTTGGTTCTTTGCCGGCCGAGCCAGTGAGATTTCTCCCTGAAATTCCTACCGGGAACTTGCCTTATTCGGAGAACCGTGGTCGGATTTAATCCCGACATTCAATTCGGCCAATCTGCATAAATCTAGCCTCGGTCATGTCTGCGAATCGTCGCTCTCGATCGAGACCGCTAATGTCTGATACACAGTTTGTACACTGCGCGCTGTCGCATTCCAACCGATCGGCCGGATATTTCGGAAAATTCTGCGGAAATTTCCCTTCGCGACCCTCTCGACGAACCTCTTTGGAGAAACAGGTATGACCGTTTTTCCGTAATAATCGCCTCCAATCGATTCGTTCGATACGTTTCGTCTGGTTGACGAAAATTATAACGGACGATGGACTTTGATACAATTACACTGGCTGAGAGCTGGTAATTGAAGCGGGGAAAACCCGTAATCGGATTACAGCTCGAGAGAACAGTAATCCGAGGTCTCGAGCAATTAAATTTCTTCGGTAACTCGTATGTCTCTGGCAGGTCTCCAAAATACAGCAGACAGGCTATTCGCGTAGGACGAACGGGGCTCGGTATACGCGTAAGAACGTCGGGAATATGGATGACGGTTCGCGAGAGCAGATCCCCTCGATTCGCGCGGATGCTTGAAATTTGCGGAACAACCTTTCCCTTCCGCTCGTTCTCCTTTTTACCTTGGTCGATCGAACCACCCCGTAGCCTTTCCTCCGGAGACTGCTCGCCGGATAATGGAACTTCGATGAGAGTTTTTCGCGTAATTCGAAAGCATCGGCGTAAGAAGCGATAGACGGAAACGTATCAAAAATGTTTCGCCGAGCTTCGCTACGCGTCTACCGCTCTTCTTCTAGTTTCATTAAAACCTTTCCCACGGTAGACCGAGCGGAGAGACTCTTGGCAGGGTGGAAACGTTAGCGGTTTTTCCCTGTATTCTCCGTCGAAACTGTTTGCCACTGCTGGCAAAGTGCAACGTCGTACGTTCGACGAATCGTTTGAACGATTCCCGGTAGAAATGGCTGGCGCGCATATCGCTTTCCGCGTCTGGTTTCCGGGGATCGGGAACCGACGAATAGATGGTATTGTCGTTCCATGGAATTACGTGTCGAGCACGCAGATGCGTTACGGTCGAATGGCCCTCGGCCGTTCGAAAAGCCCAAAGTCCACCGCTTTTCCGCTCCCTTTTTCCAGACACCGAACCAATTCCGCCATACGGGAACCTTTGGCCGGAAGTGTTACCGTCCGTGCACGGATTTGCATGATATGATAATTTTTCTCGATACACCAGGGAACAGAGCGGCCCGACGAGGCGCCAGTCATTCTCCATCCACGTACACGCTTCGGTATCGGTATCGGTACACCGGCCGATACGCGTACGCTAACGGACCGATATTCGATCATGCCGTCTAGTTACATCAAGCCGTGCTACTCGTTTTCAAAAGTATTACACTCCAGCGAGGAATTTAAGCAGCGCGAACGATTCGCCGATTCGTTGCAAGGCTATCGCGATCCTCTCGACCGCGACCTGCATATCCGCGTATTATTTTCCAGCTAAACAGCCGAAATTCGTTAGTCGAAAGTAGATACATCCTCGCACATACACACTCATCACGGCGGTGTAGATCCAGTGAACGAACCCGATAATAAATTCGCGTGTTTCCGGATGTTTCGACCAGCGGAACGAATTAACTTTGCGCAGGTGGAAAGAACCGGCGGTCGAGTCGCTTCCGCGGAGAAAAATGAAATATTTATTCGGCAGCGGTCCGAAGAATATTCGCGATGTTCGTAGTCTGGTAGTTTAGACGAATCGGCGTACACGCTTCATGAGTCTTCATAATAGTTTGCTCGCGCTTTTCGTACGCGCTCCACGAGAAAGCTGGATCTTACGTACGGAGCAGCGAACACATCTCGTTATGCTACCATCAAGTTCGTGTACGACGAACAAACAAACGCTTGGCAAGAGACCTCGTTAATCTTACGGTAACAAAGCCGTACAAGCATCCTGATGTCGAGGAGGAACGGAAGTCATCCCTATATATTAAGGTCGAGCAGGGGTAGCGCGGAGAACGAAACACAAAGATTGTTTCGCGCGAAGAGGCCGCGTCGAGGCGTAATAAAATAAACAGGCGCGGGAAAACCTTAGCGCTGCTTTCACCCTTCATAAGGCCGGACGCGGCCGCAGCCGAGGCCGAGGCCAAGAGGGAAATACCCAGGCTGTCTCTATTTCTGCTATCGCGCGCCATTCTTATGCTTCTCCGCGATATTTATTTTCAAGCCTAACTCACGCCACCTCGGTCTCTTTTTCGCATCAAGTGCCGGCTAAGGATCGCTTTTGTCTGTGACGCGAGCAAAAACGAAGAGGAACGTTAACGTATCCCCTACGAGATCTCGAAAGGGAAGAGTTGGAGGTTGGTGGTGGTTTCGTCGAGCAGGCGTTTCGCGTATCAATCATCGAGTATCACCGCAAGTTTCTCTGGAACGAGAAGCCTTCCTTCTGCTACGATTCCAAGATTCATGCTAGCTCGAAGCGGCAGTGTTTGCGGAGGATCAAGTTTACCAGGGGGGAAATAATTTGACGTCGGGTTCAAATCGTATTTAAATTTCACACGAGCTTTGAACGTTCCCGGAACGCGGGTGACACTCCCTCGAGGGAAAGTCGAGCATCGATCAAAACCAGGAACGTGGCGTTAAATTTTAGTACCCTCGCGGTTACTTTTCACCCAACGTTATCGCGTTTCGCTGAAGCAGCGTTTCGCGCTTGTCATCGAACATCGCATCCTCCCGTTCCTTCTTGTTCCTTTATTTTCTTCGCACCGATAAAACCACCTCTAGACTTGCCTAGTAGAATCGGAGAAGGGTTACACCATTTTCTTCTCGGTTCTCTCGGAATCGCGCGACGAGAGGAATCTCTTCGAAAAACCGCGAGGTCTTACTAACGCGGCTTTCAAATCTGCGTTCCTGATTTTCTTTAGGATCTCTTCTGTTTGCTGTTTGCCACGGTACCTTCGCGTTGCGTAACGGGAAAGCCATTGTAGCGGCGTTCGTTTATGCCGAAGCTATGCGAAGAAACGCCATTTCTAAAGATTGAAACGCTCGGTAAATTAAAAATCAACCACCTTCTCTTAAAACACCGAGTCGTTCCTTATTTGCTCGGTTCTTTACCGTGAAAACACCATCCACGCCGACGGACGCCGCCGTCGGTGGAGGATTGAAAAAACAGACGAGTCTCGGTAAATATTTGCCCGACCAGCAACTTACGAATGACCGCGTTCTAATTAAAAACACTTCTTATTCGCGGTTTGATTCGCGAAGGGAAAAGATAAACAGGGGATTTCTAGAATACGGAACGGTGCAGCCGGTCGGCAACTAGTCAGATTCGCGTGCTAGCCGCGATCTTGGTGTCTGGAAAGTTAGGAGAGGAAGAAGAACAGCGGTGGAATTGACGATTCTGATACGTAAACTATCTCTTTTCGAAGAAACTCGATGTAAACTCATTGGAGAGAGGAGAAAGTCGGAGTTTGCCGGAGGAGAGATTTGATAGACACGTGCTCAAAGACGGCCTGAATCGTGGTCGGAGTGCAAAGATCCGTCTGTCGGGAAGAATAGCGCCGGTTCCGTTTGACGCAAACGAAAACGACTGTGATTAGAGAGAAAGAGGGAAGAAGAGATTGGTACCGCGGTGTATATAAATCATAGGAGTATACGCGATTGTTCGCGATGCGAGCGAGCAAGAATACGGAGATCGTAGATAGAAATTTCTCGTCTGGTTGGAGATTTCGAAGGGGAAAAAATGTTCCCTCTGAAAGACACTTTGGGAAATCCCTCGAATTCGTGCGCTTGCTTTAGGACGGTGATTAATGGTCTTCCACCGGGTGTAGGCTTAGCAGGGTTATGAAACGTTAAAACAGTCCGTGAGCTTCGTCTCCCGACTCGGTTTTTCTTTGGAGATCCACGAGGTTTGCTAGGTAACTAACCCTTGTCATTCTTATCAACGATCCTCGAACGTCGGCCACTGTCCACGCGGTCGTTAGTCACGTGGCTCCAAACCAGCCAAACAACCCCTATTCTTTCGCACGTAAAAACCGGCTGTCAGAATCGGGAAGGAATCGCTCGAACTCTGAACGGAGTTTGATGGACGCGAGATAATCACGCTCTCGCGTACTTTCATTTTCGTGGAACATCCTCGAAATTGAATCTCGGTGACAAATTATTTGATGACCGACCGTTTAATCCGCGCCGCGGGAATTCGCCGTTGGAGTCGAGTCTAAATCATTTTCTACCGCCGTGAATCCATTACCGGATCCAGGGAAACTAGCTATTCGGCGCGAGCCTCGCGGTAACGATTTACAACGAAGTCCGGGGCGAAAGCTCGCCAAGATTAACAATGTTCTCTCTCCTTCCTTCGATTTCTTAGGTTCAGCCGGTAGAAAGGTATAGCCGGTTGATTACGATAAGGAATTCGAACCTGTAAATCCGTGGAAATTCCGGAACTGTGCCGGCGAGCGTGGACTAGCCGAGAGGAGTCGGTTACGGGTCTGTTTATCTAGCGGGTGTGCCTGGTGAATCGGACCGCGAGCGAACAGCAGGCCAGGCCTTATCTTCTATCGGGGATTCCTCAGGTTCAGAGGCTAGGGTTTGGCCAACGGCCAAAATGGTAATGCAAAGCTCCACTGCCACGGTCGTAGTTCACGAATCACATTTCCCGGTATTCACTTTTCGCTTTTTCGCTCGTCCCTTTTCCTTCTGGCTCGACATCTGCAGCGAAAGAGAGACAGGGGCTGAAAGCGGGACGTAGAGGGAAAGAGGCGAGCGTGCGAGCGAGCGAAGGAGGATAAAAAGGCAGGAACACATTCAGGAACTTGGTTCATTCGGTCGGTAGGATGGTAAAAAGCGGCGTTTTCATCAGGTTAATCATACCGTGGTACGGCAAGACTAGCGTCTACTAGCGTCTGCTAGCGTCGCGAGCGATACACCGGGGTTGCAAGCACATTAGCGTGATCGATTCGGTGGTTGGGCGCGATCGAACGCGCTGCTTTCCCTTCCTCGTTTTAACCGCCTCAGTGTTTCTCCGTAATTATTCTGCCACGCGCGCTATTTCGGCAATGAGCTCTTTTGCCTAGCATTTTCAACGATACACGTCTATAACCGGACTCGACGAGACCGGGTCGTCGGTTCCCAACTGCGAACACCGAGCAACGCATCGAGAAACGGTACCTGCCTCTCTGAGGATCGAAATTATCGTTCGACGATCTCGATTTAAGGCAACGAAAGGATGTTTCCGCTGATTAAAAGATATTCGTCGAGGTAGGAACAATCGGATACCCAGGTGGAAATTCACGGGGAGAAAGTTGAGGTTATGTTAAAAGGGCAGAAAATAGTTGGTCCTTTCGACTGCAAAATTAATGCTTCGCTAAGCCGAGCTTTAAGCGCTAGAAGCTTTTTTAATCGTTGAAAAGTGTTAGAGCGAATAAGGGTAAACCGCGCATTTTGCTAATTCATACCCGGTTATACTTCCCCATCGATGAATTAACTTCGACATGCTACGTTGCATTGGATGAATTTCCATTTCGCATTGAAAGCCACGTCGAAAAACCCCAGCGCTGCATACTCTCTGTCGTTTAATGCTTCGCGATGCAGGAGAAAATAGAATCTCTTGGTTAATGTAACATCGGACTCGTTTCAAATACCGCCTCTACGAGCGCGTACCGCTAATTTTCGCAATAACAAAATCCCCGGACAATAGACCCAGTGGAAATATTCTCTCTATTTCTAGCTGCGCTTTCGAGTACAGCGTATTGATTAAATCGAACGCACGAATTCGTCGAGAGTATCGCCTTTTAATATCTTTCGTTTAACCGGATGAATAATAATTGCGCGACGTTATGTCGGTAGCCTTGATATTTGATTAGTTCCTTTTGTAGGAAATTCGCGATGAAATTTTCGCGTCCGGCCAGGCTTCTCTGGACAAACAGACCTCGGCTCGGAGAAGTAAGGAACCGTGGCCAATCTTATGACACGTTTCGGTTTCAACCGTGAAAATCCTGTCACGAGTTCTCGGATCACGGTGAAAAGTGGGCCAGCTACGCGTGCCTTCCTCGGATATCCATCGAGGTAAACGGGGAAATTAAATTTCAACGATACACAGCGGGGTGCTGGTTATAAATAACGCAAGGTTGTTTCGAAGGGGCGTAGAGGAAAGACGGAAATGAAGGTGGAATAGAGGGAGAATGGATGGCGGGACGCGTGGGATTGGAGGGGAAGTGGGTGACGGGGCCGAGGTGGAAAGAAGAAGATCGAACCTCGGGGACGAACGAGCAGGATGATTTTGGTTTTAGGGCTGATAGACCGAGCACCGGCCGAGAGTAGCGTGCCTCGTGATATATACACCAGGAACGTGTATGTAGGTTCGGTGAGTGCTGGCAGATGTATCTTGGCACGATACCAAAGCTCTAATGTTATCCGGCAACGAGGAGAACCGGTCGTAGACGAACGGCAAGTAAGGTATCGCGAAATTATCGTTACTCGAGGATTTACCGGTTAACAGCAGCCTGCCAACCACCTAGCCGGTGTCGGTGGAGAAAAGAAACTGTTCTTCCCTTTTCTTCCTATCTACTATCTATTTCTCTTTCCTCCTTTTCTGCTATGCTCTACATTTTTCTCAGCCATAATTCGAAGGGAGCCGTTTCTCCTGGATGAAGCTGGCGACCGTCTTGGAACGCCGGCGGTTCGATTCCCGGGTATATTATAATTTTATTCGCGATCGTATCCTTCGATCGATCGTCTCCAGCCGCGAGACCATCCTCGAAAGAATGCTCGGAACGTAGCAATTAAATAAACGAAGCTACCGCCATAAACGAGTTCCTTCGCGTTTGAGTTTCACCGCGAGCTCTCGGTATAAAATCTTCAAGATGGCCCAGCTTAAGATGTTTTCCACGTTTCGCTTCCCCATGTCCTTTCTGCTTCCACCCCCGTTCACCGTTCCATTATTTCATTCTCCGCTCCGTTGTCTTTTGCCGGAGCCGTTTCCAAACTTTTACCATACAAAAGTCTGAATCATCTCGCGAGAATCGACCGTTCTTCATGAAGAACTCGGCGAAGCAACAGACCAAACGGAAGAAACTGTCACGGACGATTCTTAGCCGCCGAATAAACGGACCGCGATCCCGGAAAACTACGGAAGTATCACGGCAGAATTTTTCTTTCCTCGTGATCGGAAAAACAGATTCGTCGGTATAAAATTCGTCGAATCGTGTACGAAACGAGCCTTCGACCATTTTCTTCCTCTATGATCGATCGCTTTAGCGATTCTTGACGTTTAATAACGACTCCGGAATCCATTAAAGAAATTACAGAGAAATTACGCGAAGTTATAGGAAGAAAAATACGGGAAAAACAGTTTATCTTGGATTTCCATCGGCATTCCACCGAAATAGGTTCGCATCTCGGTTAAAAAGGAGGAAGATCGATGCCGAGTGACGCGTGCAAGAGTCAGCTCGAAGAGGAGAAATTGCGGGAAGCGTCGGGGAATAATAGGTAACTAACGAAATTGTTCTTAGGGAATATTCAGATTCGGGCAAGTGGTAATATCAAGAGGGATTGCAGTGGAAGTCAGTTACGGTTCACGAAAAGTTGGCGGACGATTGGGAAGTTGGCGAAACACAGTTCCACCGGCGAGACGAGTATTGCAAAAGTTTAATGAGAAGGAGTTAGGCTGGCAACAGGCGATAAGCTCCGAGTCTCGCCTGCTCCTCCTCGAATCATGTCGATAATGACGCACCATTGTGCGCGAATCTTCCGATGGAAGAACCTCGTAAAAGCCAGTGCAAAAGCCCGGCGAGGGGCCTCGTGGCCCGATTAAGATGTCCAAACGGCGAATACTCCCGCAAACGTTATTATTCATTACCGTTCAGACATTTTCCGGCAAATAAAATTACGGAGATGGTGACGGGAAGTCGGTCGCGTGTAAGCTAACTTCCCTGAAATAATCGGTCGGTGGAATGGCGAACTACCGCGACGGTGGTTCCTCCAACGTTCATCGAATTATTTTGACGTTAATTAGAGTCGAAAGCGAACAGCCAGCTCGAACCAACCACTGCCGGCGGCGTTTTTCCATCGGGCAATTTCATATTTGCAAATCAGTCGCGTGGTAAAATCGGAAACCGCGTCGGAGGTTTGGTCGAACCTAGTTTCATGTAAATATGTTTACCAGGCGGAGAGGTTAGCGATGGATCGAGGACGCGACTCGCTTTGCGTCACTGATACACTTTGTCCCACTGTCGAAGATAACGATCGGTCAACGAGCTTCCGACTTTCTTTCGCGACGGGATTTATTTTGCCCCAACTGCGAGATAAATTGTTTGCACGGTTCGTTCTTGGCACACGAGCTTCCTCAGCGGTGGGTAGAGGTTCTCGATCGTCTCGACTAGATTCCGTGATTCGATTCTAAGTTAACCGGATTCTCGAATGATCGGTCGAAACTCTCGCGGCGGCGATCGGAAAAGTAGAAACTCCGAGGAGTCCAAGTCCTCGGACAAAAAGGCTATTATAAATTCCATTAATATTCATTAACCGTTCGAAATGCTCTAAACTTTAATTATCCCCAGGGGCTGGCCAACCTATCTTCGCCGCTAAGTAAAGCGGAATGGAACGTTGAATTAAGTAAGGCGCGATAAAGCGATCGTTAAAAATTAACAGGGCAGACCGTTGGTAGGGTAGCCGATCGGCCGGGTAATTTTCAATTTTCCACGAATCGACCGCCCGATACCGGATCGATCCCGTGAATACGGTATTAGCCGTTGACCATCGCCGACTGGCCAGATCGGTACGATACATACATCTTCTCTGCTACTACCTACCGATACAACGCGGTGAGACGCGATGGAAATCTGCAGGAAGGTTGGAAAGACAGAGTCCCTGTTATTTGTACAGGATTCCGTTAGGTAAATCGAAAACAAGAGCAGCACGCGTTCGCGTCTTTCGATTATCGCGTTTCACTTAAGGCTAGCCCGATTGCCCGCGGCGCTAGTAGCTTCGTTACGTAGCACCATTACGTAGCAGCAATTCAATGTCCCGTCCTCTTATTTTCCGTGCAATGCAGCGGCACGAATTGGATTTTTACCAACAGGGAAGTAGGCTGAAGAAGAGAGAAGGGCGAGGGAAAGGAAGAGAAAAGAAGGGTATGAAAGAGCCGGAGCGAGAATCGTGGGGATAGCGGTAGATTCGAGGCGACCGCTGGTTGAAATCGAATAACGGGGCTACCCCCGGTCTGCTGCCTTCTCGCCGGAATAATAAGGACTCCATTCTCTCGAGATCGAGAAAATCGATCGCACCCTATCACGTCCATCGCGCATTATTGCCGCCGCCTGTTTCCGACAACTCGTCTCCACCCTCTGCTCCCTGGCCCTGATTGTGGTCACGCTTGACAGAGCAACCCGGCTAGGTGTTCACCATGGTGTTTCTATCTTCCGGTTACCCTTCAACCTTCCCACGCCCTCGATACTGCAAAAGAAACAGGCCAGGCCATCCCGGAGATGAGGTACTCCCCCGATGAAATTACCCTCTTCCCTATCCCACCCTTCCAATTCTCCGTTTCTTCTGGCCAAAAGGTTTGTACAATTTCATTTATCACTTTGACCAAACGAGGAACACGGCTAGACATGGAAAGTTCTCTCGTAACTGTTCATAAGTTCGCTACAGTTCCGTAATGGTGCGGCGAGCTGACAAACGAGCGAACTATGCGAAGAAATGGACGCGACACTGGTACATGCGAAATACACCAGTGCAGAGGCGCCGCGACGCGACGCCACCCTCTCGTGGATACCACTCGGTGTTCCCACTAATTCCTAACCGACGAATTTAAAACTAATATCCGGTTTAGACGTTGTCGCGGCGTAACTGTGCGACGAGAACGCTCGTGTAAATCGTCCTCAATTTGCACCAATACCGTTAAATATCCTTAAACGTTTCGCTCGGCAAGCAATTACCAGACTAATATCTCTAACTAGAAACTCCGGAACTTGAAAATTTAATACGTAATCCAACGAGAGATTAGCAGCCGTTACAGCATCTTTCTCGTCATTTCAATTTAATCTCGCCCTTGGAATAGACGGTTTTTCCCTTGCCTCCCGGTATTAATTCGACATCCTATAAAATTCCATCAACGACAACCTAGTCACCGCGCTTTAATCCTTCCGAGATCAAGTTACCACCGCAAGTAGCCGCTGCGCCTTTCCGAAAAGGCTAAACTTTTTAAATTCGCGACATTTTGTGTTCGGCTTTCTCGATTCGACAAACGAGAGTTCAAACGGGAAAAGGGATGAAACTGCGATCGCGAATGAAAATTAATTTCCGTTGCCCTTCGCTGTGGACAGAAATCGTCATAGCACCCTCCGGTAGGGATACGTGACCGAGCGTGTAGGGACAAGCTTAGAACAGCCCTCTCCTTTGTCAAGTTAACTCTACATGCACGCCATCTGTCCATTTATATATCCGGTGTTAGCCTCGCTCGTATTTTTATAAGTAATTGTGTCGTTTGAGCATTCGAGCAAAGTCTAATTAACGGTAATTGCGAGGGAATTCCAGAGATTACGCTCTAACGACACCGTTTACGCGCGCTTTCGTCTTGCGAAGCGAATTTAATTCGAGATTCATTAGCTGTTACGATACAAACGAATCGATCGAAGGATCTAAAGATGCTTGACCGACAATGCGATTAATTTGTAGAATCGTTGGCAGAATCAGTCACAGAATCGCTTTGAAAGCTCGCAGGACCGGGCAAAGAAGCGAAATAACGAGGTGGAATTTTTCGGAAACTCGGATAACGAAGGCTTGGATAACTTGGAGTTCGAATATAACGCGTATTAGACGATTTATGGAGAAAGTACGGGGTTCGCGTTTATACGTAGGAAGTCGATAAAAATATCACGAGTCCCATATTTCTCTGACGGAGATAACTTTATTGCGGCGATACTGTGATTGTTACGGCTTTCATATTTTCACAAGCATACCACTGCATACCTGTAGATTCGGTTGTTCAGTTTCAACTGGAAATTCTGTCGGTCGTAAAAGCGGCTATTCGAGGAATACGTACATTGACAGTACCAATGGGAGGCGTAAAACAGGGGCGAAACTTGGTATCATACACGGAGTATTCGAAAGTTATAATAATAGGAACAACAACAACAACAAAGGTAATTTGTAACTAACAAGAACCCGTGTAAGCCAAGTGCGGCGAATTTTCTTTAGTCCGAACGTGCTGTTCGCGAATGTTCGATTAATCCCGTGCCAGGTTAATCCACTTTCGGTATAATCCGGAGAACGCGTCTTAAATTTTCCTTCCTCGCCAGTCCTTTAATACCGCCGAAATCCTGGTCCAAGTGTCCCTTTAGCCGATCCATCCAGCTCCAATACCCTCGCCTCCATTATATCCACCATAAGTCCCACCCTCGTGATTGTTACCATCGGAATTGTGAACGTCAGCGAAAAATCCACCGTGAGGATCGCTGTGATATTTCACAATTCTTACGTTGCCGCCTGGTTCCTTAAACGCGTATTCGCCCACCACTTTTTGACCTAGAAAAAAACCTGCTCTTTGTTATTTGATCTTTCCTACGGTCCAAGCGAACATAACTCGTCACCCTCTCTTTCCGCTCTTCACTTTCGTCTCGTACCTTTCATTTCGAGACCAATGAAATGCTTCCACGCTGAAAGGCACGATGTTTGAAGAAGATTAAAATATTTCGGATCATTCCGAATTCGTTTTGATCTACCGTTCTTTACCGTTCTATAAAAACTTCCATTTTAAATTTTGCTACTGCCGTTATACAGAAATCCTGGTAAAATATACGCGAATATCAGGAAGTTAATAACCAAGTCGAACTAATTCCGCGTTAACGAAACCACGCGGTTCATTAAAGGTTTGCTATTATTAAAATGACCCTTCTTTTTCCGTACTGTGACCTAAAATTTTTGGCTCCCCTTCGGCGCGATGGCATTGATATATGCCTCTTTATAAATTTTTATAAATAAATCAAACTCGATGTTAATTATATGTTTGAAACCTGATCATGAGGGAACGTTGCACGTATATCAACCTGTTGAACAGAATTTATCTCCATCTATAATTTACTTTCTTTTACTACGCGTTCGTGCACGTCAACGATAAGCGTGTACCTTTATTACGAAAAATAAAAACATCGAATGCTGAAGAAAATTAATGATTTAAGGTACGGTCGCTAAGAAACGATAACCTTTATACTGGCTAATCTATTTACCGTCTCTGTGCTCCTTCTGGCCATGGTGATCGTGAGTGTGATGGTCGTCTATCCCATAGGAAAATTCGTACTTCGGATATGCCACGTAATCGACGGGATGATGTCCTCCGTGTCCACCGTGGATATAAATTTCTTTCCCGGGTCCTTCGACCGGTCCATGGAAATGCGCGAAGCTATGAGCGTGTCCTGCTAATGCGTTTCGCACCGCTACCACTGTTACCAGCGTCGAAATTAAAGCCAACTGCGAACCGAACGATATATCTTTATGACACGAAAGACAAATCGGCCCAATGATCTTCGTAATCTCGCGTTTACCTTCAACATCTCGTCCTCGAAGCGCAAAAGATCTCGACCGAATGGTTAATAGCCGTTCACAGATGTTTATATACCGGGAAATAATCGTTGTTTTTGACAATTAGAACGTATCACGGTTGTGTCACGCCATTGTCGAAAAAACAGAGTTACAAAGCAGTGTTTCTTCAATATGGTCCACGCGTGTGGACCACGCGACGCTTTACCAAGACGACAATCTATTCCGCTCTATTGATCCCGGATTGGACACACAGCGACGGTTTTGTATGTTTGTTGTTTGATCTGTGTCGCGAAAGCCACACGATATATCGTGGTAGTGAAACGATAATAAATGGAATAAAAAGTCGCTTGTTCAAAATTTCGTTACCTTTGCTGGTGACAGTACCGTGCAGTATTCGCTCGACGACGGCCAATCTGAAACGCAAATTTGAGTTGTATTTGTTTTATTCGCTCGATGAACGGGACGGGTTTTCATGCGTTTCGTTTGATAGCTTTAACAGAATATCCAATGGCACTTTTTAATTACAAAGCAATCCAAGTGGAGTTTTATATCGTAGCAAGTATCTGTTCGATCGAACAGAGGTATTTGACTAATTTAATCCGGATATACGGTATTGGGACTAGGCTATCTACACGACAAGTGACCTTTGCGACCGTGAGTTTATATACTCGATCGAGTAAAGCGCGTGTTTGTTCTGAACGGGGGAAAAGTTGGGAAAGATGACAAGTGGCGAGAGATATGGTGTAGATGAAGCAGACCGACTCCTTCCGATTCTCAGATATATTTCTTTCGCGAGGAAAAGTTATTTCACCTAGTCGACCCGTAATCCATCCGTTTACTTCGGTAAGGACTGTATCGATCCGCGCTGCACGTTGCAGCGCGCATTCGTACACAGAACGGATATGCGTCATTTGTGCGTGAGCATGCAGAGGGTAGCTTGGTTGCGCTGAAATCCTCGCCCGCACCGTTTCTACCGGTTCGTTATTTATTAAGATATTTACATCGTAATTAGCTTCTCGAAACCACGCTATATATACACTTGTAAATGCTCGCGATTTCTGCCACGTTCCAACGAATTATTGTTCTTAGCGCGGTTCGACGGGTCCCATTATGTGGCGATTACTGTTTTGCGATACGTCGAATTCGTCGATATTTCATTGCAAATATTTTTCCCTCGATATCCAACGGTCGATGTATAATTTTCACACGCGAAACCGTAAATTGCTAGATGCTGCAATGAAATGCAAAACTATTTGTCGATAGAAGCACTTACATGCGTTTGTAGATAGAAGTACAAATGAATTTTTGTTAAAATAATAAAGTTACATCGCGGAGGGAAAATAAGGGAAGAGAGCAACGATTTGTTGGACAGTTTTATTGTACTTGTTGAATGGAAAATGTAACCAGGTCCTCCCAGCTTCGCGATACGAGCTAGCTAAACGGCATTAGCCAAAATAATTCTCCAGACGAGGTGTAAAGGACGGAGAAGGTGGTAAACGCTAGGCTAATTACTTTAACGAGATTCGAGTAATATTTGATCACCGGAAGAAACCGGCCGTGCGAAAATACAGGTGTATAAAAGCGGACGATGTAGAAATACCAAGCTAACACACGCATGGTTGAAATAAGTCGGAGAATCGCGTGTGTATGATATTTTCAGAATTTCAGAAACAGAATAACGCGTTTGTACGTCCGAACAAGTTCGTCGTAAAATTTTATCGTCGCCAGAACTTGGGTTTTACATTTTTAACGATCCCTGGCTGAAAGAAAGTTTGAGAAAATTCGAGTAAGTTTGGTTAATTAATTGTAGAAGCTCCTTCCTCTGTTTGACTTGCGAAAAATTCGTTCGTAATTTTAACTTAGAGAAGAAATATTTGGAAGCGATGCATATTTCGTTTTAATTACTCAGGTTCCGAGGTACGGAAGTAGTCGGTGCATGTTTATTATTTCAATTCTTAAGGGAGGATTGGAAGGAGGAAAATGGAGGCTGTGTTTGGATGATGAACCGACCGTCTACTCGATATCGGCCACCACGTAAACTTGCTAGAGATCGTCGAAGCGCGATACAATTACCGACGATGGAAATTGGTAGCAAAATCGAGAGGAGTGGGTCAGCAATGAAACGAAGAGGCTCTTTACGTTATTGTTCGATTTTGCTTCTCGATTGTTGCACTCGTATATACCAATCTATGTAACATGCTTACGAACACTTCGAGCCTCGACTACCCGATAGCTTCGATTCACGGTATTCTCCGATTTTTGGGCAATTAATTTACTCGATTTAACGTTCGATTGGCATTTTAATATATTTCTGTGCTTAATATCCGTTAACGTGACAATAAACAAAGACAATGCTTCATGCTAGCTATAGGGTACGCGTGAACTTAACGATAACGATAACAACGGAAATTTATAACAATAACGATATAGAAATAGTTGAACGATATCGTAGTATTTATCTATGCTTATGTCCACCGTAGGTACCGCCAGAGTGATCGTTTCCTCCGTAATTATGAACCTCCGCGAAGAAACCTCCATGAGGATGCGAATGATACTTGACGCTTCTCACGTTGCCTCCGGGTTCGTGAAGATGGTATTCTCCTTCGACTTCTTTCCCTACGGTTCGGAACACCTTCGTTAATTGGAGGCAGAGAGGCGAAACGCTGCTGCATTCTCCGGATGCGCGGTGGAAAAAGTTTTAGAACTAATGTGCCGAGAAATGTGGTCGACGGACAAACTTGTACTCTAATTATTACGTGAAAGACCCGTCGACCAATTAATTCGAGAATCTAATTAAGAGGGCGAAATCGAATACGGGTACGTTTGCTCCAGCCGTCGCTGCTGTTGCGAACGTTTTACACTTGCTACATACCGTCGCGATGCTCCTTCTGCCCATGATAGTCTTTCGTGTGTTTATCGTCTACACCATAAGCAAACTTGTACTTGGGATGGGCTTTGTAGTCGTGGTGTACATGTCCGTGTTTGTCTTTCCAGCTGATCTCTTCGTGATGGCCTTCCACAGGCCCAGAAAAGTGATGGAAGGAATGCGCATGGCCATGACCATGACCACCACCTCCGCCTCCGCCTCCTCCGCCACCATGACCAGCTCTGTCTATGCTACCGGCCTCTTCGTTGTCTGAAATTACGCGCCGTTTTTCAAATTCCATCCGATTATGGTACTCGACGAGTTCTAGACGTACCTTCGTGATAGATTTTTGGATGAGCGGTAGAGAAGCCGATGGAGATCAGGGCAAGTATGACCGCGCTCTGCAAACGGAACAAAAGGCAAAAGGAATGGTGAGTTTTCAATGTACCGTCTTCTGGCGCAAATCGCGCGGCTAAATGGAAAGGCGTGGTTGAAATATCGCGAGAATTAATCGTGGATATCGAAGGGTAGGAGTGGAGGATAGAAATTCATTTTAATCATGCGAGGTCGCGTATAGCGGGGTAGAAAATGGCAAAAGGAAGACCATTATTCTTTGTCGGAAGTACGGAGTCTAAGCGGAACAGAATCGCGGAGGCGCTTTTGCCGATCGCATAAAGACCTCTAGAACATGCCGCGTTTCTACTTTACGATTACGACTTTGTAATACTTTGCCACCGATCCCGTGATCCATTTTGCCGAAGGTGGCCGCGGTCTTTAATCAATAACATCGGTGTGATTGGAAATTGGAACGATCGATGATCGCGTTAGACCGGTCTACTAGCTTATCCTTGTCCGACCAAACCGTTCGAATGCTCGCGTTATAATCCTTGCTTAATCGTTTCTCAGCGAATTCGTTCGTTAATCAAACACGTCGATAGTTGCAACGTTGCTCTGCGCGATAATCTAAGTAATCCAACGTCGTTTATTCCGAATAAAACGGTACGATCTTTATCGATTTCGGAGGTGCTTGTTTCCTACCTGGATCAACGCCATGTTTCCTTCTTTGAAGAGCCGTCGATGGACTGTTTACTTGCTCGCGAAAATCCTATTTTATACGAGCCTCCGGCCGACAAAAGAAAGAACTCATTAAAGCATTAATTTATTTGTCACAGCTTGTCACAGTGATTTCGATAGAGTGAGAGGTGAAGCTATTGCTGCTCGCTTGACCGAACGTTTCGCCAAAGTCGTCGTTATGACTCTGGTTTTCGCCATAGCCAGCCACGGATTGGCGTCGGCGTTGTACTGTGACGTAAAACGTTGACAAAAATGCGTTGCAAAATAGCTGCCGGACCAAGAAATTCAGGCTTCCGGTTTCAAAATCTCTTTAGAAAGACGAGATCGATGCTGAATGTATAGCAATCGAGTGAAACGAGCTCGCAACGAATGCGTATTCTTCGCTTTCGATTGTACATCGAGCCCATCGATGAGATTTACACGCGAGCCCCCTCGTAAACAGGAATTTTAATTCCGAATCGCGCACGCAATTATCCAAACGCCTATGCGTACACGAGTACATACCCGGTGGTTTAGTAGTTTTAATCAACCCTGAAAATCTGCGATAATTCCAGAATTATAGGGGTACAATTATTCCCGCGTTGGTTCTACTCGATTCCATTAAAGAAACCCTCCTATCATATATTCGATCAGCAACGTAAATTGGACTGTCAAGATTAATGAGCAATAAATTGCGCGTTTTCGACGATAGAGCGAACGAGTGTCAATATGTCGCCTGAATAGCCGCATCCCAGTGTAGCAATACAGTTTATTGTTGAATTTATTGCATTTCCGCGTAGCGTTCACTCGCATGATACATTCATTCCTGGTTGAATTGTAATCTATCGATTCCATGGAAAGTCAAATATCCTCTCTTCCTTTCTCTGACCATTCGTTCTCTTCCTCTCTCTCTCTCTCTCTCTCTCTCTCCCTCCCTACAATCCCTTTGATTTAACGATTATCATCGTTACACCTTGCTAACGGGTAATGAAATATTCTTGACGAATTGCCTTATGAATTATTAACGAATTTATCGTCCGAGTTGCGCTAACGCTGCTACGTTTATTGAAAATCCCGCGCTGCCATTATGCAAATACGATATAGCAACTATCACGGACGAAGCTTTGCTTTTCTAATTCCTCGACTTCTCGTGGTCCTTTCTTGTTACCCGTAGATGTATCGGAAAAAGATTATGCACGGTCCGATGATTAATTAGAATAAGGTTTTGCGCCACGATAATGCCCAGCTTTGAAATATTTCGCGCGAAACGTGTACCACTTCCCTGCATGTCTTTCCGATATCTTTAGTTTAATTTCTAGCTAATCCTCGCACGCTCTGCTAGTAACTTTCCGGCTTACGAAACAAGCCCGCGAAACTAACGACAAAGCAATTGAGCAATACTTCTTTCGGTCGCGAAAATTGAGTAACCGTGGTCTCAAAGGAATCGCCAGTTCTCCTCTACCTATTAAACTTTGCGAATTCAACGGCATTAATCTGCTACTTGACAATGCAAATAGTCGAATCAAATTTCCGTCCCGCGGATATGATATTTACCGTTTATACGAATTCAAAGTTGTATCGCTGGAATTGCACATGAGTTACATGCAAATTCGCTATTAATTCAGACGCTTGCGAATTACCCGTGAAACTCGCGATGGATACTATCGCTGCCGAAACTAATATACACAGTTTCTCGTGATTACCAACCATGTAACAGGAACTAAATAATTTACGGCGCCAGCGTAAATATGTATTGTCGAACAGAAGTTAGTCGATCTTAGTTGAACGAAGACGAGAACTTGGTAAACGGCTAATTTTCATCTCGGAAGATTTAATCGAAAGGTGAGAACGAAACAGACACACTCGGAAGTTAATTACAGGTTTTTGTTAACATTGTATTAATTACAAAACTGTACATGTTGAAAAACTTAAGCCTCTCGCGCATCGACGCGTCTAACAAGGTGATCTAAAATTAAAAACGTTCAAACGCCGTTCGTACGGTGTAAAATATATCGATACTAAATTAATAGTTAATCTTACAAGGTATCGCCGACTGGCTGCGCAAACGAATCGCATATTAATCAAGGTTTGCGTGTACGTTAGTATTCGTTGATGGAAGGTTGGTTCATCTGCAGAAGAATCTGGACTTGGCAGCCATGTCGTAAGAGATACGTGGGCAGGGTGAGGTGAGTGCGGGAATTAACGAGTTTTGAATGGCATGCGTAGACACAGGCGCAGTCCACGTCCCCTCGGTGGATACTATCCCAGATTCCACGTCCGATCTGCAAACCAAATCGATCTTTCGATCTTTAACGAAACCAGGCGAAACGAATATCCCAGCGAAAGTTTCTCGATATCGACAGGTGTACGTGTCAAAGTACCGACTGCCCGAGAAAAACGACTAGGAGGAACGGCGGTGATAAAACGTTGGTGGCCTTACGTCTTGAGAACGGGAGAATTATAAAGAATAAGGGGATTCACGGGTGGCGGTCTTAAAAGAACGACGTCCACCCCGGAGGATTGTAGTTCACTCTTTAATGCCTCTGCAGCTCCTTCCACGGCCTTCCTCGAAGCGCTGAACGCTACCAGACCTGCCCCGGCTTTGGTACCGTAGCTTGTCGCGGAATCGCCCAAAAGTACGATGCGTCCTTCAAAATAAACCATTCTTTATAGCATCCGCAGCAGCGGACGATCTCTCGAACGTTTCTCCGGCTCTGATATAGCAGCAGACCTCTTTTCACGCGCAAAAGGGGAATGAACATCCTTGCGGTCCTAAGCGGCGCCACCAAGTTATGTCGTAACATGGATTCCCACGCGGAACTCGGTTGTCTCTCTATGACACCGGGCAAAGCCAACCCTCCGGTGTGCACGATTGCCCAGAGACCTGTAGTTAAGTGCAGTTACAAATGAAACTTTGTTACCATTTAAGCAACCGCTTATAGCTAACGCAGCAACAGCCACGGCGAAGATGGAATTCTTCCGATATCGGGCTAATAGCGAGAATTAAAATTCGCTTGAAAGTCAAGGAAAAGAGATTGAAAACGTATCGGAAACAATTTACCACGAATCATCGAGTCTAACGCGATTATGTTGTAGATCGGAACAAACACGCTGATTGCCGCAAGTGCACCGGTAAGCAAAGGATATCGATAGAAGTAAATTTAGTTGGTTCCGACGAACGGTTATCAATGGTCGTAGCGTGAAATTGTTCCTTTTAACCGAACAATCGCCAGGGAGGTGAAAATATTTTACGCGTATGAATCTTTGCGGCCAGCATATCCGAAAGCTCTATTCCCCACTCTCATTCCTGTTATACGTAATCCCATTTCTTCGTGTCCTAGTTATAGGATAAAACCCAGCGGGTGCAATACTCGGTCGAACAACCGGCCGATACCACTGCGAAAACAATTATCGATCGCGCGTTTACGCTATCGTTTACCTTTATACGATACGCTTTCAATTCGCAGCTTTCACGCGATTCCATATAAAACTTTATACGCGTCTCGAGATTCGCGAAATTAAAAGAGTAGAAATAACACAGCAGGAGCTTAAAGTGGAAATGAATGGCCCGGAGAATGGCCATTGACGAACGAGAAGTTTCTCCAACGAACCTCGAACATCGCGCGAAATTTAATTAACGTTCCTTCAGGATAACGCGATTTTTTGGTTAATCAAGTAACTCGTCCGTTCATTCGATACCACTCGGTACGGGTATACTCGTTGGGAAGCCTTCGCAGGCTTTTTCGTCGAGGCTTCGAGGACGTAGAGAAATTGGGTGGTTCGTGGATGAAACGGGAGAAAGACGAAGTAGGAAGGAGGAATGGGATAAGAAGCAACGGAGCGTGTTCGATCTTCGCCGTACGGTGTATATTAAATGGACAATTGCTCGCCGTCTTCTCCAGCCGGAAGTTTCGCTCTAACTGCGTCCAAACAAGCGCGTAAACTGTCCTCCCTCGTTGTGTCCAGTTCCAATGGCACGATTTGGCCACGAGCACGTACTTCCGGGTCTTGCGGGTTCCCGTGAATCGCGCTCCTCGAATCCTCCTCGCATCCTTTCTGTTGCTCTATCGCTCGCAAGATTTTCATCGACGGCGAATTTCCCGAGGGGTCCAGCATCCCGGTAAACACCTGCGCGATAATTAAACCAGTCAACGAAAGTGTACAGGTACATTGCTGATGTCTACGGTTCTTTCGCAACCTGGCTATTACGCGAGATATAGAAACCAATGGACTATTACCTTGTAACCAGCCTCGTAAAGCGCAAGGGCGATCTGCAGGCCTACGCAGGTATCACAGCTGGTGACTAGGACATGACGTTTGTTGCGAGTCTCGTACTCGTCGGTGGCATTCCTCGATTGCCGCATTAGATAGGCCAACAGGGCAGCGACTATCGAACAGAGAGCCAATATTTGTAGGGCCAAAATGGCCCCGGTTTCAGCATCCATCCTGCTAGGTAATATTCGGTCTGCAAAGCAGAAGTTACATCTCAATTACGATAGAATTCAAGCCAGGCCATACGGGTCCTGCCACATCCGCCATCCACCGAAATAGCTTCTCCTCGTTGTTGCCGTACAACTCGCGACCAAATTTTCCACCAGAGTTTCCTACACTGGCTACAAATATATCTCCGACTAGATCTGTAAACACGAGTCGAGGCTGAATGCGCTAGGGAAAAATTAGAGGTCGACTTTCCCTCGTAACAGGCAGATTATCTCGAGTCCCTGAACTTGGAGGCTGCGAGCTACTTAAAGGACATGCTCGATGAGACACAGTAGTCTCTTGCCGCTCGTAATTCCGAGCTTCGACGTTCTCGTGACGTTTCGTGACCGTGGAATTCCAATTTCATTGCACAACGTCCTTGCACGATGAATCTACTTCACGCACACCGATATTATTTGTATCAACGTTTTCGATGACAGCACGCAACCCGTATAAATCCACCGCGAAGCGTAATTCTGTGCACGAATGCCGTTGACAGCCGATCAATCAATAATGATGCCATAAGGCGTAGTATATTTAAGCCGGTCTAGCAACGACGAAATTGCTGCGAAATGCTCGAATGCGCAACGATACGACGAATCAAGAATTTTCACGCGTATCGTTATTTCTTTTAATAAAAGATTATGGACGCTCCACGATATATTTATCGATTGGCAACATCTCGCGGCGGTATTTTATACCCGTGCATCGTTAGTCTGGCTATCTCCGAAGATATTACGCGTAAAATATTAGTCGCGATTACATCTTAACGACTGTATGGTAACAAGGAGAAAATCGACGAATAACATACGCTTGTTCGGTTGCATGATTTGAATGCGCGTTAATGCGCCTATGAGGAGAGTCCGTAATTTTAATCGATGACTTTAATGTTTTCGGAATAACGAAAAAAGGTGGATTCAACTCTTTCGCTGGATTCGAAAGGTCCGCTTTCGTATTTCACTTCGAAACTCAATCTTTCGACGAATTTTCTTTCGCGTTAATTAGCATAACGATATTTTAAACAAGTTTTCTAAATCGTTACTTTGCCAAGCTTTCTTTTTCCAAGAAACGTTTTACAGTTTGCAATTAAACCGGAATTAAATCATTGGCCGATTAAGAAACGCTCGCTATCGCGAGCGATTTCTACCCGTCTATTTTAAGACCTTTTCTGAATCGAAATCTCCGCGGAGGGGGAGTAGAGTTTGAAGCGCAATGCAATAAATTGCAACGATTTGATAACCCGTAACATTGGCAGCGCGAAGGCACCGCGGCGAAACGCATCGCAAATTCTGTTTTTCCCGCGAAAAGTGAAGGGCGATGGAAAGGTTTTTACCCGACGCAATGAGTCGCCTTTCTAAAGTGTATCTGAGCTCAACGAGGCGTGGCTGAAAGCCGCTTCTGTTCCTCTTTAACCGATCCTCCCTCCTCATCGTCATCTCGATTTTCCTTCAGATTCGTTAGATTTATTCTCCGCGTATTTCGTAACCTCGAGAACGTTCCTTCCGAATCGGCAGGAGTCTTTGACCGGTTATCGAGGCGAGAGGAGTAACGAACGAGAATCGTGACAGTTGGAACTAACTTAACCGCGTTAAAGGCCGTGCGAAAAACTAGACATTACGAGGTAGAATTACGAACGCGAACGGGAAAATTTCGACAATGACGAATGCAATTTTCAACGCCAGCCCAGAAATAATTCGCGTAGTAATTTGCGAGGATGATTCGTTTAAAAGCCTGAATCGATTGGTCTGTCGATGAACTTTCAAGCCGGCTGATGAATCCGAGCATGTACCTAAACCGTTTCTCCTAAAACTGGGGGAGTTGGGAAAAATGTGGGATTTCCGCGCGCCAGAGGCTGCACGTGCTCGCCTCATGAATCGAACGATATATCTGGAAAGCGTATCGGCCGAAATTACAGTCAGCTGATGCTGCTGGCATTCAGGGATCCTGTTTCCGATGATAAGCTTCCATTTCAAACGGAATACGAGAGTTTCGGTGACCGGTACAAATTATTCTAGGAAAGTTCGTAGGTTTGCGTATGATAAATTGCTTTTTTGTCATCTGAGAGCCGTCAGATATACCGCCTGACCGAAATTAATACGTTTCGACGCTTTCATTCCGGTACATGTATACACGCGTGTACCATCGACTGCAATCGATGCGGCATTTACCTGCATATCGCATGTGTTCTCATCACACCGACGAGAAACGTAAATAAACTGGGAATATATCGACGAATTTTCTCGTTACGCGTGAATATGCGAACGCGAAATACTGCGATGCTAGTCGTAGGTGAGAAATAAGAAAGATTTTCCATTTCGTTGGTAAATAATCGGAATTTTGAAAAGCGCGCTCTCGTGTAATGGCACGCATTTATAGACGAGAGCGTAAATGGAAACGAGGGGACAGGCTTGTGTACGGGCCCCGATTGCGTGCCAAATCATCGCGGTTAACTTTCTCTGGAATGCAGGTACGGAAAGAAACCAACCTGCAAGACAGGTGCCACAAAATTATGGAAGCTTATCCGAGATCTCGCAAATACCGCAACTGTTTTTCTGCAATCGGAATCTCGGTGAAACGCCCACTGTTGGTTTCATTTTTCCTCCAGTCCTATTTATCCGATAATTATCGCGCAGCTAAACCGCGAAAATTGGCCCAGCAAAGAACGGACAAGAGAGAATTACCCGCATAACGATCACGCTTGTAGTCAAAGAATAGTCGAGCAAAAGAATATCGAAACGCGATACGATGATTTTTCATTTAACGAAGAAAGTAAGCCTGGATATTTGAAATTACGTGATTTGCGATCGGTAGAAATATCTAGAAACGAATAAGCGTCGTAAACACGGCAAAGAGGCATAGAAAATTCGAGACTGGCAATACGAATTAGTTTCCTTGTAGTATCTCTGATACTAAGTTATATCGCATGCTAATGAACGCATAAATATCTTAGTATCGTGTTAATACGTACAACCCTGCGATTTCGTTCGAGCGAAACGAAGTAAAAGTCGTTGAGGCTTATTTGCAAACTGGCTGGTTCCGTAAACCGACGAAAGACTGGCATTAGGAAGAAAAGGGGAAAAAGATCGCTTTGCCGCGGAAGATTAAAGGAAAAGGCGTGCGTTGCTGTGTTTTCGGTGAGGCAGCAACGGTAATCGCAACGCCATGGCAATAAGCAGCTATGTCATCTGCATTAATCGGTAGTGGTAGGTGGTGGTGAGGCGTGGAGCAGCTGGAATGCTGGAAGTTGGAGGGATTACACGTAGACAGGGGTCCGAGAGACGCGTCCGCGAGGGACAATGCCGGAGTATCGGGACGGATAGAATGGGCCCGGGCCTGCTTTCGCATCCGCGGTATGCATAGACGAGTCACGTTTCGTGGTCGCATTATCGAATTGCAGGAGTTTATTCGCTCGTGCTAATTTCCAGGGGAATGTAGAAATATCGATTAGAGGCTTGGCCTCTCCTCCGTCTACTCCTTCTGATCTAGAATCTTGCCCAACAATCCCGGGCTCTCTGCGCCCGCGCGATGCAACATTGCAACGTTCCATTAGCTGACCGGCGGAAATCTCTCGATAAAAGAATTCCATGGAAAACAGTCGGATGTCGCCCACGTTATAAACACTTTACCTACTATAAACACCCGGCGATCGCGCGGCCGGCGATGCTGTTTCGTCCTTCGAGCATGAAATATTCAAATTAACATTTGCTTACATGCACCACGGTTCCCGCTATTTTTATCTAGGCGCTCGAATCCCGCTAGGGAATTAAGCCGATCCGTCTTCGAACGCTTGGAGGAAAACTGAAAGGTAGACGCGCAATTTAACGGAATTGCCTGGCCAACCAGCCGGCTCTTTTCTTCCCGATCGCGATGCTAAGAAATCTCGGCGAAGGACTGGCATTTCCAGCGTTAACATCGCGTACATCGCCGTGTAAGCAGCGGCAACTAACAGTTGCGTAGATAGGTGCAACAGTACGGGCTAACGTGCAACGGTACTCCACTCTGACCGCGAGTGACCGTTTGCAAAAGATAAATACCTGCGGTTCACGGATACACCGCTCTGTTGTTATTTACCCGATCGTCCCACCGATCCTCCTGTCCCTTTTTACTTTTTCCTATTAAGCATAACCGCGTAATGCGACGTAACGACCAAACGATCGTGCGTCGCTCGCTTTCTCGAAATTTTCGCCTCTCGTTTCTCAAACGGGAGATAATCGACCCGGTGAAACCGAACGTCCGATCGAGGCTAAGAAAACAGTCCTGATTTGAAATTCCTCGATTTCCTGGCAATCGATGCCCAAAATTCTCGCAGGTCGATTTTGCTAGTTCGCGCCTCGCGGACGTGTACGCTATTCCGTTCGTACATTAGCGACCACAGGCCGCTTAGAAAGTTTAGGCCAAGCACTTTTCCTGCAACTAGCTGGAAAGCCAAATACGACTCGTTGGTCGAGGAACGTGAAAGAATTACGCGACATTGTAGTTTCTCCTGTATCGATAAAATTCCCAACGACCGAAAGTTTCTTATCGCGACGGTTAAAGCACCAGCCAATTTGCCTAAACCTGCATATTTTCGCGCGAACGTTCTTCCGTCTACGACTCTATGGTTAAATCTGTAGAGGGATCCAGCGAGATTTCGCGAACGAAAGTATAGCGAACGAATCGTTTCCTTCGATTAGCTGTTAAGCGAGATTCGTCGCTTCCGCTTGGAAACCTTGGATTATCGTAGCTCGCGAACCGTGTCAACCGAACGGGACAGTCGCTGGAATCTTTAGGATCGATCGATCGATCGATCGACGGTAGAAAAACTGGCGGCACTTACGAGGAATACCGAGGCACTGGCGTTATTTTCCGCGGCGCTACTGAAAAGAAGCGTACGCGCGAAAAGATTTCGAGAAGGTGATAACGAGAGCTCTCACTCTGCTTTCGAAAAACGCGCATTAATTACGCATTGGTTACAATTCTGCGAACGTGTAAAGAACGAACCGCGAATGATCGTTTTAATATTCATATTTCAGCAAGCAATTTTTTTACACGTCACGCACCACTCGGTTTCTCGATTCACGCTCTACTTCGCCCTTAATCAACTTATCGCTTCATTGCAGTTACGAATGCGATGCACCCGGCGCTAATCGCGAATTTTCTATTCGTGTCTCATTTTCACCGTATTTACTAGATCTACCGCTCGTTTTAATCCGCTATCTCGTAACTCCGATAAAACGCGTATTAAAGTGCCGGTTAAATGCTCGCTGAAATGTGCCATAGCAACCGATACACTGTGGTCATTCGTTTATTCGAAATGGATATAAGAAATTCGATCTATCAGCGTATATGTCGCGATACGGGTAACACGAAATATGTGCTGTTCTCGTCGGAGCGGGAATCAAAGGATAGGTGACAGGTATCGGAGAGGTAGTCGGTACTTACCAGAATTTGATCATAAGACTGGAGGATGTCGAGATGAAGCAGTGACAGGAGTTTGCTGTTCGATGATGGTCCGTTGGGAAGAAAATTCGGTAGACTGGGAAACGGCACAAAGCGAGAAAACGGCGGTTTTACGAGCACTCGAAAGTACCGGCGAGCGGCAGGCCGCGACGCGTGTTTCTACAGCACAACTAGCTTTCGAGAATTCCCGCTTGGAATGCCCACGAGGACGAACGGTATAAGATGCTTCGACGCTGGCTGCCTCGACAAATGGAAAAGGCACGGTTGAAGCATCTTTGCCGCGCCTACAATTACGTCCTCGTGTCTATCGCTCCTCGATCCTCCTCGACTCTCCTCGACTCTCCTCGACTCTCCAATGGCTACGCCTATGGCAACGCTAATTTCTAAACAACCTGCCATTTAACGTGCCTCGAATTCCTCTCCGATAGATCGCGTTAATTTCTCAAATTAACTCGCAAACAACCGAATTATTGCCGCACCCGATGTAACTTGCTGTTTCGCGGTGTCTAAAGAATAACAAACTGAAAGGAATTTCTCAGCTTTCCCGCTACCGTATGATATTACACGGAAACATTTGTTCTGGTTACGCTGAAATACCAACATTCATCGTAAACGTTCTAAATTTACGGGAAGAGATTTCAACGGTCTACGGAAAAAATTAATTTTAATTTGCTCAAGGCAAAGCAGGTTTGCAACTTTTCTCTTTTTTACCCGCGCCGGTATATAGCGGATCGTTTTTTTTTCCTTCTTTCCTCGCGCGGAATGCAATAAAATGTCGCGACGAAATTTCACCGAAACTCATTCGTGTAATCAGTTTTGTAGGGAAAAAAATGGTGGCTTAATGAGGACGTCGAAAGGGATTTGAAATTACATAAATCGGAAAAGCTTACTTGGCAGACGTAATGCGCAGTAACTAGAGAAAAGAATCGCTTAATACTTTCATCTCTTTTCTAGCGAAACAATTCCTTTGTCTTTAATCATTTTTAACTCGCCTTTCTTATGATGCATCGTCCGATGACTTGACAATTTTCAACGTTTATGGAAATATTCCGCTGCTGAACGAGAAAAAAAAAGAGAAGACAAAAGGAAAGGAAATGGAGGAAGAAAGAAGGAGAAAATCGATGTTAAACTCCTAAATTCTTAAATAAAGAATTCTATGATGATATAGAACCCATCGAATATATTATTCGAAGAAGCACTAACGACTGCAACTTGCGAAACGTGTTTTTCATTTCATTCGGTTAATCTATCGTCATATCTTCCGTCAAGCCCTCGACAAAATTCTGGTCCGCAATGACCTACATACTACTTGATCGATTAATTTTCCTTTGACCTCGTTCTTTTTGCAAATTACGAGATGGTTGTAAATCGTAACGCGATAAATAATAAGTCAAACATGGAAAATACGATAATAGCAGATCCACATTATCAAACTCTAACAGGGTATTAGGGAGTTCATTATCAATTTCATGAAAATTACAATTGCGGCTCGAATGCTTGGTAAGTGATATTAATGTTAATAAAGGACCTCATTATCCCGTACACTTGTAATGATACTTGTAAGCAATTAAATTCGCACATATATATATATATATATTTAATGACTATAATTTCTGTGAAATATAAATGTTCCCAATATTCCTCGTCCGCATTAAATTTCATAGATTTTAATTAAAAGTCTTAAATTAAATAGTAAAAGCATCGAATAAATTTCAGTCACGACTAACCCCTTTCGATACTGTGTCATCGTGTGACAATGCTCTACGCAGTCACAAAATATTCGTTTTGAACGGGAACCGAATATTAATTTATCGAATAAGTTCACGCGTGGAATTCATACCGATGACACTCCTCGTCTTATAAAATTAAATTAATCCCAAGACGTTAAATTAACGAGCAGACTTACACCGCTTAAAATATATTATGTAAATAAAAGATCACTTGGTAATAAAACATTTTTCAGCAACGTGGTGCTGATGATAAAACACATTTACATCGTGATATTGAAGAGATGGTAAAAGTACGAGTTCGTCGCGATAATTAATTAATCCGTGTTTCTAACTTTACAATTAAATCGTTAAAGCATTATAACCCCACGGTGATGCTCTAATTATAGCAAAATGAAGGTAATAGAGACTTTAGTTTTCTTAGCAGCAGTACAGTGGTTGCCCTGAAATCACTAGCCTAGGTAGTTTACTATAGTGCGTGAAGTAGTGGGGCGGATCTACGTTACGCATGTGCCTCTCGTCCATTTCCTTTTGGAACTCGAAGGTGAGAGGTTATTCCGTTCCATAGCTCTCTATCTCAATAATCGTTTCTTTATATTCGTGTAAATGTTTCGCCTAATTACAACGAGGTACATTCGAACGTTCAGAAACATTTCTGAAACATTCACGTTGCCTTGCAAATTACCGAATTTCTGTTACGACGGTGCTCGGGGTAATGGCTGAATCAATTGGGCGTAGTGAATATGTAGGCCACGTGGCAAAGCAACTTACTCAAGAAGAAATTGAAAAAATGCAAGCGCAAGATTCACGATTAGTCTCCGAATTTCGAGCCAATCAGCTGGAAAAAGACGCTAAAAGGCATTGGGACCTATTTTATAAGCGAAACGATACTAGATTCTTTAAAGACAGGCATTGGACTACCAGAGAATTCAATGAATTATTGGGTTTGGGTACGAAAGAAGATGAAAATGTCCTTCTCGAAGTCGGTTGCGGTGTTGGAAATTTCGTATATCCCTTGATCGAGGACGGATTGAAATTTAGAGCAATATTTGCATGTGATCTCTCCCCGAGAGCTGTGGAATTGACGAAGGTATACGTTTGTTAATTCATTCATTGTTTAATATACCTGTGCTACCACGTGCCTTATAATTTTGTTACGTGCAGAATCATTCGTTATATGATCCAGCGAGTATGAAAATCTTCCAAACGGATATTACGACGGAAAATTGTTTTCGCGAGATAGATTGCCCGGTAAATGTAGCAACATTGATATTCGTTTTATCCGCTATTCATCCAGAAAAGTTTAGAAAGTAAGCAATCATATATACTTGTTTTCAGTTCGTTAATAACCGTCCTTTATTGAAAATTTCTTTTTCAGGGTTATCGAGAATTTGTACGACATTCTTGATAAAGGTGGAATCGTGCTTTTTAGAGATTATGGTTTATACGATATGGCCCAATTGAGGTTTAAACCTGGTCACAAAATCAGTGAAAATCTTTACATGAGACTAGATGGTACTAGGTAAAATTTATCGACTTCTCTCCATCAAAATTGATTGTATAAAGCGCAAGATCAAGTTCATAGCCATGTTTTATTTCAGGTCGTATTATTTCTCGAAAGAAGAAGTATCGAGCTTATTTGAATCGGTTGGCTTTGAAATTTTAACGTGTAATTACATACAAAGACGCACCATAAATTTGAAGGAAAGAATAGATGTACCCAGAATTTTTGTTCAAGGAAAGTTCAAGAAGCTTTAACAATATTGGTATGTACTTACTGAGCATTAAAAGGGGGACGGGGCAATTATTTTCTGATACTTAACAAATGAAGAGATTATAGTTCAACTGATTCAAAATGAAGTAGTATAAGGATAAATGTCTTTCGCTCCTATCTGATTATAATGAAAGAAGGAATTATATTATCTTGTCTAAATGAATTATTATATAAGTACATATTTTCTTTGTATTTCAGAATAATTAGTGGAACTCGATGATGATAATTCCATGCTATACAAGTAAGTTGTAGCTTTTTTTCTCTGCAACAAATGTAATACGATCGTAAAACTAATTGGATGACAAAATAAATATGTCTCAGCTATGCTATGGAGCGAATTCTGAAAATCAGCAAATTCAACGCGTTCAAATGTATTATCAATCAATATTTAAAGACTTACGATCGTGTTATATCTTTTTCGTTTCTATAATGTCAAAAAATTAATTTATTTGAAATAAAATATGATGAGTACATAGTTCAACTGATTCGTAATGAAGACTAGGAGTAATTTAGTCTTTCGCTCCTATCTGATAATTTCTCGATAATATCAAATATGCAATGAATTTAAGAACAGAAATTATTAAATTTTTTTTTTATTTTGTAGAATTTCTGTTACCGAACTTGAAATCGAATAGAAACTGAAGAGCACTAATACGACGAGTGAGTTCTTTTTAATTATACGACAAAGTGACTATAAATAGTTTAAGTAATTAGGGAAATATCATTAATTTCAATGATGAGTCTGAATGAATGTTTGATTGTCTATGATATATATTCATATTAAATTTCGTCACTACCGCTGAGAAAAGAATTAATATTCCAGAAACGTAAAATTCTGGTATATCAGTAAAACAAAAATATTACCTTTTTGTAGGAAAATGAAAATCTTAAACAAGGAAAGTTGGATGCAATTTACAAACCTCTAATCACAGGTAAAAATATGTTTTTGAGAAAGAACCTTTCCGAATTGTCTTATTGTAATGATGAATAAATGTTGTACGATGATTTTAATGATTTTTTTCCATTAGCTCTATCTGAAGATGAAATATCTCTCTATCTATGAATAAAAATATAATAAAAATTTCAAGTAGCACGTTTTTATGTTACAGGTTATCACGAGAACCCGACAAAGGAAATGTGATACAAAATGTATTTTATCGATATAATTTAGAATTTTATAATATTTAATAAATATATACAACTTAATTACTATTTTTCTTCTCATCCTTTCACATATATCCTTTTATCAATGGAGTTATGACAGTAGTCTATTAACCGTGATTAGTGGTAACTCGTTACATTAAAATTCACGATATATTCGGAGAAGGTGTCGATATCGCGTTCCCAGGAAGGATTTGAAAGCGAAGCCGCAAAGACAAATAAATTGCACGAAGATTATTAATTAGGCAAAAACATGCCACGTCCCCATTTCCTTTCGTCTATATAAGCAGATCACAAAGCGGCGATGAATCTAAATTGCAAATTTCTTTAGAGCGTTCGATAGGAATACTATGATTGCAAAAAAAAAAATGTGATTATAATCCTGATTTATATGTATAAATTACGTATAAAAGCCACCTTTTTAAATAAAACATTTCAAACAATAAAAAAGGGTAATACAGATCTTGTCTTTCTAGAAGCTGCATATACGATACAGAATTTATTAGTTATCTTTATTTCTTCGACACCAGAAAGCAATTTTACCTGCGATCGCGTCGTTAAGTAAAAATTTTTTGCTGGTCAAGTTCGAAAAAGTGGCAATATAAAAATAATGACAAACCTGTATTTCCTTTAATTTTATTTCTGCATGTCCGCTCTGCGAGATCAAATGGCCGGATCCAAATATGTGAAAACACATTTTTTGCTGCTTCGATTTTGTGGAAAAATATACCTGATTTTGATCAGGGTCGATCGTGAATAAATAAAGGAAGAAAAAAGTGTATTAAAAATGCAAACAAATTGAAAACGAGTTGGAACCGGTATAGAAATGTTATTCACCGATTTAGCGGCCATGCCAGACTGGCGGTACGCATGCGCGGAGCTGTACGTTAGGCAATGACCGGGATTTCTCCCGAAATTGAAATTCAAATCGTCAAGGACATACCCTTCGATTGTCGAACGCGTTTGATTTTCAATTTAATCCTCGTAATATCGATTGAGAAAATTAATTCATCACAGTTGGCTATCGTATCGCTATAAAAAATGTATTTCTAATTATTTACTTCATCGCTACGTTTAGCTTTTACCATTTCTGATGTCAAATTCGAAAGAGACCAAATGAAATTTTAATAAAACTTTTAGTAAAACTTTCTTACTTTAACTTACTTAGTAGAACAATTGTACTAGCAATGCGTACCTTTTGTAAGAAAATGCGAAAAGCTTTGTATGATCCGAAAAATCGTACTCGGAATTTTCTTTGCCATTTATAAAGACAATGATCAGGTCCCATAAATATTCCAAATATTCCGTTACCTTTCCTCGTTTCGTACAGATTTGTTCTTATTGTTCTTATTAACCGAATATTCCAGGCGGAATTGGTCGAAAAATATTTTTCTCCAACTAATTTATGCGTATAAGCTAATGTTGTCTTTCTTCTCGCAACGTTCGTCGCCTGTCCTGTATTTTCGACAGTCGCAAAAACCCTTATTTTTCTATCAACTTATCGAAAGTGGCATATCAGGATGGTTCAAGTTCATGGAACTCGTTATAATTGTATCGGAATGTTAAGGAGCGTTATTACGTGGTATGAGGTAAAACACTTTCGTTCGTATTTGGCTGATTGCCAAGGTCCCTTGCTTCACCCGCGTGCCGTGCATCGGAGGTTATACACGGGACTGCTTCGGGAATACGTGAACGAGATTCCTTAGCAGACCTCGTCGTCCCCGACAACATTGACAGCACACGTACACGGGTTACGTATGCGACTCGGTAAACAATAGGACGTGTAACAACCCCGTGCAACATCCACCGGCTCACGCACACACACCCGACACACGCACCATTCCCGTGTCCTCGTGCATTGATCAATCGGCGAATGACGCGCATAGGACGATCTGCTCGCCAGGTATATAAAGGTATCCACCAAAAACCAAGAGCATCATTCACTCCCAGTTCATCACACGAGCTGATCTACAAAATCTACCAAACCTATCAACCATGAAGTGCTTCGTCGTAAGTACAATCGTTACATTCTTACGCAGCGATCGTTCCACGCGTTGTATTTCCATTTAATCCATTTTCGCTGATTATTTACCATTTTTCGATCATTGTCGATTAAAATTACAATCGAACCATTGTCCGCTGACATATTATATAACATTTTCAATTATCGCTTGATTGTATCTCGTGATTGTGAAATTACATATATTTTATGGAAAATCCGTAATTCGATTACGAGTAGAACACGGTTCTTCGCCGTAAGCGGAACGATACTTGAATTTGAAACGATACTCGATTGCTAAGATAGCGAGCAAAGGATAGTTGGTTAAAAGTCCAGTAGGATTCTGCTGGAGATACAAACTCTCGTTCACCTAGCAACCACCGCTTAATCTCACTCAGGAGACTAAGGTTGCACTTCTGCAAATGAAAACTATTCGTCTTGCAAACTGTTACTATTTGTTTCCAGGCTATCGTCCTCTTGGCTCTCTGCGCTGTGGCCTTCGCTGCGGAGAAACCTCTGGAACCGGAAAAGCTCGAGCCACAAGCGCAGCCGAACGCAGAAAATGTGGACGGACTGAGGGATAAGAGAACACCTGTGCTGGCCTACACTGCACCACTCACATACGCTTCTTACGTGTCACCGTATACCTACAGTGCCAGTTATAGCCTGCCCTATGCCTATAGCGCACCCTACTATCGCTCTTACCCTTATTACTATAACACCTACTACTAGGGTTAATTCTGGACTATCAGAGTTAACGCCTGATGGAATTTTCTGACGAAGACTATGGAAATGATTACGGCAATCGCAAAGATTTTCAACCAAATAGTTTATTTTGAGCTTACTTAAACTAAGATAGTCAATAGCTGGACGAAATTTTCTCCGATGTTAACTAATTCAAACAGCTCCCAACTATTTCTCCACTGAAATTCTTCTCTACGCATGTTTCGGCAATTACATGTCAATACAAGTGTTCTTCATATTGTACGTTACAATGTTAAATACAGAACATAATTAAGTTTATACGTGCCTATTGAGTGATATTACTTTCCCTATGTATGTCTAATTATAGGATAATATATTTAACGAAGATAATCTTCGACCAAACTATGCAACGACTATTCGCGCAAAGGAAACATCCGGCGCAATCCGTATGGAATCGAAGATTCAAATTCCATTCTTCAATTCCGTTCTCGATGCAGATGCAAAGTATCGTACTATTCATAATGGCGATCATGTTAGACATGCATCTATAGTTCCATCTTTAATACGGGAATGCATCTTACATCGTCGTTGCATCGACGCATCATCGCATGGCAGACTTCCTGTTGAATAAAATGGCAAGCAGATACAGGTGACATCATCGGATGCAGTTTGACGTTCTAATTTGATCGGCATCTTTTAGGATAGTACGAAGCGATTAGAATAGAAGCTATGCCCAACGGTGGAAAGGATGCAGAGTTCCCGACCGTCAGCTATAAAAGTCTTTGCGAATAAAGAGTTATATCGCTTCACGATTCTCCCGAAGTGCAGGTTATATAAAGCGATGCGAAAGGGACACGGTGAATTTTAAGGACGAGTCAAGAAATCGAAGTCCCGCGAGTTTGTAATAGCCGACGATCGCGTACCGATCGTGTTATCCAATCGAGCTCATTTCGGCAGATTAAAATGCGTAACTGTAGGCGATATTTGAAACGTTTCAAAGAATTCGTGCACGCATGAGTTACGCGTAATCGAGAATTACACAATAGGAATATATCGTTATAAACGAAGGCTTATTCCGTATTCCTAAGGACTCGATGAGTTTTAGTACTTTCACTGGGGCTTCGGAGGTTTCGGAAAATATGGACGTGATGGGAATGATAGGAGCGCTGTTCCCCATAGCTACGGAACGTCTCTTGGCGAGCCGACGGAAGTTGGGAAGAGTGACGTTTCGTTTCCTCCGCGTTTTCCTGCAGAAAAAGTAATTTATGCAAGGAAGCACGAGGCAAAGATACGAGGAAGGTCCAATTGTTCGTACTGTATCAAGAATCTTAAACTACGACGGAAGCTATGTGTCTTTTTCGCTGGTAGAATTATCGTTAACGACCGCGAATATAAGTTTCGCGAAACTGATTTATGGGGCAGTCGGTGAAAATTATTCCCAGGCAATCGGGCTTTCCGCGAATCGAATTTTGCATTTGTTGTCGCAACGCGACGTGTTTCGGGTAAAAGAAAAACGTAAAGCCGACGAAATATTCGGCCGGTCAGGAGAAGACGATACTCTACATCGATATGTGTAACATCACCGATCCGTAACAGCATTGCCTAAGTGTGATCGATGAAAGCCAGCAAGAAAGTCTATTGTAATTCGTGGATGGTCGCGACCCGACTGTATTTATACATGTGCAGGTATGGCCGTGGTCTTAGTCGGTGCGAGCCTGTCCATCCTTCAGGAAATTAGCTTTTTCACTGCAGCTGCTCTGATTACATGTCGACGGAGTCCGCGGCAGTCACGCTTCTAGCTTAGGAAACGTCCGATTAGTGCAGTGATAAGTGCAGTTGGATTATAAACATGAAGTTCCTTTTAGTAAGTATTCGTAATCTACGAGGTAAATTTCAAGCGAAACGCGACGTGGCGCAGTTTCGCGTGTCGAGATTCGGTCGTCTGTCAAGATGCATAATCGGACAAGGCAAATTGGTTCATCTTTGTTTTAGATTACGTGTTTACTGGTCATGAGCTCAGTGTGCGCGAAAGCGACAGCCGAGGCGGAAGAGAGGGAAGAAAAGCCAGAGATCACAAAATTGGAGTTAGTCGATCTCGGGGAAGGGGAAAGCGATATCGACGAGAAAGACTCGGAAGTGCAGAAGAAGAGAGACTCGGGGTACTCTTACAGGAGGCCAGAAAGTAGCGGTGCATTAGCCTCGAGAGCCCGTTTTCAAGTTGGACAATCAGGAAATCATAGAGGACGTATCGTCAATAGACATCCCGTGCAAATAAACAGACCTATTACAAAATACGGACCACCGGGTTATCAGAATTCATCTCCGGCGAGACCTACATCGCACGGTCAACAACATCGAGATAAATTGCAGTCCCACGGTCATTTCGGTCAACAGCATTCGAACTTCGATGGCCGCCCTGGCGGGTTGTTCGAACAGGAAGTTCCGAGTCCAATTAGACAGGTCGACTTCGTCGAACCGAATCCAATATCCTCTCAAAACAATGAACCCTTTGGGATTCACACGGCCAATTACTTACCGCCGCAAAATCAGAAGTTGCCCGCCTATGCCGGGCCGCACATCTTTTCTTCCGCCCAAGTAACGCAAAGTCCCAACGGCGATAATCAAGGCCCATCGGGAAACTTCCAGAGCCAGAACATCGTGCAGCCGCAAGGGCAGATATCCGATGCTGCGCTCTTCCTAACGCAAAACGCTCAAGCGATACAGCAACTTTACGGCGCACCGCCGAACGAGCAGGACTTCGCGCCGCACCTCGACCAATTCTTAGGCCATAACAATCAAGTTCCCAGTCCGAATGTCCAGTTGCAAAATTTCGAGAGCAGTTCGCAAAACCCGGCCAGCTTTTCAGGGCAGCTGCCGTCGTACGCATCCGGAACTCTTAGCGCGCAAGAAACCCTAGAGCAAATACAGTCCCTAGAAAAGGACAGATTGATCGTTCAATTGCAACGAGCACTCGCGACCCAGACTCAGGCCCAAAACGCGGATGCAGCAGGAAGGTACGCTCAAAATCAACCGAGCTTCGTTCAGAATCAAGATCTTCTGGCTTCCCTTGGACAGCGAATGAAGATTCACGGTTTAAATACACAACAGAGTACCGTAAACTTCGGCTCTGGAAATACAGCTTTCAATCAATCACCTTTTTTACCAGGAACGACCATCAGTCCGGGGTTTCCGCTTAGCTATGGACTATCGACCACTATTCAGCCGCCAACCACCGGTACGACTACGACAACGATCACCGTGCAACCCCCTCAGGCTGGCAAAGGCGACGGTAGCTCGCAAGTCGGCTCATCCGTGCCTGCGCCACCCTTAGCCTCGCCCGGTCCAGCGGTTCCGGTTTACGGTGGATTCGTGCCCACCTTGATAGCCGGCACTACATTCGTCTCGAACCTACCACCTTACGGTTCTACTTTCTTCGCACCCGGCGCCGTCACACCTGTCCAGCCATCAGGATCCTCGCCTACGCACTTTGGACTACCTATCCCTACGAATCACGGCGAGAAACCGATCTCTGCTACCACGCCGTCCTCCTCGCCATCTTCCTCGACTCCCTCGCCAAGTCGACCTGTTAACACCGTCCCACTTCCCGTCCATCCTCTTCCGACTCCCCTTCATCCAGTGGTGACGCCTCTTCGCCCAGTGGCACCTTTGCAACCAGTACTCCCCCCGGCCCCCACGCATGTGCATCCTGTTCAAACTCCATCGGCGACACATCCATCCTACGGATTGCAAACGGCGGTAATCAATCCGCTTTTATACAAACCCATCAAACCGGTCTATCCGTTCTACTATTACCCGAACGTCGCATATCAGGTACCTAAGCCAGCGTTACCGACTTATCCATGGAGCTACGCGCCGACTTATGCTCAAACCAAACCGACCCAAATATGGAAATGACGTGGTCCCGTTCCTCGCGGGTTAATCTTAGCTTGCTTCCCCGTATCGAGACTGACTGTTTGCCCACGCGGAAAAGAGAACCCGAGAGATCGAAGAAGAAAGTAACTGGCGCCGTGGCGTCCAATTAGAATCGCGATAACGCGCTTTGCAAATAACCAAATACGATGTCCTCGTGGCCGTGGTTGATATTTAATACGCGACGCTTCGCCTACATTGCATTTGCTATACCTGAATTTCCACGGATTTTCCTTCTCTTTTCTTTTCTTCGATTGATTCGTCGCACGGACGTAAAGCCGACAGGATGTATTTTGTTCCGTGCGCAAAGGTATATCCTGAGCTTTATCGGCTTCGCTTTATCGGTTGCTTACTGTGGCAATCTACGAATCTTCGTTATCGTTGGTAAAAGGTTTTTTTTTTTATAATCTAATTGGTAAAAATAATCGGGATTTTGCTTTTCATACCATGTGGGATAAACGGGATATTATTCGTGCTTTTCTGTTTTGTATTTATGTAGGTTAACGTTATTTCGTACATTTTTGTTCGCAACATCGACATGCCATTGACATGCCATATCGAATTTCGATATGTTTGCCTTATCCGTTAACTGCGTACGATTTTCCTATAGAATGTTGTACATACGCCAGTTTTATTTATTACATCGAATAAATATTTTTTTACCGTTGAACAAAAACGTTTTCTTCCACTGATTTCGCGCAATGCCAAAGCGCGCGAAAGCTCAGGGTTCGATAAAATCGAGCTGGGACTCGATACTACCAAGAGTTACTAAAAAAGAAAAAAGGGAACTCAATTCGCGAGCGTCGTGCTCGTTTCGCTGTCAAAGAAAGTACACCCTAGAAAACCAACTGTCTCCATTTCCGGCCCGTAAACCTATACCAAGGAACTCTCACCGAAGGCTTAATGGGCATCCAACCGATCTGTCGCAGCTCGAACGTGACCTCGAAAGTCGTTCGATAATTCTAATCACGATCATTTTATCGTTGACCAGATTATTCGGATATTCCCGAGCATACATAATACGTTCCTCGCGACCAGCTGTGTATCTTATCCTCGGCTACATAATCTTGCAACACGTTTTTGTTAAATAAGAGGCGTCTCACTTCGCTCTGATACCGTGTCCCGCGTTTTACGATAAATTGCAAACCGATGAAGATATTACGAGTACTACTGAATCACTACTAATAACGCGTTTTGATCGAAACGTATTTACGAAACGTTAAATTTCCGCAAGGATGCATTGAAAATTTATTTACATATTCGAATTGTTCGTTTAATATTCCCATCGTATTTCTCCATAATTTTGCTTCCATAAATTTGTTAATTTCCATTTGTGTGTTTATATTTTTCGCTGCAATTTCGAGAAGATTATTTTATCGTTTATATGCAAACTGGTTTGTTTACTCGTACTTGATAAGCGAGTTGTACCTCGGAAAGGTAACGATGTTATATCGTGGCGCAATGCAGGTACGAAGTACTATCGAGGAATCACGTGGCCGGGTTGCTTACACGATTATACCGCTAAACGTACTAGATTTCTACAAATACGGAACTGGTGTAATTGCTTGCGAGGTGGATGGTCACTTGATTTTTCGTCAGTTCCCGGCCGAAAGAGAAGGACGAAAGAGAAGGAGCGGCAGTTATAAAGGGACGACTTAGGTAAAGTCCGTTGCTTCGCGATTCACATAGGAAACTCGCTGCCAACTCACTTTCCGCCACTGACCCGAATTTTATTCCACTTTTCGTTTTGGTGCACCTCGTGCACTTTTACCGTTTTACTTCGGACCTGTCCGACCGGGATTTCTTTTTCGAAAAAACCGTTTATATCTTGAGAAATCTAGAAACTGGACAAGCGGAAAATAAGCCGATCCGATCTCTTGTTCTGTCGTCCGACGATGCCAGCGATACTAATTAATATTAACAGAACCAGTAAATTCGTGACATCTTTCGCGGCTCGGAGTCATTGATATTTATACGCGTTTATTCATTCTCTGGCGTGAAATTATACGACGCAACGAAATTTTTACTCGTTTGACACGCTATAAATTACTCGAAATAATTAATTCCTGTTTCCTTTGTTTTTACAGATATTAACGTCCGAATGATCGCGTTATTTAAACGAGCCACGTATGATGCATGGAATGTCACGCGAGCGTTGCGATATGTTGATAGAAAGCTTAATTATCGGCTTGTCGATCGTACCTATTTTCTATGCAAATGATACAGTTCTCCCAGATATATTTCAAACTAGGGAAACATCTCGCTTTCTTTGTTTAGAATGGTAGTTCACATCATATTTCCCCATGGCCATTTAGGAGGCAGTGGAACTTTTAGAAACGTTTGTAATTACGTACATTTAATCGAATTACCGACGAATATATCAGACATTTATTTCCGTGGAACGTAATCGATATTTATTACATCTTTTAGTTACCGATTATGCACAGCTCATTTAACCAATTCTATATAATTTAGAATCATTAATATAATCATCGCGATACACCTGCTCTTTCGCAGTTGCTCCCCGTAGGAAAGATAAATATGTTTTTAATACATTTTTATCGCGATTCATTCGAAAATAGTATAAATAAACATATCGCGTGACGCAATGAGGAAAAGATCGGCATTTTTGCCTGTTTTCGAATTTCGTTCCAGCAGCCTGAAGGATACAGTAACGATGGGTTTTCTCCATAGCAAGAGTGAAAGTAAAACGAAATCAATCGGTGGTTTCAGCTGTTACAGATCGTGGACACACCGGATGGAAGATGTCGGTTGCTACTTTGACTTTTTACCTGTCGCCACTGGCTACTCATAGTTGCCTTTTTCCTCCTCTCTTAATTCCTCTGTCAACGATCCGATTATTCTCCATAAAAATAGGGATACAAAAACATCTAAATCTTTGTTACTTTTTGCTCGCAATTGCTGCATTTCACTTTCCAACATCGAAATTACTTTCAGCCGCTTCCGACGGAGGAGTATATTGGTTACATGAACCACACCTTTACTGCTCCTTTCGTATCATAGCACATCATAATTGTATCCACAAAAGGCGGAAGAGCGTTCTCCCTTCCGTTCTTTCTCGGAGGAAAGAGAAGGAAGGAGAAGGAAAGAGAAAGACGCTTGTCACCAGAAGCTCTGGTAAAGTTTGCAAGATTGCAATGATAGCTATGTCTTCTCAACGTCGGCGAATTACCCAACGAGTCGGGAAGAAATTTTAATTGCAAGTCCTCCGCTGCTTGGCAGCGAGTTATCGCGAAATTGTCTAATAAGAAGCGGTGTCATATTTGAGAACGTACTATCTCGACACGCTAATACGTCATGTAACAAAAGTATCGGTAGAAATTTAGGAATAACGAAATCTGAAGGAAGAGAAGAGATGGATTGTAGCGAGACGTAGTCGTGTTACGTTTCGATAGAACGTACACGTGATTCTCTAACGGAGAACCCTGAGAAGAATCGTATTCGTAGGTCTTAATTACCTTTGTAACCGGTGCTATCGATGTTCGATCTCGAGAAGAAAACGGTTTTCTTCCTTCTTTTCGTAAGAGGTCACCGTCTGGATTGAAAGGAAACGTCCGTTTCGGTGCGTCAAAAACAAAGCCCGATGGTATCGATTTCGGCACTTTTACCACGCACGACAGTCTCATTTGCAAATTTTACGTCCCATGATAAATTAGAGTACGATCTTCTCAGAGAGGATTTTGCGCAGGTGGTGGTGCACTAGTACCAGCGCGGAGAGACTCACCTTCACCTAGACCTTTCTTTCACCATGTAAGAGGGGATTTGTATATAAAAGGTCTCTTCTGAGTAGCAATGGCATCAGAAACCACAATTTCACTTACATACTCGGTTGTTGCTTGACCACGAGAACTAGCATACAGAACAATTTCACTTAGGATCATCATGAAATCATTCGTAAGTGTATCAGAGAAATTTTAGTTTCGTTTTACCTTCGTTTCGTCTAATCACGGGAGACTATCTTTCCGCTAATATCTCGTCCGCTGACACGGTTACGCGACTTTCATTTGCTTTATCCTTTTCCAGGGGTTTTTGGTCCTCGTTTTCGTCGCTGTTTCCAGCGTTTCCTGCAGAGAGACAAAAGGAGACATTATACGTCCGCTGAGGCTACCGCTAAAAGGGAAACGCGGTGTGGCGGAATTTTCTGGAGGCAGCTACTCGTCCGGTGGATCATCCTACAATTCTCCCCTTCTAAGCTCCGGATATAGCGGTGGATCTCTCGGAGGATACTCCTTGGGACATTCGGCAGGTATCCAAAGTTTGGGAAGCGGATCGTTGGGACACGGTTCTCTGGGGTATTCCCTGGGCTCCGGAGGACACGGTTTGGCTCTGCAAGGACTCTCGGTCGGAGGACACCTCGGTCAATCCTCGTACGGCTCGCAGAGTTCGATCGGCGGAGGAGGAAGCATCGGTCTATTTAATCCGTCCTCGAAGAATGGCCCGGTCACATTTGGCATCCATGGAGGCGGCGTTTCTGCTGGCAGCTCCAGCAGTTATTCAACGCCAGTCTACGCAACGGGAGTTCACGGATTGTCGGCATACGGCAGTGGTGCTTCAAACAGTATCAGCCTTCCCATGCTGGGATCCGGCCACAGCTCCTCCTACAGTTTACCCTCAGCCTCTCTGAGTTCGCTAGCCAGCTCTGGAGGTCATAATCTGCCGCTTCAATCGGTCTCTCCGAGTTCGTCCTATTCGGTCAGCGGAGGTTTAGTAATAGACCCGAGTTCCCTCGGCAAAGGGTCTTCCAGCTACGGTCTTCCCATTTCTTCCTCTCACGGTTCCAGCGGTGGTTCTAGCAGCTACTCTCTCCCGATATCTTCGGGCTCTCACGGAATATCTAGCATCTCTTCTAGTCCCGCCGGTTCCGCCGGTTATTCTCTGCCAGTCCCGTCTGGCTCATCGAACAGCCACCTAACCCTTTCCTCTGGTTCTTCCGACAGCTCTAGTTACTCTCTTCCCGCATCCTCTGGATCCTACGGATCTGGGTCATCCATTTCTAGTTCGCATTCCAATTACATCCCGTCCTCCTCCGAGGTCTCCTACTCTTCCGCAGGAAGTTCCAGTTATTCCAGTCCCTCGGTCGCCTATTCCGGCTCTGGTTCCAGCTATTCCTCCCCTTTATCTAGCTACTCTAGCCCCAGTTCCAGCTACTCCAGTCCCAGCTCCAGCTACTCCAGTCCCAGTTCTAGCTACTCCAGTCCCAGCTCCAGCTATTCCGGGTCCTCCAGTGCCTATTCGTCGAGTTACTCGGCTCCTTCTTCTTCCTACGGCACTCCCGTCGAGTCTCACGGATCCTACTCCAATTTGAGTCCTAGATACGTTGCATATCCCAGCGCGAAGAGCTACGACAGTCTGAATTCCGGCAGCAATAAATACGACACGATTTCGTATTCCAGTCCGAGTGGAAAGTACTGAATTTCCAAGTTATCGAATCGAATGAAGCATCTCCTGCCGATCCCGTGACAAACGTAGATTCCAGTTGACCGTTAATCGTGACCCAGTTTTAGACAAGTCGATCGTTAGGGGACGAGCGAAACGTTCGAGGATCGTAGGATATCGTGCTAATTTATACTTTTACGTTTCTAGCATAATTACTCTATTTAAGGCGTCGTTGTGTATTTATATTCCTGTCATTTGCTTCGAGTACCATTGTATACATTCCGTAACATCGATATGCCGATGTTTGTTTCATAGTTTTATAACGTTTTGTTTATAATAAAGCGACTTTTCTTTTGTATTCGACTGACTATCCCACATTATCCCCGGCGGAATATAAATTCCAGATTTATCGGAGACGTAGCATGTAATGTATTCGCGAGCTTTCACTGTGCCAAGTCCATTAGCAACAGCCTAGACCGATCGAAATTGAGAACGACAGGTTCGATTAAAAGACCAACTCGACGGAATTAAACGACTCGCCGGAACGTGCTTCACCCGGCGGATCCTTTCTTTAAAAATCGAATTTCTTTTGCGATCTATTAATTAGCATTTCCACAGGCAATATTTATTAAGATTATTTTTATCATTGGCTGTCGGTGTTCGTAAACTGCCGCGATTAAAATATTTCTCCACTTATTAGCCTTTCGCGGTGAAAGTTATCGGTCACGAGAAAAGATCGCTACACGTATTAAGGATAAGGAGAAGAAACAGTGTCAAAGAAGATCACTTTTACTCGAAGACTAACACCGGCGAAATGAGCGAATTCCTTTCTAAACTTTTGTTCTTTTTGGGAAAGTATCCGAGGCGCGTTATATACAGTGCAAGCCGGTCACTGCTCGTTCGTAGACCGGTTTAATACCGTTTATAAGGGAACTGGTCTTTTTTCCTTTGCCCTTATTCCTATGACAGTAACGGTACCGAGGGTATCCGTGTAATATCATCTGTGTCCCAAGGAAACTGCTACCCGAGAAAATAGTGGAAGGAAATATAACGGAAAATAGTGGTTCGTCGCTTTGTTCACCGGGATCGTAAACTTCGGATAGTAAAGCAATTCGTTACACTTTTCGCTATATTAATAACTAAGCAGCGTAAAATCGAGATTAAGAGCTTTAATTCGGCTTAAACGGAGAGTCCTATAATTTTGTTTAAAGTTTAACTTAATCCGGCAGTCTTCGAACGCGCGTAAATGGCTTAAAGTAACCGAAGAACCGTAGCGGAGCAACTGGAACTGCGGCCGAGCTTGCAAACTTCTACCTTTCCAGGAAAGGCAAACATCTGCGATTCCCGAAACTATCTCGCCTGTTATCGAAAATAAAATTATACACCGACGCTTGTCGCCCGATCTTTGCCGATAAAATAATCGGAACAACGGTTATTCGTCAGGAAAGATCGACAACTGGTATCCTTTGTTCGATTCTCGGTGTAAGACGACACCCACACAGAAGAAAGTGCACGGGTGCGTCGGTGCAGTGTTCTTGGTGCCGTTCTCGTCGAGCGTGTCCTACTTTTCAACGTTCGCACGTGCACACGCACGGATAAACACAAATCCACGTGAAAAAGGATGTCGACGAAGAAGCTCGAGCAACTGGAGACGCGGAATGGTTGGATTGGTCTAGGAGCTCGGCAGACTCAGAGAACCGGTGCATCGGCTAGATCATAGAAAAGCCACATTTCACTATTTTCCGACTGGTTCAGCTAGCGACATACTTGCGCTTCACTCTCGCGCGGGTACCGGTGACGTGCCTCGAGCGAAAACAGGGAAAATTCAGCTCTTACTCTTCGCCAAGTGGTTCTCCTTAATGATCACGATCGGTATCGCCATTCGATGAATTTCACGCGAAAATCTCAAGCACAGGATGTGAAAATATATTTCAGATTTCCGACGCGCGTTTCCTTTCATCGGATACCTCCGATCTCGCATTGGAAAGGGCACTTTCTCGAGCGGCGCCTACTCCGAGTTATCATCTTTTTTTCCCTCCGTCGAATACGCCGCTTCCTCGCGTATTCGGAATCCGTCTACTTCGAATTTTACACGTCTCGCCTATTAATCACGGTGGGCCATTGGAATGGCGGGTTTATGCGAGACAAGGTTCTCGTGGCAATGATTCGCAGCGGATGGACGGGGCTTGGACGGTGAAAGTAAAGCTGGCCGAGAAGATGGACGCGAGTGGACCGCGCGCGATTTCCGAACCGATTCGAAAGAACGTCCGTCTTAAAAGGCGTTGCGGGACCGGAACTGAAAGAATTCTCTCGCGGCTATCGTGCGAGTTCTTACTTCCGCGACCACGCCGCGTTCTTTCCGGCAAATTGCTCTCTAACAAAAGAGAGGCCGATCCGATTGTCTTTGCCGGATCGCGTGCAAAACCAGACACTCTCTGTTTCTCCGTCGCTCCGTCATTTGCTCCAGCCACGAGAACATCATGGCGGTAATTGCTTACCGGCCGTCTAAACGGGCTTATCTCCTCGGCTATGAACAAGAGCTTTCACGCTTCGCCTCTTTATTTCCTCCGTCCCAGCCTCCGTCTATATCCCACCAGTTTCATCTCGGACCAGTCGGCCAAGCCGCGCTATACGTTGCCAACGAGATCGGGAGGAGTTTTACTATAGCCGGTTTCACTGAACCGGGCGTGCACCGACCACGTCTAGATCTACATACATATAAGAGCAGAGAAACCTTAAACTAGTTTTCGCGATTTTTCAGCCGGCCAAGTATAAAGGAGAAATTCAATGTCGGCCGATACGTCATTAGACATCGCGCCGGCGTGCCGATTCGATCTGTTCGATCACAGGTATCCCGGTCAACGCCAGTGAACGGTGGAACGCGGGCAGCGAATGAGATAGCGCGCAGAGGAACCGACACACCGATCAAACTCGCTTAATTATCGACAGCCGATCTCCAGGCAGATCGAAATGGACTTGCCGGTTGGTATACACATCCTCTTATTTTTCTCTGATAAACGCGTTACCGATAAGTCCGCGTGCCGCTCTACCGCTAAACTGACACCTCGATTTAATCCTCTTTCCGTTCCAGCTGCTTCTCCTAGTGTCGTCGTTAGCGGTCCTCGTGCAGGGATACGGGAAGAGCAACGATCCAAACAACGAGCCCTTCCTCCCGATATACCCGATTTACCCGTACAGTCCAAAACTGATCAAACGAGGAGCCGAGAAGGAGAGCGTGCCGCAGATCTCCCCGGAATTGTACGCGCCAAAAGTCGACGCTAAGGACTCGTATAGCAGCAGCTTTAACGCTCATCACCCTCGAGATCCTTATTATCCTAATTATAACCCGTATCCCAAGGTTTCCTCGCCGTCCAATTACGCGTTCCACGGTTCCCATCCTTACTCTTACCCGACAGAGCCTTACAACGTGTACAACCCTTATCCATCCCCGTACACGGTCCCTCCCTCCCCGTCTTACACGCCGATCCCTTACTCCACCTCCTATCCCAACTACTACTATCAACCTCCCTATTATTACCCGAATTATTACACTCAGCCGTTATTCCCGCCGCCGCCATTGCCGCCGCCTGCTGTCGATTACGGCGATTCCTATTCCGACGCGGAAACCTTCGGTAAGGGCAAGGAGAAGAAACAGAGCGGGGATAAGAGGTACAGAAACAACGAGGCAGGTCAGTTCGTCGATGGAGCCAACTACATTTCCGAGAACCAGAAGGATCTCGACGGCCAATCGAGCACTTACAAAGCGACCAGTCTGCAGAATCAGCTGGGACAAACGAGCGAGCTGCAGATAAAGAACCTTTTCTTGCCGAAAACCACGTACAGAGTGATCAGCGTGGCTGGACAACCGGTAGGCCCAGACTACCCTCTGCCAGCGGCTTACGTAAAGGCTCAGCAGCTAGAGGAGCTGATGAACCGCGATTGGATGAAAATACTGGCGCAAAATTTGCAACAGGTCTCTCAAGAGTACTCCACGTCGGAATCGGGCAAACACGTCGCGACTTCGGCGAACGATAACCAAGATGCAGAGCACAACGACCAGGGTAAAGACACGCGCTACCTTTCAGTCCCTAACATTATCACCAAGACTGGACTCACCTACGTGGTAAATCCTCGGAACATGCTCGGTAAGTTGAACGTCGGGCAGACGGTTAGTCCGATCGTTCAGACCCCAAAGACTCGGTTGAAAAACATGAGGTATCCACCTTTGAACCCAGGGGTGTATACCACGATCGAGAAGCCCCAAGAGAAGGATCAAACCGAGACCAACGAGTACGAGAATTACGAGAGCTCGTCCTCGCAGGACACTCAGGACTACGACGGTTCCTTGAACCAGTCCGACAAGCAGCAACAAAATTACGGGGTGGACGCTGACCAATCTTATCAGAATCAAAATTACGTTACCGCGCAGACGCCGCGAAGCTACAACTACCAGTACAATAACTATAACACGCCGCAGACGGTGATACAGCGTCAGTCGCAGCTGTTCAAGAATGCCGTAGATAATGTAAATTTCGGTGCTAAAACGAAAAAAGGGTAAATTAGTCAACCGTTCCCTTTTTGCATGGTGCTACAAGTTGTTTGTTGTTTTACAGTTTTATTTTTATACCTTTAGTTGACGAAGTTTTACGATGAGATAGTATTTATACCTTTTTTTTTTAATGTACTACTTTTACCTTGTATTCGCAACGATTGCCGCCGGTGTGTCGTCGTGACAAATGTTAATGTAAGTCGAAAAATTATATACTTTCGCGCGAGATAGCGCGAGGTGCTGAATCTCCTAGAATACCAATTTCTACTCGTTTTTTTTATCTCGAGAGAATTTTAATGCCACGACCTTCCTCACCTGGCGACTTTTGCGTCCTACGTATATGCAAATTTTGTATCCATTTTGACATTGTTAGTAATAAAATATCGTTGTTGTTTTCTTCGTAAGTTACCTCCTTTCTCCTTTACCCCTACGCTCTAGACACAGACGTCTCGTTTCTTCGATTTAATCGCCGCTGCTAACAATTTCGCCAACATCTCTCTATTCGCTAACCTTCCGGCTGGAAGAACAATCGAGCCATAACGACGTCTAAATAGCTTGTTGCTCAAGTCGAAACTTGCGATAGGCGTAGGCCGGTGAACGGTTCGATCGGTATTGAGATCGGCATCGATCGTTTGGAGATGGAAACGCGAAGGAAAGGAAATGATGCGGATCTTGACGACGTTCGGTGGATCGTTTGGGCGCGGTAATGGAAAGGGGANCGACGACGTTCGGTGGATCGTTTGGGCGCGGTAATGGAAAGGGGAAGTGAGATTCGAATCGAAGATCGCGGCAGGTGAGAGAGGGAGAGTGAGGGAGAGAGAGGGAGAGAGCGGCGTGTCGGAGTGTTTTGCTTTATTTTTCGCATTCCCAACGAGTGTGCCGGTGGTCGAAAATAAAATCGGACGAGCCTGGCCTCTTACTTTCTCGTACCTGGCTTCTATCTCGGTCCCTTATATACACGGTGAGTTGAAAGCTCCATCCCATTATTTCTTCCTTCGCTGCTTCCTCGGTTCTTCTGTTTCCACCAACTTCCTTTCAGTTCTCCCAACTTTCATAATGCTATAAAGCTTCTAATTGCCTTTCCTTTAAAACCAACCACTTCCGATTCTGTTCGTACAATCTTAGCATAATTACTCGTTTGAATTTCATCGCCGTCTTTCTATTTACGCGACTCCTTTCGCCTCGGAGCAGGATAAACTTTTCGTCTGCCAGGGAATACGGATCGCTATGTATTTTCGCGTGGTCCAGTCCAGGTCACCATGCTCTTGTCCAAGATTAGATCTCCAAGTTTCGGCGACCCCTCGATCACTCTACGAACTGTAAACGAGCGTGTGGATCGCTCTAGGAACCGAGCATCTTCCCCGGCTCTATCCGTATCTCGATGAAATCGCGATCTCTGAACTGTCAAGCTGCATACGTCGCCACTCTACGGTCGAGAAAGTTCCTCCTTTTAATTGAAGATAATTCGACTGGATGTACGAGTAAGCCGGTCATCATTTATTAGATCATTCTCCTTGCTTCCACACCCAGAATGCGGATAGAAAGTGGTTTTTTTTCCTCTTCGACGAATACGTGTACTCGTACCTGTATTCCTACCTGTATTCCTACCTGTATTCCTACCTGAACTGCTGTCTGGAAGAAAGGGTCTACGGAAATACGAGTCTCAATGACGCATCGTTCGGTGCAGGGAGAAGGATCGACAAAGAGATGGATGGACTCGAACAGATCTCCTTTCCCTCGGTTAATTGCAAACAAATTTTTCGAAGGCGCCTCAGAGGGAAAAGTAATCCTCCTCTTTTTCTTCCAAGTTCCTTCCGTGCGCGGGTACACTTTGCGTCGCCTTCCTGTAAATTTCACTCGTATACGAGTGAAATTTAGCCGCGATTAGACGAAAGATACGTTTTATCGTACCGGCAGCTAAACCCGTCCAGACGCGATATTTTCCTTTTATTCTTTGATAGGAAATCGCTTTTCAGCGAATTATTTGCTTTTCAACCCGGTTAAAATTCCTAAAGAATAGCTTCAGGGTCGAACACGTCGAACACACCCTTCGATTGTTAGTATCCCCCTCTTCGCTTCGTTTCTCCTTGCTTTTTACCCTGCGTGAAAAATCCAACAGGCTATGAAGTAATTCGTAAATGGAGGAATCGTTTCTTCCTTTTCCCGTATTCGCCGTATTCGCGACGTATTTACGAAATAGAGGCACACGGTCTGCTTTGTTATGTTTTCCGTGATGTTCCACAGACGCTGTCGACTGCAGGCCAAGAACAATTTCAGTTCATTAGCAGACTAATGAACCGATTAACCGGCGAAGCAATTAATAGAACTTTGTATAGGAAAGCTCGGAACGATTTACAAGGAGATTACCGACTGGAACCGGGCCGCGACAGTCGTTTAGTACACCGTCTTCCGTTGACAATGCATTTAGCATGGATTAGTCCGGATGGAAATTAGAAAGATCTATTTAATGACCAGTTTCCGATCCCCACGCCGCGTATACCCGTTTGCATTCACTTTTCTTCGATACGTTCTCACAGCCAGACGTCTAATAACGCTTGTTTTTCTCAAATTAATCCTTTCGGGTAATTATCGTCGGTTGCTATCGTGAGAAACGCGTATCATTCGGCGAAGAACTGGAAATTAGAAAACCGATATCTCCAGGAACTGATAAGGGCCGCGTTTATTTTATAATCCTGTTTTCCGTATCGAAACGTGGTTCTCTATCCTCTGGAAAATCAGCGATTAACGAAATTAACTTTCGAATTCGTCGCGGATAATCTCGAAATAATATTATCGTTTTATAGTACGGTCAATCGTGGTGTTTCAGCTCGGCTATTCCAATTTCCTGATGTTTCCTTTTTTTTTTTCGGTTCGCGGCACGTTCTATAAAGTTTAACCTCGAGAGGGATAAAACAATCCCTTTGCCTCTGGCCGAGTCCTCTCGGTATTCCCTGCACGTGGTCCAGGAGGGCCAGTAAAGACGCTATGATCCACGAGTGAAATGTGCCTCGTCAAGATATACATACACACTACTGGTAGGGGTAAAGGCTATATAAGAGAAGGTGAATCTACTTTGGTTTTGTAGTAGAGCTGGAATCTTCGGGTCGCGATCGTATCTCGAAATTAAAGCGACATGGTAAGTGGTTTGAACCCCCGAGAATATTTTCGAAAACAGTGCCTTTCCGTTTCGAAACAGCTACGTTCCCGAAACTACCGCGCGTCTATCCCTTCGATCGACGACCGCTTAAATAAAATTTCACCGATTTCGAAATTCGATAACTTTTGAAAATGAAATCCGTCGGTTGTGTGCTACTTTGATAATGTTGCATCAAAATTAATATGAGAACCAGGAAGAGAAACTCTTACTTTTCCGTCGACGATGCGGTACACTTGCTCACGGGAGTGGTCCTCCCCCGGAGGGTCTACATCCTGGCGCAGTGTATAAAAGAGTGGTCCATGCCGGATGTTTACCCAGAACTTCGCGAGCAGTGAAAGTGTATCCTGATGCAAGTTTATTTTTTACCAGTAGTTGCAATGGTTAAGGAGCACATATATGAACTTAAATAACAGCTACAGCGTTTCATAAAAATATTAACACTTACGATTGCAAATTCGATAAATTCCAAATTTTCAATTATTCGAGTAAATCTATATAAATATACGAGAGGGGAACATATAGTTTGTGAGTTACATGGTACTCTGATTGTTTTGCAGAAATTCTATTTGATACTAGGTCTGCTGTGCATCGGTGCGTACGGGGAGCAGAAGATCAACTTGGAAGACATAGAAAGAGACAATCTGAGGGTGGAAGGCCTACCGAATTATGGAAACATGCGATCGGAGGAAGCGAGATTCCAATCAAAGCCGAAATATAGCCAGCAGTTCGAAATGCCCAACCAATATCACGCGCCAAATAATTCACCCGTTACATACGTAACGCCTTCTCCGCTGCAAAATGTAAAGTACCTTTGTTCTCCTTTATAAAAGTAAACATCAGGAATGACGTTTCATCGTATTACGTTTTTATCCAGCAAGCATCGGAATCGTACGTCCAGCCGCACAAATATGCCGTGAAGGAGCAATCTTTTCAACAGCAAAGCAACCCCATACATAACATCTTGCCCAACGAATTGTGGCAACGATTCTTACGGCGTTACAACGAGTACAAGCAGCAGCCTCCAGTACCCCCGAAAGGAAACGTTTTCCAATCGAAATTATTGACCTATCAACCGGAAGTGAACGTCGGTAATCAGGTGCAGTCTGTCCAGCAAAAAGCGGTTTCGGCAAAATACGCGAAGAGTGCGAATAAAGGTATCGGACGAATCGTAAATATAATCACGCGTAATTTCCATCCCAACGCGTTACGTAACTAAATTCTACTCTTTGCAGAGCTATTCATCGATATCCCGACGATGCACATTTTGAATTACTACCCGAATTTAGAGGTAAATTCTGGGAAAGGCAGCGCACCTCAATTAGCCACAGCGTCAACCAGTCACATATCGATCCCTCTGTACACGTCGACGTTGAATCAGAAGCCGATAGATTCGGTGAGGCCACGTTACCAAAACTCGGACGATCCCAAGTATAACACAGCTCCGATCACTTTCACGCCTAAGGTCAATACCCAGTGGAATATCTGTTAGAAAGAGTTAGAACTTTCGGCGAATCGATGTCTAAACCATTGGTGTTTCAGGTACCGAAGAGCGTTGTCTCGTCAAACCCGGTCTTGTCAGAGAAATACGTCAACTCGCAGTTAGCGAGGACACCGATTTACGCGTCGCAAGACCAATCGGCTGCTCAAGGAAGGCAATTTTTGTACACTCAAGCGAACCTTACTCCAGTCCAGCCGCAGTACGTTTCTCAGCTGGTATACGCACTTCCGGCAATGGTTTACATGCATGCCACGCCAGTTTACAGCGACGCTTATGAGCGTCCGTCCGGCTACGAACAGGATAATTTCTTGCAAGGGAACGTGAAATACACCGCGCCGCCTGAACAGTTGCAATCCGAGAAACCAGTTGCCGATGAGGTACCGAACCAAGTTCTGGGCCAGCAGAGTAGTCAGAGCGTGACTCAGAATTACGTCAAGGTTGGTAACGATGCGGGGAAATAAACGAAATTTCTTCTCGGCTAATACCTTCCGTGGTAAAAACGTGTGGTCTGTCGTAACAGGACCCGGAAAAGCCCAACACCGATTTGATAGCGCCTCAGACAGATCCGCAGGAGTTTAAATTCGAGGCTGCGCCTTTGCCGCCTGTTCCCATAGAGAACGAGCCCGTTCCGGAACAAAATCACGTAGGTTCCACCGAGCCTAGGTCGCTCTTGGAGTCCTATGTCCCGAGCAAGTTAATCGCCGCTCATGACACCGTCAGGTACCAGATTATCCGTTACGATATTCCATGCGCGTACGCAAGATTTTCTTCCTCCCGACACTTTTGCTAAATGATCGTTGCAGGTATCAAGAGAGGCCGATAAATCTGGAAGGCGGCTTTCTTCCGTCGAAAGAGAATTTCGTATACAAGAATCGTAACATAAATTAACGCGCAGTAGGTTTTCACCTGGTCTGACAATTGACGAATGTCGAGCATGATGGTCAGTAGAAAGGGTGATATCGTTAAGGGATGATATTTCCACGTTCAGAGCAATCGAGAAACAAGCAGAAACATGCCGTCGACAATAAAAAGCGTGATCGCATCTAGTCTTTCATCGTTAAATCACAAGCATAGATGTCATACCTATATCGAATATTGTTATTCTTCTATTCTTTTAAATACCCATGGGTGTACGTTTTATACGACTTTTAAATAAATTCTTACTAAACCAAACGTTGTTTTGTATGTCGAACCACGTTAAACATGGCAATCGATCGAAATTTTCCAAACATTTCCAGAGAGCAAGAGATGTATATCCACGTGACCTTAAATTTCATTTTTATATTTACAAATTCACGGGACGAATGAACTCGTCGAACATTATATACGTTTAAACGTCTCCCGGATATGAATAAACGATAATTAATCGGGAGTCGTGAAGCGGATAAATAACGGACTCGATTAGATTCATCGATTATAAACGGCCGTTAAACGTCAGAATTAAACGTCCGATTCCTTCTACTGAACTAATCATTTTTCGACATTGGCTAATTTATTAGTTCATTCGCTTAATTATGGGGTTAGTATAATCAGGATAAAAGCGTTATCCATACCGTTACGTACTCTAATAGAGAGTCGTTGACACAAGGTAATGGTAAGGACATAAACTTGTTTACGCGTATACCGGCGTGCCAAAATGAGAAAGCGGATGCTGAAGAAAGAACCCAATGGTGTAGCCTTTTGAAATCGCTCGCAGTGTCGTAAAAATCTTATTTTATCCTTCCTTTCTCGTTAACACGCTCGTATCCACGCACCAACGTCCATATATTTATAACGGTACTTAAAAGATTTTTCAATTCTTCTCGCGAGCGTTAAAATTTGCGTAACCGCGAAGAATTATTAAACTCGAGAGGATCGTTGTCGCGGTGGATATTGGGGAGAAAAAAGGACACGCGTCGCGTTCGGAGGTAATTAATCGTGTGTTTAATCAGGTCGAGAGAGGGAGTTGGAGCAGGGTCCAGGCTGTGGCGGTGTGGAAATATCGAGCGAGGATGAGCACACGGTGCTAGGAAGGTCGCTACGCTACTGGAAGGTGTCTTTCCATATGTATCGGATGAGGAATGCTAGCGTGTTACGGCGGTGAAACTATAATCGTGGTGTCCCTCTCGCGGTTCAGGCGAAGGCATATAAGGTGGGATGTAGCTGCCACTGCTTCATCAGTTCCAAATAGCGAGAAGACCGCTAAGCGCGCAAGTTTAAGGTCGACCGTCACCATGAGGATATTCGTGATACACGTAAGTACCCAGTGCCCTATTCGTGCGATCATTTTAATTTTCGAAAATAGCACAGCCACGTTAGTAGACTCTTGCATCGTTACGCCGGTAATCTCGCTCATCTAAACAGTTGCTTAAAAGATACAAATTGCCATATTAGGTAGGGTGGAGGAATAATAGTTTTACGTGAGCTGAATGTAGCTTTTGCCTTATCTCGTCCGCGAGGGATCACCCTTGTTAGTGCCACCGAATCTTCGCGACGATAATACGAATGGTGTTATTCGTATGCGTTCCTACGTTCTTCGACTTATCTCCGCCCTCGTAGGTCTTCTCGTCGCGCGAGTCATCCTAACGATAATCGCGTTATCGAACCATCGTTGCGCGCCGATAATCCATCCTTCCGCGGATTATTCGTTTACCGGTAATCTTCGTTAACGGTGTTAAACAAACGAAACAGGTAAATTGAGTAACCGTTGTGTCAATGCACGCGGAATGATCCGCCATTCCTGTCGCTGATACGAGTAAATTCTTTTCGTCGACGAGCCAATCGAGACTCTTTTGACTCGGTCATTACGGAGAAAGTGTTTCTTATTTTCTTTCATCCACGGTCGCGCAGGTCCGGTAGAGTAATCGTGGCAGATGCTCTTGAGCAAGTCAGTGAAAGTCCTTGATGGTATTCGAGGAACAGCGGCTCTCGAGCTGTCATAAAATCCGCTCGGTCCGTTCGTTATTAGGTAACGGTCGATTTTCTACCGGGTAAAAAGACAAACCGAAGTGAAAATGACGCGTAGCTCTGTCCGTTGTTGACAATATTTTCTCTCGTGAATGGCACCAAAATCAAACACTATAATTAGCCAAGGTGCAAGAGCGCGAACTGCGCGCTGTTCGTGCTCTTTATCCAAGTTTCGCAGTCGTTAACGCTACAGCAAACTCGGAACAAGAGACAAACACGGTATAGAAGTTCAAGTCGAAGAGTATATGCCCCGAGGTATATGCAGGTATATATATGTCGAAGAAAGCGGTGAAAATCGCAAGTGCGCGACGTATAAAACACGTTCTCCTCGCTTACCAAACGGGTGTTCGGTTTCAACTGTGACCTTGTAGAAATTCGTACTTCTTCTGCAAGGTCAACCCTCGTAATACTTATCGTGCAAGAAAGCGCGATTTCCCCTGAATAACTATCGGTTCGCTGGCTAAACGTTCGAGATAAGAGTAAAAGGACACGGCACGTGTGCGCGTTCGGAGAAGGTAAAGGAAGGAAAGTGAAAGTAGAATTATCATTACTGGAGCATCGAGCTGTAAGATCGATAACCAGCCTCTCTCGTTATTACACGTGTTGGTTAAACGAATTCCGTAGATTTTTCACACGTTGTTCGTTGCTTTCAGATTGCCACGATTCTGGTAATTGGCCTTTGCTCGTCGAACGTTTTTGGAAAGTCTCTGCTACCTGCCGAGGCTGATAGCAGCACTCAGGCAGACGAGTCCGTTACCGATGCTCCCCACTCGGACCATGTCGGCGATATCGACTCGAAGAAACCCGATTCGAAGATGGACGATAAATTGCCGATTTTACCGCCGATAATTCTGCTGGATTTTGGGAACGGCACGGAGGAGGAAAACGTGAGCTCGGAGGAAAAATCGAAACGCACGGTGAACAACGGCCTCGGTTATGGCCTGGACAAGAACGCTGTCCAAATGAGGAGGTACAATTACTATTTTCCAGCGGGAAAGACGGGAACAACGGTCAGCATAGAGGAATCCATCAGCCCGTTTCTGCCAAAGACGATAATCGAGAGAGTACAGCCTGCCGATTCGAAACGACACTTCGATATACGTCAAAACCCTTTCGCCACCTCGTTCTCCGAGATTAATCTGCAAGCTCAAAGTCAAGCGAACCTTCGGTACTCGAACGTTGGACAGTCGACGAAAGGCCAGTCCGTGTTCGGGCTACGGACGAAGCCGCAAAAAGCACCGGCAACTTCCGAATCGTATCAAAGCTTCTTTACCACACCGAGAGCGCCAGTCAGTTCGTTCGCGATTCCAAATTCCGGATACAGAAACAACGATGTCTCGACTACGATGCAATCACCTTTGGCTGCTAGCGTCACAGAGACAGTCAGATATGTAACTCCTGGTCCGGAGAACTTTGCGAATTCGCAGAGCAGTTCGTTAAACTATGTTACGGCGGAGCCATTCCAGCACAATCGAAACTCGCAGACTTATACAGGCCAGAGGCAGAATATTCAATCCAATATCAATTCCCATGGTTTCGGATCGGTCTCTCAGACCGTCGAGTCCTCTACGCTCGGTCCACTAAACTACGATCCTAATTTCCCAACCGTTGGCTCTTCCTCCTTCTCCAACGGGCCAAAGTACACCGTAGAAGATGGAATCCGTTACGAGAAGAAAGTTTTTTGGAAGTATCCGGACGGTAGAGTATCCGACATGCCACCCCGTACTTACGTCGAAACTTATTCTGAATATCCCCGATCGTTCGCCCAGCAGCCCGCCAAATCCCAGGATGTTCACTCAATTTACGAGACCAGCTCCACCGAAAATAGTATTCTTTCCCAAGGGCCGGTCCAATTTCCCATAGTTTCCGATCAGACCGGACGAGAGCCAAACCCATTCGTTTCCGCTGAATCCCTGTCCTCGAGCTTGCCCCAGCAACAAGTGTACCGGCTCGGTTATCAGAATTTAGTCACCCAGAGACAAAATGTAAACCTGGCGCAACAACGAAAGCCCGCCGGTAATACGGCACCCTCTTACTCTTTCTCTTCCTCTCTCCCTTCCTCCATCTCTCCTTCCGTTGCTCCATCCCTCTCTTCCGGAAAAACAAGACCTAGTCCGAACGATTCCAAAATCAACTCGCGATACCAACAACCACCGTCCAGGTACATCACGAACAGCCCGAACCCGGAATACACGAGCACCTACTCTCCGCAATCGGTGGAAAACGTCACCACGCCTGTCGACGGGTTCTTCGGTTCCTCGACGGTGCGTCCCTCCCGAGACATGCCCAAGTACGACCCTCGAGTACAGAGCTATCTCGACGCGATCCTCTCAACCGACGAAGAATCGAAGAAGCACAGCTTCAACGACAACGACCTCAACAGCTACTCCGATCTTCGCTATTCGGATCTACTGAGCTACAACCCCTCCATCTCCGAGTACATCAGGAACCCTTCGTCCATTCTCAACGTTCGCCCGACGTTCGTGCAAGCCGGCAACTCTTTGATACCGGTGATTATACTCAGAGTGGACGGTGCTTCGCCTATTCAGACTAAAACCACGCAAAACATCAATTTAAAAGCTCTGCTGCAACGGTACCTGGTGCAGTACGCGAAGAGTATTCAAGAGCTGGCGCAGCCGTCCACGTACGACCTCGGAACGGAAACGTTCTCTAAGCCGAACAAGAGTCCCGTTCTCGATTTGATCCGATTGACGCAGGATGACGCGCGAGAGACGCCGAGCTACGATTCGAATTCGTATATAGGGAAATCGAGTTACGAAACCAGCGGCTTGGACAATTCGAAAGGCTCGCCGAGCGGACGGCAGAAAACGAAAAGCGTTCAGATCATAGAGGATCCGAGATTCCCGGCTTATAAGGTTAAGAATTAAAATTCCCCGGCGGGAGGAAAAGTAAAAGTGGAAATTCGCGCGAGAGCTACCCGGCACGTTCACCATTATCTCGTAAGACGCTTTGTGCCATTGAAGTTGAAGAGAATACGATCTCTACCGGATCAAACGCAGTCATTCGGTAGTATTTGATACGGGATTGTGCAATAAACCTAGGCGATGTACCGCAACGACCCTCGGCGGTCGTGCACCAAGCAGACGATTGCTTTGAAATTTAACCTAGCAGATCGACCAAATTTTTCACTTCAAGAAGGTACCTTATAAACTTAGCTCTTAAGCATCCGGTACGAAGCAATACATTTACGCTTTTGTATACATTCCTAATTAAACGAAATACGTATTTAAGCAAAGGTGCGTTTTATTTCCTCGAAACTTGCCTTAACGAGATCATTAGCGATATTTATCGCGTCGTGCACCGCTATTTCCACGCGCTGCTGAAATAAAGCTACTTTAATCTTCGTTACTTTCAATTCCCCTTTTACCATTCCTCTCGGCTGCCACGCGAGGCATCTTCGATAATGGCTTCCTTGAAACCTTCCTATCGCGATATCAGCCGCATGGTAATTAACGGCGATTCATCCTTGCGATTTAATTCGCGCGGCGGCGATTAATCTAGAAAATCGAAGGCGGGGAAGGGGGAAAAAAGAGAGAGAAAATAAAAACGGGAAATTTCTAATGGAAACTTTTCTTTCTCTTCGCGACTCGACCATGTATACTACGTTGCGAAATGTAAATTGAAGAACGCGTACGTCGGAGGTACGCGGGACGACTGGGACGCATTCTTCGCAACGCCGGCGTCGACATCAACATCGACGCTGTTCCGAACGGTAGATCGCGATCTAAATGGCAGCGAGCGCTAGGGTAATTCCTCTCGCCTGCCGAAAAGCACAGAGGAGGAAAAAAGAAGAGAGAAGTCGGCTGGCAGAGGAAGGCAATTAGCATTAATTATCTGTTGAGCGTAGATGAACAAACTAAAACCGCGATAATCGTAGGGCGCAGTTAATTCCAGGTTTTCACAACGAGAGGCAACGAGAGGCAACGATAATATCTCGGCATATCTGCGGAGCACGGCAATTAGACACAAGGCATTAAACTGTAGCGATTGCGGGTACGATGTTGCACACAGCAAAGAATGCTCGAGCGTAGTATCATCGCAGCACACCGACGCCGGCCGTCGTTTCTATCGTGTAAGACGGGTTGCATCGGCAGCAGCGAGCGCGCTGCGCATAATGCGTGTGTTTCAGAGCGCAGAAAACACAGCCGGCAAACTACTGACCATTCCAGGCGAATCTTTTATACTTTGTGCAATATCTAATTGCGGTCTCTTTATATCTGATGACTTCGATGCTGGCCTTAACCGGCCTCCGAAACGTATTAGCTTTCGCAAGCTATTCCGGGCCAGGTTGGAAAACAAAGCTCGCAAGCAGAACGCAGTGGATTAATCGGAGGAAGGAAAATGATCAACGTTTCCTGTATCATTAACGCTAATTGCAATTAATTGAACTGAATATCAGCGGAGCTGGTAATGCAATGCCATCGGGCAACCCAATTTTTCTTCTCCTCTCTCGGCGAATTCGCGTGGCTCGCGAGATAATGATGGGTGGTCGCATCCTGCACTCGCGCGGACAACAATTTCCCAGCGGCGGTCGCGTGTCGCGAATGAAAGTATCCTCCGGCTGGTGGACTGTAGGATAATATTTAGAACGATATTTTTCACTTGGCTACCGGAGTGTATAAAGAAAATCGCGTGTCTACTATGTGGCTCAGTTCTCGCGTGGAGGTCCACCTCGCAAGGTCTTTCGGATTATAGAAACTCAGAGAAATACCCGCGGCCGCGACCAATGTGTTCAACGTGAAGCTCAGTGATACTCGGTCCATCTTAATCGTGGTTTTCTGTTTTAGAGGGCAATCAGTGCTCACCCCTGCTCCGGCTAGGAAAATGTTCTTTTACCTCGTAAGTACGCCAGTGACCCTTCCATTCGAATTGTGCCAATTGTGACCATCGGTGCACGAGCCTTTCCGATTTCGACAACGAGTGTGCTATCCTCCCCTATTTTTGTGACAAATATCACCCTGTTGCCATCCAGCGGAATAACCTATTCCATTCGCGACGAATAAATTCTTGTTTCTATTCCGCGTTCAATTTTAAATCCCAACGATTCGTTTTATCGTTTCCCCTTTTTTATGCGAGGATTTAAAAAACAAAAAAAAAAAGAAAATACGGGGATTTTGCGAATAGATTAAAGTTCGATATAAAAGTAGCAGTCTCGTGTTTATCGAACGAATCGAAGATAAAATATCGATGAAAATTTCTAGAGTGTATGAAAACGCGTACCGATCACCGGAATCGGAGCACTTTCTTTTTTCGTGTTTCGATATCCGAGTTTTCCCCAATTTACCTGCCGCGTGAGTTAGTCAATTAAAGGAAAGGTCTTACTTTCTTCGAGCTCGATCGACCGATTCGTGTGTCCGTCCATTTTGCTACGCACGAAAGTAGAACAAAATTTATCGCTCGCTACGTTATTCGCTAATACGTTTCCCTGGCAATTAGGAGCAATTCCACCCGTTGAAAGCGACTCGTCGTTAACCGTGATTGTTTCTTTTTACATCCCCAATTATTGCGATGAAACGTCGAACGAAACGCTTCGCGCCATGTTTCATTATCCTACGTTAAAGAGAATCTCCACTAGCGAGCACTAGCCTCTCTGCGAGAACCGGAGTTACTTCTCGTTCTATATATTATTCTTACAAATGGTCTTCTCGCAGTGATCACTGGAATTCCTAGAGATTCTACTAAAATCCGGCCTTTGCGCATCGGTGAGAAAGTTTCCGAGGATTTGCTTCCGTGCACATTCAGACCTTGACTGTCATAGCACATACGCGTGCCTCTCGCATTTTACTTTTCTAGTCTGTTTTTTTTTCTTTTTTTTTTCTAGGTCAGCCCCTTGACTGCCACTTATTTTCACCGATCGTTCCGTTTAGCCTCGGTATCGTCTCAAGTTCGCGATAATCGGTGCGCTTTCTTCTTCAGCACCGACGCACATTGGCTTTTCCCAAACGAGTTTGCCACTCTTATTAAGCGCGTTCGATAAATCGGCTCGGTACATTTAACGCGACTAATTCGTCCAGTCATCGCGACCGAATTTCTACACGATCCTGGATACTTAGCTCGATCACGCGTATCGATCGTTTAATCGGCTGCTTTCGATTGTTAACAAGTTCGTATTCGGTGCAGGTTGTTCTGTTATCTTTGAGCTGGCCGCACGTAATAGGAACAGGAAGCACGGACCTGCGAGATGAAGCGGCCTTCGATCAGATCGCAACTGCGTCGGAGAACGTGCAGCATACCGCGGAGAATTCCAAAGAAAAGCAGGAATTCCGGGATCAACTGATAACGTCCATGATAGACACCACGGTGCACTATGAAAATTCGAACGGGTTCGTGCCCATGATGGAGTCTTCGTCATCGTCGCCGGCGCCGCGCGATCTACCCGGCCAGTCGGACAACACCTTCTTCCCTCTGCAAACGATTAACGTCACCTGGAGCAACTCCCTGGACGAGCGGGAGAATTCGAGCAGCAGCGACAGCAACGACGACAAGGAGACGAACGAACTAGAAGAGGCGAAACTCGAGAATGACCCCGCTTACTCCACCGAAGCGAGAATATTTCTGAATTTCCCGAGCTTGAACACGAACCGCAGATCGTTCGAGTTCCAAGCTAATCAGAACGAGTTCGAGCTACTGAAAGTTGGCAACGACACGCCGGAGGTAGCTAATTACCCGCAGTTATACGAAGAGCCGGCGAGTTCGAACGAAAACGAAGACGAGAGGACTAAAGGTTCGTCGAGGCATAAAACTCACGGGAAGGGGCAAAAAATGGAAGACTACGTGGGAAATTACGGGATGGTCTTCCCAGAAAATAACAGCGAAGGCACTCTGTACAGCTACTACTATCCCCGCAACTCGGCGAAGGATAACGAAAAGAAGAGTCACGACGAAGAGAAAGTGACGAGCAATTATCAACAGCAAGATGTCCCGAACTACGACGGTCACGGGCAAAGCGCGGCTAGGGAAATAATGAACGGGCCAACTGCGTCGTCCTTCCCAAGGACGAACAGCCAGCAGGAGGTGAATGCCTTCTCCGAGAACGATTCGACCAAGGAAAACCACCACCCGTACGACACCCTCTCTTCTTCTTCCTCTCAGGTTACCAAGAACCAGAGATTTTCCAGGCCAGTCGTGGTTGCCGAGGCAAATTACAAGTTCGATCAGCCGTCGAGATTATCCGACCCCGACATGGACGATTTCCAAACCTCCAGGTTCATCGACACGGTCAGCTCCGAGATGTCGCATCGTTACACGATGGACAATAGAAACGGGAGATTCCGAAGCGACGAGGACTCGGGGGACACGTCCGACGACGGCGATTACATGGAGTACACGGAGAGACCTAGAAGGGTACAGAAGAACAGAAGACGACCCGGCGACAGCTCGAAGAGACTGCCGAAGGAACATCGCGGCTCTCTGGACGACAGCATGGAGTACGAGAGCCAAAGCAAGAGACACCATTCCTCGAGGTCGAAGCCGCACCGGCAAAGAACCAGAGGGAATTCCTGGATGGACGATGACCGGCTTCGAGATCAGGAGGATAGCTACGAGGACGCGAGGTACGACGGGAGATTGTCGGGCTCGGAGATGAGGCAGGTGAAATCTCAAAGCTCCAAGTTCAAGCCGAGCAATAGCTGGAACCAGATATCTCCGAATCTGGAGATTTCGCACTCGAGTGGGATCGAAGTCGGTCAGCTGGAAAAACCGAAGCTGATCGTTCCGGTCAAAGTGAACTTGGTGCCGGTAACCAACTTCGATCATGCAACAGCGATAGGCAATAGCCAAGGGTTCGACGTGTCTAACGCTATTCTTCGGAATATCGTTTCAGCCACGCCGCTCAGCACGGTTAGTACACCGACCGCCGCGATAAGCACCTCCGAAAACGCGATTGGCCACGATTCGAAAATAAGAATGTCCACGCCCGTCCCGGATATTATCTTTGGCCAGAACAGCTTTCACAATTCGATGCACGCGGTTCTTCCGCAAATGAACGAACAGAGTAGATTCCCGAGCAGCTTTAAACCTCAATATCTGTCTAGCACAGTCGCTCCGGTTTACGCGGTGACTCCCGGTTTAAACGGCAACTTGCAGAGCATACCGCTTCAGGAGGTTCAAGACGCGGCGACCTCTCGGCCGACGATCATCGGTGCCTCGAATCAAATGTCGACTAACCACGTGCCGCAACTGATACTTCCACAGCCGACCGTGCAGACCGTCTCGACGTTGGTGCAGACGCCAGTCGCCAACTCGGATTACATTCAGGTGAACCCTCACGGGATGCATGGCCAAAACGCTATTAGTCATGGTAATTTGCAGGTTCAACCGCTGCCGACGTTACCGACCATTACGCCGACCGCACAGTCTATACCGGTCACCAAGATCAACCTGATAACCTCCGACCCGCAAAACAAAAAGACCCTCCTCTCCGGCTCGAGCACCAACTTTTTGGCCTCGGCCAGCCTGGCAGTCGGCCATAACGACGACAGGCAAACGTTCAACGGTAATAATTATTATCTGCAAAATTCGAACGCTCAGCAAACGGGTAAGCCGCAGGTGCAAGCCGGGCTGTATCAACAGGCGCTGAAGAACGTTAACCTAGTGCCCAAGGGGAAAACTTATATTCAGACGACGCATTTACTGCCAGCGCTTTTGCAACCCCTGCCAACGTACACCAGCCTGTCCGCGAACACGCAGCAAGAATTCCCGGAGCATCAGAACGTCCATGATTTCTCTCGACAAAAGACACAGAACTCTGATCTCGAGAATGGCGCGTCCACGCTGAAGAACTCTCTGGCTTATCAAACCTACGACAGCGTAGGTAGTCACAGTAATATTAATACAGTGAACGCGTCACCAGGTGTTCCAGGGATCATCGGGAATGCCCATTTACCGCACGTTGGCATGAGGAACGTCGAGATCGTCAATCCGAATATCAAACCGAGCCCAGTAGATGCCACTATCGTAAATTCCTACGAGACGATGCATTATCCCGGTACAGTTTTAACCACCTCGATTCCTATGTTCACCACAACCAGCTTCGTTACAGCCAGACCGGCGATATTGTCCTCGACCACGGAATCCAGCAACCTGGCCAACTCGTTCACGGAAATAGGCTCGAACAATCAACTATTCGGCAACGATTTAAAAGCGTATCAATCTCTGGACAGACCCGTCTTCAATCCCATTAATTTCATCCCGAACGTGGACGTGGTTAAAAATCAGAACGCTTTGAACAGCAAGTTGCACGTCAGCGAGCCCCTGCAGCAAAGCTTGAACTTGGTCCCGTTGATACCCGGAGGGAATTTCTTCAAGCCTTCGTTCGCCGCGCAGAGCGAGCTGCTGGTGAAACCAAAGCTCAGCTCCGACTTGGAGTCCTACGCGGAGCAGATGTTCAAGGAATCCCTGAAAACGATCTACAACTCTCAGAAATGGAACAACGACCGAAAGCCGGGCAGCAATCGTCACAATGTTTCCGATCTCTCGGATATCACGAAACTGAAGAACGAGCTGCAACGGTTGAAAGCCTCGCTATCCGATTCGAAGCGAAACAAAGAGCAGATCGAAGCGCACCACAGCGAGACAAAGGTACGGACCGAATTGCCTAGCAAGAAGCCGGATGAATTGCTGGCCGCGTTGGAGCAAATGCTCAAGAATCATCCGACCGATTCCTTCCACGGCCATTACGGGAATAATAAACCGCATCGACACCGTAGACCTATCGATCAAGATAAATATAGCTTGAACAGCGATTTCAGAGACACGAAACACATCAGAGAGTTCCTCACGCCGCCGCAAATGAATTCTCATCGTTCGAAAGGTCATTTCCACGAGAAACCTGGGAAAAAGAGGCCGGGACCCGGTCGGTACAATCACCACAACCATCACCATGGGCCAAGATCGCATACCAGAAGCGTCTTGTCTCATAAAACCGGTGGAATCGAAACTTCTGCGTCTAACGTCGATCCGGTTCACGTCGATGGCTTTTCCAAGTACGAAGGCATGCACGATTCCAGGCACTTTTGGAAAAGTTCTCCATACGATGCCTACAGCTCCGTGTCCTCGTTGCCTCGCGACAAAACCAATTTCCCCAAATCGTCTCAACTCCACAAAGGGCTGGACGGTAAGGAGAACATTTACAACCACCCCAAGATGCACAATTTCCTCGGCTTAATGATGAAGAACAAACAGCTGCCTAATGGAAACACGCCGAACTACTTTCGAGACAAGGATCAGCTGAAAGACTTCTTCGAGGACGAGACGCAACGAACGCAACAAAAGTTTTACGACGATTCTCTGCGAGATTATTTTTATAAGATGTCGGATGGTACATTGTATTCCAATTTAGGGCACCTCGAGTCCGATGCTCGAAGGTCTTTGTCCGAAAAGAGAACGGGTTGAATCCGAATTTGAACAAACAAAATGAATCGATTCTTTTTGTCGAGCAATACATTTTTAACTGTACGATGCGAAAAAGGTGAAAGAATCGCCGGATGTTCCATAGAATCCAGATGCGTTAACAACGATATTTTTATATATGTTTTTCGTCGTTGAAAAATTTGAAAAGAAGTACGGTAGGATGTAAAGAAAGAAACGTCGTATTTCATTCATCGATAAGTAATTCTTTCCTTTTTTTCGCGTCATTCATTGTCGAGTAGAGACAGTAATTAGTTAATTACAGTTGCATAAAATTCGCGTACACGTCGTTGTATATTATATCGAAAGTATTAAGGGCGTTTAAACGAATCGAGACTGAAAAGAAAGTTTCAATTGTTTGTTTTTAAGGTGCTAGCGTTTGTTGTATATATTACTTATAAACAAAATATGCGAATGCACTTTATTCCTTTTATTAATCCCGATACTCCTATCGTGAGACTAGGACCCTCGATACGATCTCCCAAAAATGTTATGTAACGTGGCAAAATTGATCGATGAAAAGTAATAGTTTTCATTTTTACCCTCCGAATCTTTGCGCACTTATGTAAGTCGAGGACTGCACTTACACGATACTTTCACTGAAAAAGTAACGAAATAAATTTGATTTTTCTTTGCAATTTCTCTTGTTCAAATAGCAACCGCAAAAGCGTACTGAACCGAGTCGATTTGCCGTTTATCATCGCAACCTATTTAACTTCTCAGTGTGAGTGACCGATTAAACTATCGCTAATTAAATTCCGCCCGAATAAAAAGCAGAATGCAACAAAAGTTTTGCATGCAACGCTATCGAAGTGAAAGTGCTACGGTAGGAGAGAATTTGGCATCGACCTTGGGTTATTTTCACTTGCTTTATGGGGTGCGCGGGAAAGTGTGAAGAATTTTTTCCCCCCAAACTCCGCGTACAAAAAAGTCTCCGGTTTTCTAACGTCATTCTCAGCCAGACAGAATGGTTACAATCTGGCCTGCAAAAAGGTGGCAATTGGTTGCAACGAGATTGCCCTATCGCAATAATAATCGGTTGGCGGAAAAAGTAGGCTCGCGACGTAATCGAATGCGATTTCGATGATTTTGTCCCTCGTGAATTATCCACACGCTGATTCTTCTTTCAATTTCCTGCATACGTTGCGCCAACCGTGCTAGATTCGATTTGTGACAGAGTCCACCCATTGGTTCTAGAATATATACCGACTGCAGCGAGTTTTAACTTTCACTGGAAATGATAGCTGGGAAGCAATTAGAAAGAAATTTTTTTACGGTTCCCTAGAGCTGCGACACCGCCGAGAATAATATGCTCGAGTAATTTCTCGGGGACTATGACCAATGAATATTGGCCAGCTGGATATACTTCCGGCAAACTCCGCTGTTATATCGTACTTTGAAATATTTCGAACAAGCATTAATTAGATAAAATCGCTTTCGAATATCTGTAACCGTCACAAAATCGTTTAACGCGTGCTGTGCGTCGTGCTGTACGGAAACGCCGTGTTCTGTCAACAGAACTGCGATTAATAGACTAATTGTAAGAGAATCGTCTCTCTTTGAAGGTGGTTATTAGGAAAATTATAGCGACGGTAGCGGTGACAATTATTCGCTGCATGCAAGGGAGGAAACGTAAATTAGCGAGAAGTTAGGTCGTTGACACGTCGGTTAAGCATCGACAATCAGAGAGAGTTACGGAGACTCGACTCGGTTTTTCTCGACACGCTTTTTGTCAATCATAGAAAAGCCAAACCCATTCGACTGTCTCGCATCGCTAATCACTGAATATAAAAGATCCCGAAGGCGGCGTCGCAGCCAGTTAAGAAGAAACATCGGTATCTATCTGTGTCGATTAAGCTGCTAACATGTTGGTACGTTTCCATTTTATCGCGATAATTCTATTTATCTTATTATAGTGAAATTGTGATCGAATAAGCAATCGTTAAACGACCCGATCGTAAACTCTATCTGACTAGTTGGATATGTTGCAGATTCTTTTTGCCGTTTTCTTCGTATCGACGGTGAATTCGGCTATAGGAGTGGAACGTCACTTCTTAACTCCAAGATTCATCAAATCGAAGAGAGCAATCGTCGAAACGAGTCACAATGTTCCTCAAGGCTACAAATCTCATCAGTTTCAACCGGATGGACCGTACGTGCGAAACATCGAGGCGAATAGTCCGAAAGCCGTGTCGCACAAAAGCGCAAAAATCGGAGCTGTCGGACCACCAGCTTACAGCAGTGTTTTCATGCAACCACCGCCGTATACCAGATTCCCGTACGAGTCTCAAAACACCAAGCAATTATTACCGTATTCCGATAATTTGTTTACCATATCCGCTGGCTATAAAGTTGCAGGTGACAATTTTCCTAAATCCTTGAAGCAAATCGGTATTCATTCGCAACCGAAGTTTCATCAGAACGCAGCAACAGGTAAAATATCGCGTTACTTCTACAACGTTATTCTCTCTAAACGATGAAATCTTTTCCACAGTTTCAAATCATCACCTTCCACTGTACAAAACCGCGTATCCTCTATCGAAAACCGCCGAGCCGCAGACGTACGCGCCCACGTTCGAAAACAAGAAAGCTTCATTGCCGGGTTTCCAAGTGCAAAAGAGTCAAGGGCTTCCTCATGTATCCGGTTTTCAAAGCCAGCCACTCGTTCTGAATCCCGTGCAGCATCAGTTCAATTTCGCAGTGAGAACACCGAAGACAAACAACGCGCAACCGAGTGCACCGTTTCTGTCGCCACTTTCCAGTTTTCAGGGCCAAGTGGTCCCAATTTCGACCATAGCAAACAACGCGCAATTTCCGCAATACAAAGGCGCCACGGTGGAGGTGTATCCAACAGTCGGCGGCTTCCCAACCATAGCTTATCAACCTCTTCAAACACAGCCGCAGTTGCACTTTGGGCAGGATCATGTTCAACATGTGCAACCTGTTGACAATCCGCGTCATCCCGAGGAAATTCGCTCCGACGTAGAGATCATCGACAAAAAGAAACCCGCGCCGCCACCTCCGAAAGACGACGGCGACGGCGAAGACGAAGACGACGACGATGAAGGTTCGTAACCGTGTGATTTTTCATAAAATCGCGTAAATGAATGAAAATAAATAGAAATTAACAGAAAGTGGGCTGGTTTCGCAGGTTACGGATCTCGCGAGAAGCAATACGGCGCAAACTCGGAAGACGACGATGACTACGAAGTTAAGCCGGAAAAGTATTTCAAGACGCCAGCAACGGAAGGTAACTTCAAGCCTTCGACGTCGTTCCCCTTTAAGCAGTATGACGAGAAATTTGGCAAGTATTCGAATCGGAATCGCGGCGAGGAGAGCGGCGAGAAACCGGGTTCCAAGTATCAGGATTATTCTTCGTCGAGCGACGACGATAACGAGGAGCAAGCACCCTCGGCTAAATATCACTCGGAGGACACTTCGGCCAAGCCTTTTTACAACAGGCAAATGGAGGAGGAAGAGAGCGACGATAAGCAGAGTTACGAGAGGCAAAAGACAGAAGGGGGCTCCGCGGACGTGAACACGCCTAAATATCTCGACAAGGACTTTGACGAGGAATTCGAAGCCTCGTACAGAGCAGAACCACCCAGACAGAGTGAGTATTCACCCAATTACCGTGATTATTTATTATTCTTAAAGAAAGATTAACGGGAATGTATAATTGCAGAATACGTTCACGTGAAAGAAGTACCGGAAGTGGAATACGAGTCAAGGTCACCGAAGGTGAACAATTACGAATCGGAAGAACCTTCGATCGAAGCAACTGCGAATAATTTCAGGTACTATAAGGATCCACGAGATTTGAAGGACGTTGTTGGATACAGTTCCGATGTGGTGACGAGCTTGATACCAGCTACGTTGTACGAGGGTACTTTTGGGTATAAAATACCCTGATGAAACATGGTATTTCAAACCTGCGGGCAAACCTTACGGTTTACCAAAATATCTCAGTACTCTAAATGTAACTATATTTTATATTTGTTTTAGCGCGTGCAATTTATCCGAAATATCACCTTGTTGTTTGTATCGTTACGTCTGTTTGTACATATGTTCGACATAAATTTGCGTTTCGAATTGAACAGTGTTAGGCATTGATTCATTGCATCCCCACACAAACACCCACCGTCGGGCATTTTTACGTCAGGGACATGTTTCGCGGGAAGCACGGAAGTACAGTATAGATATCTCTTCTCGGACCGTCAATTTCCGAACTGGAAACAAGTCTTCCGGTGACTAATTGTACAGCAACACTGCCGCGGTGAATTGTCATTAAGGATTAAAGACTTGTAATTTCGTCGCGGTATTTCTATTTTTCTATTCTCTTTTAATAGCTTTAATCGATATCGCTATTGTATCCCGGTGGATATGACATTCTCTCTCGAATCGGTATCTGTATATATACCAGACGTTCGAGTCTGAGAATTCAGTACTACCGATAACACCACCCACGGCTCCTCCGATATGAAGATCGCATACGGGGTAACGAACATTTCGAGTTTTCAAACCTTCCGCTTAAGCGCCTATTAAAACAGCGATTTCTCCAACGACACTTGCAGATCGTTATTGCCCTCGCCTTGGCCGGTATCGCGGAGCCAAAATTGTCGTCGAAAAGAGAGAAAAGGGAGAAAAAGGAGAAAAGAGGCGTAGCTATATTAGGACCATCTGGCTACGACCTTTTTGGAGTGCAGCCAATTTTTTCCACTGGTTCATGGTCTCCGACTGGTTTCGGATCTGCACCCTGGAACCCCACGGCAGTGCCAGATATCCCATTGACGCAAGTTCAGGTTCAAGCCACGCACGACGTCGCTATTCAGGTATAACGGATTAATTTCCATCTCCCTTAGACCTAGAAGCGTGCGCCACGCTTTGCTTCACGCGTGTTTCTCGTTAACCTCAGACGTTAAAGGAGCCAGCTCGTAGCACGCCTAGCGTCGCCTACACCCCGGACGTATTGAAAGCTATTCAACAGGCTAAGGAAGCTAATCAAAATGTAAATTGGGCGCAGCAGAAGGTAGCGGAAGCTAAACAGGCTGCCGTAGTGCAGCAGAAAGTGGCCCTCGCTAAAGAAGCTGCAGCCAGAGACGCTTCGGCGAGGTAAATGCACGCGCTCTACCACAGTTCCATCTATGACAAAAACGGCGGAAGAAAGAAAGAAGGAAAATGAGATGAGCGTTTTGACCAATTTTTACCGTTCATCTAGGTCGCAAGAAATTTCGTCAGCCGCTGAAGCGGAAGCTAGATCAAGCGCGAAACAATTGATAGCCCTGCAACAGAGATTAGCCTCGTTGAAGGATGCGGTCGCAGCTGCCCAACGAGTGGCCGCGGCCAGGGAAGCAGCTGCAGCTGCCGCCATTCAAAGGAACGCCGCCGCAACGGCTGCAGAGTTGCAAAAACTGGACGTGGACAAGCAGATCAGTCAAAGCGAGCAGGAAGCAAAGGTGAAAGATCGTTGATCGTCTGGCACGAGCTTTTACAAAGGCACACGGTACACGTAGCTTTCGTTCATTTCCAGGAGAAAGACATAATCGCTGCGAAGGAAAACGCAGTTGCGAACGCTGTACAACTCGCTGCGCTGCAAAAACCGACGCATCATCCTTGGGGCTGATGAACGTTTCCGCGTGAAACACATTTTCCTATTATCCGTTGTAGTCTGTTATATATAGGTGATGGTTCGTTGGATTCTTTACGCTTGTTGCAAATAAAGTTTGTTTTATGCAAAATCGATCGGCTAGTTTGCCAGACGCATTGCGAATAGAAAGTGTTACGTGTGCTTTCACCGACAGACACATTCTACCGTAAGAGTCTGGCAACAGATGCGCAAGTTTGTGCTTTCTTAATCGTGTACGTTAGAGGAAAGAAGCGGTGGTTTTTACGCTGGGACGCGTTGCATCGGCAAAAGATTACCTAACGAACGCGTGATCGTGACACAGTTGTCGGTCGAATGTCGCGGTAGCCTTTCAGGGGTAACCGTGGCGTTAGGCAGAGGTCAGGGAACCTCTGTTTGAAATTGGTGGTTTCCTGGACCAAAGCGAGGCGAGTCGAGGCGAGACAATGGTATCGCATTTTGTCGCGGCAGGTCGCTCGGGAAGTGGGAGTGAAAGCGAGGGTAAGTAAGCAGGGTGATTCGTTCGGTAGGAAGATAGTATCGAGGCTGAAAGAATGCGATATCAGTGTCCAGTTACGTGCAACACTACGCCCAGCAGCCGAGAGCAGCCGAGAGCAGGAGAACGACCGAGTTGGATAAACTCTCCTCGTCGAATCTACCAGCGTATCCCTACCGGAATCCTTTCACTCGCCTCTCTTTCTTCGCCATCCGTAATACTCCCTTTCTCCCCGTTACGGTCTCCGCGATCCTGTCGGTCTCTGCTCGGCTTCTACGAATCAGGAGTAATTACGCGAGAAGAAAGTCGTTCGATCAAAGTCACTCTTTCTTCGCGTGGTGTCTTCTGTACTCGCTGGCTGACCGTTCACCTCGATAATCGCCCTTCCTCTCAGCGTTCCACCAACCAAACCAAACCGATTCACCTACCTTTCGCGTAATCACCGACGTTGCAATTTCCTGAGCTTAACGAGATTTTTGGTTGCTTTTCCTATTTCCACCGCGAAAGCTTTTAAAAAGCCGCTCTATCGTTCCAGCGTAAAGGTCAAGACTACCATCTGCACGATGTAGAAAATACGTTCAAAGGATAGGGAGCAGACAGGATTATTACTTCTCCTTTCACACCGAGCTAACCAATACTTTCATTCACGTTGCTTTTTTGGTTTTACTCGCTTTTTACCTTTTACCTCACCCACTTTTATTTGCTTTCCATTCTCGTTGCGCGAAAGATCGCGTTACCGCCAGTGAAACTAGCCGTAACTCGAATTTTTCAATAATCCGTGTCACGAAAGCGTCCCATCCTTCGTTACAAAAAACTCCAACTTCATAATTGCTCAGCGAATAACCGTTGATTATTAACTTTTCCAGGGATTGTTCCGTTTTACACGAGTTGTAAAACGACGAACATTGGAAATGCAAGAACGGTAGATCGGCGTGAACGTGAAACGTGCCTTGATTTATAGCTTTTGCTTTGGTCCCTTTGTATCATATGCGATTGGCTTTCGTTTCATAGCAAAGGGAAAAGGGAAGAAAGAGATGTACGAGTAGGAAAAGAAACATACTTCAGAGGTAGCTCGGTAGAGAGGATCGGGAACGGTCAGCATAGGCGTTCACTACGTTCACCGGGCTTCGCGTTGGCTAGAAAATTCAACGATGCATTCTGTTAGGGTTCCTCGCGGAGGATCGACCAAGGATTGGTCTCGTTGCTCGCGCGTTGCTCGAAAGACGTCGATGGCGCGTTATTTGGGGAGAAAGCTCGATGAAAAGTTATACGATCCGGGAAATCTGGGGAATCGCGTATTGGAAGTTGGGATCGACGCGATCGAAGCGGAAATAAAATTGCGCGCGTAGCGGGGAAAGTTGGCTTGAATGAACGTTAGATCTATTACAGCAGTGATCGGTCGTAACTTCTAATTTCCTTGGATCGAGATCGTTTACCTCGTGGAATCTTTGATTCAGTCACGGTGACACGGAAAGTTAGTTCTCGCCTCGGGGGATTGGCATCGAGTTTCGACGCACATCGACATGGATACGTTTCCTACGGTCTAGCACAAGCTAGGATACGAGCGCGAGCATGCAAGTCCGGTTTCCAAGAGAGAGATCATCCACGCGTCTGGGAAGGGGAGAGGGAGAAAGCGTATAAAAAGGATCGGTCCATCGACAAGCACCCGCAGTATCCGTATTCGTTTCTTCCTTCACTGTCTCATCGGTAGTCCAAAAATGCTTTCTGGATCCTCTGTAAGTACACACTCGGAGGAAAGGATGTACATTACCGATCGGATAGAGGCACGTAGGTACGCGAACAAGAAGGGAAACAGTGACTCGTGAACACATGTTCCGCATCCTCCGGAAATTCCACTGGTAACGAAAACAATGCCGGTGAAAAGTGACTAACGCTATTTGCCTACTTTCTTCCATACGCCATCGATACGAATTTGCGACGGCTCGTAAAGCCAACATAAAGCCAACATAAAGCCAACGTAAAGCCAACGCCGCCGCCCCTATTCATCCCGCGCGCTTTATATTCATACTTCGAGACGGAGTTACGATCGCACTCTCTGGATACATCATTGCCGATATGTGATTTACTAGCGTCAGTTGACCGAGTTTAGAAAGTGCCAGCCATGAACAACGGAATTTCGAGCGCGATACCTGATTTCTCTCGTCACCACCCTACTTGTTCGTGTCCATACTTGGTTCTCAAATCGCTCGGCAGCTCGGTTACTTTTTCTCCGAGTTTACCGCTACACCGCTAATTGCCAACTGTTTCAGGTATTGGTAGTATTGTTAATCGCGAAATCTGTGGCAGGCAGTATCGAGGGTCACTCCGGAGATTGGCAGGGGTAAGAGAACCGGATTCTTTCTACCTTTCCTTACGCTCCTGCGAATGCCAAGCGTCTTTCCCCTAAATCGATACGATTCCGACCGACAGGATATCAGGGAGTAGCGGCTACGGGACAGGACACGGTATGGAATTAGTCGGACTGACCGGTTACGATTCCTACGGGGGTGGTGGAGGCGGTTACGACTCGTACGGGGGTGGTGGAGGCGACCACGGATTCTACGGGGAACAGGTTCAACACCAGTACGCTCCAGCCGTTCCCGTAAGCGAGCACGTGGAAATTACCAAACCCATACCGATCCCTGTTGTGAAAAACGTCGGTAAGTTCGACCAGTCGATTCAAACTTCCGCGTTTATCCTCAAATTTACATACTTACTTTATAAACCAGCGATTTTTCCTTGAAAAATTTCGACGGGAATTTGTTAAAAAGTTTGTGCACGACTTGTGCAGGAGTGCCGGTTGCTCAGCCAGTGGCGATAGGAGTGCCACATCCGGTGGCTGTAGGTGTACCGCAGCCTTATCCGGTCCACGTACCGGTTGCAAAGCCAGTGGCAATTCCCGTGGTGAAGACCGTGGCGATTCCAGTGGAGAAAAAGGTTCCGTATCCCGTGGAGAAGGTGATACCGGTGCCAGTAGAGAAACACGTGCCCATACCGGTAGAGAAGCACATACCAGTGCCGGTGGAAAAGCCGTACCCCATTCACGTGCCGGTCTACAAGCACGTGTTCCATCGGGTGAAGTCTTACGGTCACGGATGGAGCCATTAGCCACCGTAACACGTTATTTCGAGGATATACGTATGCACGTTTCCAGATGCGCCCGCGAAAGGAAAGCAGCGTAACTCGTGCACGTGCATCGGCTAGTCCATGACAGAATATTCCAATTCGCTTTCTCGAACGATCGCGATAAGACTGGTCGCCTTTGTTCGAGGACACGTCGCCGCGTTGATGCGAGAGATCAACGGGAAATCTAGGAATAATAAAATCCTTCAGACCTTGTTCGATAATGATATCGTCTGTATTTATGGTTGTTTGTTTTGTTACTGCGTTACCAAATAAAAGATCGATTTTTAATTAAACTAGAACCCGTTTCATCATTTAACCGAACCAACTCTGCTTATTCCGCTCTTCTCTGTGGATCAGCGTTATTTGATCGATTACGCGCGTACGTTTGCGTATCTCTTCGTCTGACCTACAGCCATCCATCAGGATTAAAAATAAATAGATAGTTACCGTCATTTTCCACGCGCGAAAAACTCCATTTATTATCTTCTCTCGACTAACTCGATTAACAACCATCCTACCCAACAGCTACTCGCAATCGTCCACAGGCGGATATCGTATAATCACCGACGATTAATCCGACACGATCACACGTGTCATCCGAGATCTCGTATAAAAGTCACTCCACGCGGGATGGGTAATCGATTGTTGTCGAAATACACCGTGATGGTTAATACTTTTCTCGTCGACCGCGACGGATCATGAAATTCTGCTATTTTCTATGTAACGGATGGCCGTTTCGTTAAATCATCCTAATTTCCGAGAGGATCGTTGTTGGAATTTGAGTCACGAATTCTACTACGTCTCGCCTGTCTCGTAATTATCATAATTTTCTGGATAGTAACGAACAGATAGCGCGGTTCGTGTTTAGACGGTCTTAAGAAGCTCCGTTATGCTCTCTCCACAAGATCGGATGTATTCGCGGGTACGCGAGCCAGACACGTGTCTCCGATACCTCTCTACGCGATCGTAAGCTACCAATTTGTCGCATAGACCATCTGCGTGTCTTCCATCTCATTGCATTCTTCTAGCAGACGTTCGGTCCATCTATTTACGAGGTCATATTTCGCTTTATTAATTTTTCTCCTCTGTTTACATTTTCACTCTTGCACGTTTACATTTAATTTTATGCCTCGTTCCGTCTCGAGTTGTTCCTTTACATCTCCGCTGACCAATTTACATTTTTATTCGCCGATTTGCATTCGTATGCAAGAGAGCGACTTAGATTCGACGTTCGTACGCAATGTGTACTACTGTGCGATACACGACGCACGAGACGCGGTGCCTATTAGAAATTTTAGCACGTGCGCGGCAGTGGCGATAATTCCCGAAACATCCTCGGCCGTGAAACTATGAAGGAAAAATCACTCGAGATTAAACGAGAAATCTATTCGGCTGCAACACGTCTGACTCGTCGCGCGGAAAAAGTAGAAAAATCGACGAAAAAGCAGCCGCGTCGCGCTTAATAAAGTGTCAACGTTGAAGTAAACGGCGAGTCACGTTCGATAGTCGAAGCTGTTCCGCGGTTCTCGAATAGGTATCGTCATAATGGCGGTGGTACCGAGCAGCTGTAGAACGCAGGCTGACAGTCACCTTCGAATGGAACAGAAAATGTCTAATTCGCACGGTATTGGTGGACTGACAAAAATGGCCAATACTTACGACGTGTTCGCCGGACCGATACCTGGGAAACAGCGATTTATCGTAACGAGTCTCCGGACTAAACGCCATCGCCAACAGTGAAAGGCCCGATGGTATATTAAGACGAGCAATGAGCAAAGATGTATCAGTCGCTGAAGAAACTTCAACAACAACAACCAGCCAGGTGCTCAGTTATATGAGTCTAAACATGAACAAAATCGTGAGTAATGAATTCGGATAATTCCTATACCCACGTGACATTTACGTGGACCTAACGACACGAAAAAGCCGATCGCTTTTCCGGCCTATTCTCTCGCCATTTCTCCCCGACCATTCGGAAAAAAAAATCTTTCCTTCCGTCCGATATCACTTTCGACGGTTTATCGAGAGTACCACTCGCGATGCAATTCAAAAGAGGAATAAAGATATTCGAGATCGTTGGCTAATTTACAGCTCTGTTCGTTTCGCTTTGCTACCCATTAATCGCGATTCTACCGTACACGGAAGGATATACGCGTTCGATTTGCAAAGTAAATTTACTCGCGGAGAAAGATTCCCTCTCTAGGCGTATTTATAGCGTATATCTCAGTCAGTCAGTGAACCGGCGTTGAAATGCATATTCACGGAGGTGAACTTTACCTAGGTGTTACTTTCTCTGGTGTCCTTGGCCGCGGCCGCGCCCGTGATCGTGCAACAAGAGGAAAGGGAGTACCAGCTGCACGGAGGTTTCAAGCCGATAGAGAGGTCCGACCAGGAAGGTCTCGGCAGTTCTGCCAGCGGCAGTTACGGTGGTGATTATGGTGGTGGCTACGGCGGCGGTGAATATGGCGGCGGAGAGTACGGCGGTGGTTACAGCGGTGGTTACGGAGGTGGTTACGGAGGCGGCGAGTTCGGAGGCGGCCACGGCGGAGGTCTGGAGGGATCCTCGGGAGGACACTTGGAAGCAAGCGGCGGCGACCACTTAGGCTCCGACTATTCCTCTCTCGGAGGTGGATACGAAGGTGGAGACGAAGGAGTTTCTCTCGACGGAGGTCACAGTGTAGTGCAAAGCGTCCCCGTGTCCGAGCACGTCGAAGTAACCAAGCCCATACCTGTCAAAGTCGTTAAACACATCGGTAAGGCTCGACGGTTCTTTTCTCCCAGTGCTTTAACCATTTCTCATTTTTAAGTCGTTGCATTTTTCCCTTTCAGGGGTACCGGTTCCTCAGATTCTGAAGATAGGCGTGCCTCATCCAGTGCCAGTGGGTATTCCGCAGCAGTACCCGGTTGCTCATCCGGTTCCGAAATTGGTCCCCGTGCAAGTGGTGAAGACCGTGGCCGTGCCTGTGGAGAAAAAGGTCCCGTTCCCGGTCGAGAAGCATATCCCAGTGCCGGTGGAAAAGCCGATTCCCATTACGATCGAGAAGCACGTGCCAGTCCCGGTCATCAAACCGTATCCCATCAAAATACCCGTCTACAAAACCATCTACCATCACGCGAAGAAGCATTAAAACTCATCGACTCGATAGGGATCGATACATCCGACTGATATCGAAACGACTGTACACGCGTTCGTGGCTTTACCTCAGAGTTCCACTACCCATTCAACCACTCTGATCGAATCGCCATGAATCTCACCTTTGAGGCTAAATTTATCCTTTTTTATCATGTATATATATATATGCGAACCACTGTTATCGTTGTACCTTTTATAATTTTATAAATGTTATTGTTCTTGTTTTTCAATAAAAAGCTGGAAAAGAAATACTCCTATAATTCGTTTTCTGTTTGCTCGATAGAGAAAGCGTGTAGCAGGTTTACGAACCTACAGCTTCAACGGCGAAACAATTTTCTCGTCGACGCGACCATTTGTATTATTTCTATCCCCTCGCGTCACACCTGATTACTACTTCAACCGACCAGTCTTTGATCCAGTGACAGAGATGAAGTCGATATATATCGTACAATCGCGCACATCGCGACTAGACGTGCCGAAAGAAATACTCGAGAGGAATTTGCGTTTCGATAGGACGCGAACGCGTTTGCGAAGAGAAATCGAATAAGTCGTATATATCGTAGGAACTTTCCACGTAGGAGTAGACGAACGGAAGAATTTTTCCGTAGTTCTATGGGATAGAAGCGGTGGTCGCGCCTGGTCGTCTATGTATCTGTCTCAACGCGTCCGAGATCGTAATCCGGACTTTCACTGCTATTCCGCTGGTATTTTCGTAGCATCGGCCACACAGATTCCGTGGAAAGTGAACGTTACGAACGGACTAGTTCAGGATGGAAGGGAACGCTCCATCGGCGTAAATGAGCCATGAAGACAAAGGAAGTACACCAAGGTAACAAACGGGTAATCCTTGCTGGGTTATTACCGCGTGCCGCGTTAAACGAAATTCTCAGGAAGTAGCCTAGTCACTGCTTTCTTTGGTACACACCGCGTGCAAATAGCAACCGTGAAATCTAAGAAACGTATCATTTCGTATATCGCTTCCTATATCATTCCGTATAGCATTCCGTATATCATTAGCGTATAGTTACCTATTTTAAGACACGTACAGTGAGCAAATTTCACTGGTCTGCGATTAATTCTTTCGCCTATCAATAGACAAATTTGTAACACATATCGCTAGACTCCGCGGCAACGCGGAGATACCTTTTATCAAGCTCCTTTCATTTGCATGTACCGTCATGCTATCTAATATTCGTTGCAGCCTCGCTGTTCTTATACTTCCCTTTCGCGCTCGTTATCTCATACGTTTCAGCATCGAAATATTTAACACGGAATTAACGTATCCGGCGACTAATCGGTACCAGGAAGCAGGAAGCGGTCCTTGCCTCTCCGAGCGCTCTCATACACTCCGGATACGAGTGTGCGCGATTACACGAGCTTCTTCGATAGAAAGGTATGCGATCGAGCAAGTTAATGAGACGAAGAAAACACATGGGAAGGAGCGAACCAGGAGTCGCGCATCGCGCAGCTAATGAAAGATGGAAATCCTGCATTACGTAACCGTTCCGACGGGCATACCCAGTGTTTGGAGAAACAGAGAAACGTAATCCGATAGTGAAGGCGTCGAATAGAATTTCGCGTGATAGTGGGGTTGTATGTCCCTTGCAGAGCAGCTATATAAAGTGACTACGCCGACAATTCGTCTCGAGTTGATCTTTTATTCACCGGAGCATGCATATGCACTGATCGGGCAAACATGGGAAAACTGGTACGTTATTTCGATATATGTCACACGTACCGATACTTCTAATCCTTTTCGATCGTAATCGCGCCAATTCCTCGCAATGCCATTCGAGCTTGGCTTTTTCTCCTATCGAGCTAGCGAGAAATAACTTTTGCGATATTTCTCTTTGGAAGATTATAATTTTGACGGTGGTCGGCTGCTGCTGCGCCAGCGAGCTAGAACTGGGCGAACATGGATTAACTTTAGGAGAAATTGCCGTGGGTCACGAGGACGAAGGAATTGGCTTAGAGGAACTAGGTTTGGTTTTACCTTCGAGTATACTTGCTCGAGATACCTGGTTTAAATCTGTGCTTTGTTTCGTTAGGCGGAGGAGGTTTAGAACACGACATCGGTCTAGAAGGACACGGCCACGGTGGACACTACATTCCCGTCATTAAAGCAATCGGTAGGTGAATCAGTTTCGATTAAACGCACAGGATAATACTATTTTCCTTGTGATTACGACAGGAATACCAGTCCCGAAGAAGGTTCCGTTGCTCGTCCCGAGCTTGCAGGTTCAACCCGTTGCACAAAATTATCCAGTCCCGGTAATCGTACAGAAACCCGTTCCTTATCAGGTGAATGCTCGCACTTGAAATTCGTTTTCTTCCAACAGACTTCTTCCATATCGAGCCTGCCACGGTAACGTTCGTTTATTCGTAGGTTGAAAAACAGGTGTTTACAAAGGTGGAGAAAAAAGTACCGACGCCGATCGAGAAAATAATTCCGGTGAAAATTGAGAAGCTCGTGCCGTTTACCGTGGTGAAGCACATTCCTGTTCCCGTGTCGAAGCCTATTCCAATCAAGATTCCTGTTTACAAAACAGTAGTACATAGTCATAAGGGGCATTAAGCGCGCGAAATTGTCACGTTGATCGTTGTTTTGACTTGCGCGTTTTGCATCGATATATGTTACTTCGTTGTACACCTCCTGTTATGTTTTTGACTCGTGTAAATATTTATTAATAAATACGATTGTTGATCGGAAAATCTGTTTGTCTGTGTATTATTTGTAACCGTTATTAAATCGAAACCGTAACGTCGGTGAAATTTTTTCCCGATTATGCCGGTAAATACGGAAAGCGTTGTCCAGAGATATTACGTTAACGGAGCGTTACGATTATTGGCGTGCGTTTACCAGGGATGGAAGAGGCAGAGGAGAAAGGAGAATGTCGCGTGTTCTAGACATTCGTAGGGAAAGTTATTATAACGATTGCTTTCGTCTGTCACTGACCTTCGTAAATTCGACTGTGACCGCACAGGAGGAATTTATTTCGAAGAAATCTCGTCCGTTCACGAGAGTGAAGTGAATGTAATTCGAGAGCACGAAATTGTTAGACGTGCGATGATCGAGTATCATCGGAAAATAAAAAAACCAAACCATCTCAAACTCGACTTTCACTTTTCGTTTGTTCCTGCCGTTTCCGTCGAACGCGAAACAACCGAGAAGACGGCGCAAAGAGAAAGATCGTAACTCATAGCGAGGCAACTGTCGGATGCGCCAAGGATTCGTAACGATAGAGCGCATCGTTCCTCTATCTGACAAGACCGTATTAGCATAATAACGTAGCCACGATGAAAAAGCACCGGAAAGGAATGTGAAAAGAAAAAAGTAAGCGATGCGGAAGAGGCCGAGGCGAAAGTAAGGCGTAAAAATGATCTGCCGTTTCGTTGATCTTGGCAATCGCTATCTCGTAAAAGGAGGAAGAAGAAGAGATCTGGAATCATAGCTGTGGCACTTTTTGCACGGCCAAGATACATCGCGAAGAAATAGGAAATTATACCGTAGGCCACTGTCCACTTCCTCTTTAACAAATAAACCACCCTTTTACCTCCAAGTTGTTATAAAAAATTGCAAGGATATTTGCTCCTTCGTAACTGCAGCGTTTGGAAAATCCGATCAATCGTACTTGACCTCCATATTCGACATAGTAGCGGCGACGTTGACGTTCTCCAAATTTCTAAGCTTCATTCCGCTTCCTCGTGAGTGTCGCTACTCCCGATCAAATTAGCCGGAGAAAAATAGTTCGGAATCGGAAGAGTTTAATTGGTCGCATAGCTGTGTAGAAAGAAGTGCAAGACTTCCTCTCACGATTCCTTTCGCGTGCCCCCCTCGACCATCTTTTCCGGTGGTTCTTTGCGATAACGAGCATAATTCAACGCGGTTACCCGGCATGTGTTCGGAAACGGGATCAAGACAGCGGTGAAAGAAGCGGTTGCTGGAGAAAAAAATTTTCTGGCGAAAGTAAAATTCGAAGCGTGGCAGCCCGACCTCTGCGTTTAAGGCTTTCTAAGCAGAAACATCGCTTTTCTATTGTGTATTACACGTTACTTCGTTTTCCTGACGTTTTCCGATAATTGAAGGGAAACCTTTGTCCTAGATGCATAAAGTACGATCGATCGTGACCGTTGATGGAACACTTCCTGGCCAGAACGGTATTACCGTAAAGTCGCAGCGAGAAATATTAACAGCGTTGCTTGCTTCTTTCTGGCAAATGGCCGAGCGTTCCACCCGAGGTAAATATTCATTAATGTAAACCATGGAGAGGATCTCGTAAGGAAAAGGAAAAAAAAAAAAGAAAAAACACGAAGAAAATATAGAAGAAAATGTAGAATACCTAGATTCTTCGCAGATATGTGTGTCGGTTGGACAAACTGAACGCATCAACATTTGCATTTTTAATACCTTGACATTTCTAAAGTTTCTCTTCGAGTTTTAGTAGGCAAAGAGAAAGAAAAATGGATGGAAGAGTTGCTTTCGCTTGGTCGCGGTGGTGGTACGTCGCGTTTCGATCGGATTTTTTCCTTGCCAAACGCGGAACAAAAGAGGTCGTGGATGTTCTCGAATCTCGATTGAACTTTGAACGTGGCAAACGTTCCTTGGTTTTCTAAGGCGAACCTCGTTTCAGGAGCGCAGCTTCGACATTCCGCCTGACGTGACAAGCTTCGCGTGCCAATAATGACCCTAGTTCCCGTTTAAAACGGCATTCGAGGTCGCGATAAATAGGCGAATAAAGCAAACGGTTCAAACGTTGATCCAGTCGCTTTCGCTTTCAAAAAGAATCGTTCGACGCGATTAATTCGCTCCGACCAGTTTAATGACACGATCAACGATCGTGTATTTGGGATAACGGAAATTGGCAGAGGGATCAGCGCAGGGGAAATGCGAGTCGCTGTCACGTATCGTCGATATCCACGATTCATCTCGAGTTCGATACCTCGATTGCGCAAAACTTTTAATCTCTGTCGCGCGATATTATCCTGGAAACGACGAGGAACTCGATAATATTTCGCCGGTTCTTCTCCGTGATTCCGGTTCTGGCAAGAAGTAGAATCGGGGAGAACCACAGACACACTTTCTGCGCTCGCCTTTCGATCCAGCTATCTCTCCTTTGTGATAAAACAGAAATTCACTTTTACAGGAACAAAGATCGGCGTGTCCGATTGGTTTTTTTCACCGACAGTCCTTTCACATGGCGAACGCGTTTGGACTTTCATTTTGTCGGTCCGAAAACTTTGATCCGCTTTGAGTGTCTTTACGCCAGACGCCGCTTCTCACCTTCACTTCCGGTAAATTCGAGGTTTGCAAAAAACAGAGGCGACCGCAACTGGTCACACACGAAGGAGAGAAGGAGAGGTCACCACTCGAAATCTCTCGAATAATTTTGCACGCATAGAACGGATTCCTGGTACAGGACTATTATAATTTATGCGTATAATTAACGAGCTACACGGCGACGATCGTTTCGGACGCTTAATCCCGAATACGGTCAACCGCTCTCTTCTCTTCTCTCTTCTCTTCTCTTCTCTCTTGGAACGGAGTCATCGAGGCCGGTCGATTTGTCTCTGGAAATTTTCGTCACCGCACGAGGCATTCGCTTCCGGTGAACGTAGTGACCGTAAATTTGCGGTTGCATCTACAGTCGCGTTTGATCTTCCGCTTTGTCCATCATCCTCCATCCTCCCGTCTACCAGCGACATTTTCCCTTTTCTAATTCCCACTCTGTCCCCGTTATAACGGCCGATCTACGCCACATAATCGATTCCCGAATCCTTAAATCGGGAACACTTCAGTGCCAAGATATTCTCGTTCAGAACGAAACAAAGTATCCGTAGGAGATTTTCATTCGAGCCTAATGTCATCTACCGATGAAAAAGAAAGCGTGATCCCAACACGGAGCACTTCCCACGTCCGCGAATACGCGTAATCTTAACTTCCGGTTAAGTACCCATAGACGGAGAACGGTCAATGAGCCGGAGGAAAAATAGAACGAGAACCTTTCATATTCATCGGCGGTGTATAGAGTTTGCCCGAAGGTTGGTCGGTGGTAAGACGTAGTTCGATATATCCTGGAAAGGGTCGGGACTATAGAGGAAGGAATCAGTGAAAGGTGGTGGAATCGATGTTAGTATATAAGCTCCGGTAGTCTATTCCCGCAGACACTCAACGTTTTGTGCTTAAACAATAAACACCCCTTCCCGGATACCTGCAACTATGAATCAAATTGTAAGACTTGTTATGCGTCAACTATGTAAAACCGTTAACGATAGTAGTTACGTCGCATTGCGATAATTTTACCGGATCGATCGGAAGTCTAATTATCGCGATTACCTGACATGTCCTTCGATTCGATTGACTCGAAACCTCGATGTACGTATACAGGTGGGAAGATTAAACCTGGTCGTTTGCAGATCGCGTTATTTGGCCTGGCGTTGGTCGCTGGAATCGCTTCTGCCAGTCACATAGACGAAGACCATGGCACCTCCACCTACGAGGAGAAGACAAAGCCAGTGGAAATTCCAATATACAAGAAATATGGTAAATATCTCTAGAAAAAAAGAAAGAAAAAAGAAAAAAAAAATCATCGATTTCGAAGGTACGATAATTCTTTTTTCCTCGTTTAATTACAGCGATACCAATTCCTCACCCGGTACCAGTGGAAATCCCTCAAAAGATAGAGATCCCGATCCCGCAACCTCACCACGTCCCAATCGAAATTCCACACCCTTATCCGGTCGAAGTGGTGAAGCACGTCGAAATCCCGATCGAAAAGCCAGAGCCTGTCGTCGTGGAAAAACACGTGAGTAAAAGAGAAAAAAAAGAAAAAGAAAAAAAACTATGGAATTATCGAAGAACGACGTAGCCATCGTTGCAAAACTTTCGGTCGCAATAACTAACTGCTATATCGCGTGTAATCGTGTCCATCTAGGTACCTTTTGTGGTGGAGAAGCCGTATCCAGTGTACGTCGAGAAGAAATTTCCCATTCCAGTCGCCAAGCCGTATCCAGTTCATGTACCAGTTTACAAGCACGTATTCCATTACACTTCAAAGGGCAAAGGATGGCACTAAGTCGATTCACTCGGTGCTGAACACTTGGGAATTGTTCCTCGTTGGACTGATCGTTTTACGGGACAGCTTCTTCTCACCCCTGGAATTTAAACTTATTTAATTCGACGAACATTCTGTTCGTCGCCCCGAGGCGTACGCCAAGAGAAAAGAAAAACGAAATTTCAGCCTCGACGGCGTTCATTGTTAACGTTAATGTTGCCAATATTTTTGTTATATTTTTATACACTTGTTATGTTTTCATTTTCTGATAGACAATGCCTGTTTGTTAATAAATTCTATCTATACACATATATACATACATATATCTATATATATGAGAACCACGACTCGTTCTTTGATTAATCGGATAATAGAACCAGCTGGTTTTTCCTGAACTGTCAGTAACGAGATGGATGGTAGTAAGCAATCGGTGGGAAACGGTACCGCGTTCGTTCCTTCCTGTTCGCGGCCGTTCAAAGGATAAAAAGGAAACGCGTAACCGTAAGTTTCGTTTCATAGTCATCCGGTGTTACGAATACACTAGAAGCGAACCAGTCACCGATAGGAATTCTGCGCGATCTTGATTCGCCATAATGAGTGGTACAACAGACGCGTTCCTACATCGCGGCGCAAAACCACTTTTACTCGGGATACACTTTCACTGTTCCGCTCGCTGATACACGGTATATCGTGTACGATTCGAATCTTCCAAGCGACTTCTCTCCCATGACCACACCCCCGGCCATACACCTTCCTCTCTTCGCGTTCCGTATTAGATAGAGAAATATCTCTATTCTACCGACTGCCACCCGTCTACCTCGAAGAATCTACGCCCACCACGCGCGATCCATGAAATTCGTTTAACTCTCGTTTCACTTTGCTCGAATGTATCCGGGTGTGGATAAGAAGTAACAAGGTGTATTGGAAAGTTCGATTTACGTGCAGCACGATGATCGATGGATATCCGATGCACTAGACGATTACGCCAATATGCACCAGCGTAAATTTGCGGCATACGGATTTCGTCCAACACCGAAGACACTTTTCTTCTCTCGAGATCACGCTGATTCCCTCCTCCCGTCATGCTCCGCGTAATTCTACTTAGATTAACTGCCTCACAGATGAAAGATGCTTCGCTGCTCGATTCGCACTCTGCGTATAAAATTATAACGGAACGCGTTCTCGGCGAATCGCGTGCTGGCAACCTCTCGATCCGTACTCCGACTCGACTGACAGTAATTTACAAATTGTTAAGCATGCGAACTAGACCACGACCAGGCTCTATTTATCTCGGTTGACTGAGCTCGTTCTCAGCCGCCTGCCATTACCTTTCCACGTCCTTCGTTACCAAAAACTCCCTTATCTTCCACAAGTCCGAGCAATTAGAGACGTAATTACTCAATATCGGGAAAATTAACCGAGAAGAGCAACTACGTTTTACCGTTCCCGAACAATGTATCATTCTTCCCGTAAATGGAGAAAATCGAAAGTGGTTGCCGTATTCGGCACTCGTGGGAGCGTTGCCTATAAATTTCTCGAACGTCTTTCATTCGCCGGTTAATCGTTCGTTGGATAAACGCGCAATTTTGCAAATTCGCGGAAAAATTGTCGCTGGATACGGATCGATCAGTATGCGGAAAATTTCGATTCGCTAGAGAGAAATGAAGGGAGAAAAGGATAGGAGGTGGAAGGTGAAAAATTGAATGGCGCGGGAATGGGAGGAGGATGCAGATTGCCGGAGGCAAATGTGATATATCCGTGCAGGCAATCGTACGGCGATCGTGTACGTGCACGAATAAGTACGACGAGCAGAAAGAGTCAACGTAATGAAGAGAAGGGAGAAAGTGACGTTGGTATATAAACACTTGGCCGTGACTTTGAAAGCATCAAAGTGATCGTGGCGAGTTAAGACAGCGGGTTCGACGCACAGGATTTGTCGCTGGTGTGATCATCGAGTGTGGAAGCCATGAGGACTCTTGTAAGTTTATTCCGCATCGCGCAAATTCCTCCCTTTTATTTTCTTCCGGTTTTCTCGATCTTACTAACGGATATCACCGTCGATTGCAGGTATTCGCAGCTTTAATCGCGTTAACGCGCGCCTCGTTCGAGGAGGACCATGGCGGTTCCACCTACCACGAGACTTCGAAACCCGTGGAGATTCCGATTTACAAAAAATACGCCATACCGATTCCGCATCCAGTCCCAGTCCCGATTCCGCAGCAAATTAAGGTTCCCATTCCGCAACCGTACCAAGTCGAAGTACCAGTACCGCATCCAGTGCCCGTAGAAGTGGTCAAGCACGTCGAAATTCCGGTGGAAAAGCCGGAGCCCTATGTAGTGGAGAAAAAGGTACGGATAACGTTTAGCGTTACGTAAATCCTCGTTACTGAAACGACCACCGATACTATTCCGCGCGAAATAATACCGGCCGTTGTCAGAATTATGGCAATTTCATTGCTGAAATGCTACGAAACGTAAAGGTAATTCGGTTATCGCGGAAATCGAGTTTACGTTAATAACATCCCACGTGGAATTAATTATCGTGGTCCGGTTATAAACGAGCATTGCGTCTCGTGTGCCTGGCTTTACCGAAATGTTAATTTCGCACAGGTACCGTACGTCGTGGAGAAGCCATACCCGGTGACGGTGGAGAAGCACTTCCCGGTGCCTATTCCGAAACCGTACCCAGTTCACGTACCTGTCTACAAGCACGTATTCCATCACCAAAGCAAAGGACACGGCTGGAAGCACTGATCTTGGCAGCTATTCTTCCAAATTTCAAGTTCCAAAGTCAAATTTCAGTTAGTCAAATGTATAACAAATAGAAACTCGCACAGTTTCTTGGTATTATCACACTTGTACATAGCCCACTATTGTTATAGCTGATCTATCGTTATGTATTTGAATAAATTGTTATGTTTTTACAATCTTTGTTATAATCTCGCAATCGTAATCTCCTTTCGCGAAGACGTCGATCGATCGCGAACGATTGGAAAGTTTCGAAAGCGCGCAGCTTCGTCGTAAGTTTATCTAGCGCTAAACAAATAACTTTGTAAGTCACTTTTTCCTCGTGCCATTAATATTTGCCAACCAGGTCATCCGATGTACCATCTCCTCGATCTAATCGAATAATTACTTTGTATCTCGGAGAAAGCAAATATCGATCGTTTTACGAGAATTTCTCGTTTGTTCTAGTTTGTTCTAAACCAGGAGTCGCGTTTTTTCATGGGAATCCTCGCGATTACTCGTTATTCGTTGCGATTCGACGAATAGCTCCGGCTAGGCTCCATGGGAGTGGATTATGCGTTTGGAAGAGCGGTTAAGTGGTAATCGGGAATGAATCGCGACGTAATTGACTGGTATTCTAATGGACACGGCGTCGAATCGACAGGCAGTGTCAGCGATAGGTATAAATTGGATAAGTTGGCAGGGAATATTTCAAGCTATCGGACCGTTTTACCTTTTTGCGAATTTCCTTAGGCGACGCCTGGGGCGATTGGCAATGTGTTACGAGGCTTGCCCTCCGGTTTTGTCGCTCAGGGAGCAGGCGAACGACTGGTAACAGCGTGGTAAACGACGAACGGCGACCTAACGATGCCGACTTAGTGCGACTGTTTGCCCGAGGTGCAGAATTTATTCAGGAAATACCGGGGCGCGACCACTTGCATCATAGGCTTGACCGACCACCGCTTTTTACTCCGCTTAAGGGAATCACATTCGACTTCGGTTCGCAAGAAACTTGCCCTGCTTAAGTGGAGCTAAAGTTTATAAAACCGACGGGCACGCACGTCGCGCTTTTAGTTTCGCCCGGGACATTAGAACCGACGTTCATCCGAAAGATCGCAGAACCCAAGCCGAAATCATGTTCAGGTTACTGGTAAGCACAACAGACCACCCGCAAAGTCCAATCTTTCCGTTCGTATCGAATTACTGGCTGCCGTGCCGCGATTTAACCGCAGAGTAGCACGCGCCAGAGATAAAACTATCGGGAGCTGTTATCCCGAACGCTAATCGTTCGGCGGATTTGTAATTAACTTGGGAAAACCGAGCCGAGGCCATTTTATCCTAAAATGTTTCTGTCCTCTGCAGATACCGTGCCTGATATGGCTGTCGAGCGTTCGCTCGGAAACCGCAGTGGACATGCACATGCACATGCCGGACGGCATGATGGAAGAGAAAATGACTATGAAAAGGGAGTCGTATTATAACCCGTGTCCTCCGACTTACGCGCATCCCATCTCGTATTCGCCTCCGCCGCAGATTTACGTGAAACCGTACGTGGAGCCAGCACCTGTACATTACATCCCGAAACCGATGATCACCTACGTAAAGCCGTCTCCGCCTCCGATCATCGTGAAGCCAACGCCTCCGGTGATCGTGAAACAAGCAGCACCGGTGATCGTGAAACCGGTGGTCCATCCGATCGTTCAGCCGGTCGTCCAGCCCAAAGTCGTTTATCCGATTTATCAGAAACCGATGGTGTCGTACGCGCCGATCTATCAGAAACCGATTTATTACGCGCCCATGTACCACAAGTTGCTCTATCAGGCGCCCAAGGTTTACCTGAAGAAGTACGAACTACCGGTGACGCAAGTGATTCACAAGCCTCAAATTTCCTATCCCGTTCAGTATCATCAGCCGAAAGTGGTGCAGGTGCAGGCACCGCAGATCAGCTACGTGAAGCTCGCCCAGCCGGTCGTTCATTCCCAGCCTATTTACCAAACGCCTATAAAACCGTACTGCCCTTAAGGGAAAATCGAGGACAAATGTCACGGTGCGATTGCAACGATTGAGTCGATCGATCGTTTAGCTCTTTCCAGAACTAAATCTTTTCGTGGAAAAGACCGTCGCGGAAAACACCGAGGCGTTTCCGCGAAACGCCTCACCTATCCCAACGATCGTGTGTCGTCACTCTCTAAACTTGCCATAACGATCGTAGTCGAGCGTAATTTAGCGAAATTTCCGTTTCGCTAATTATACAATAAATACAAAGGAAGTATCAATCTTGTTGTTCAATGTACTCACCCCGTCATCCGTTCGTCCTCCAACTTTCTCTCCCTTGCAACCGTTCCGTAATCCCGAGCCGAGAGCTTCTTCAATATCGCGAAATGAGAACTCTTAACGCGACAACGGCCAGATCCAAACTCGTTAGAAGCTTATACCCTCCCTTTCAAACGTAAAGTTTCGATAGCCGACTAATTTTCGCAAAACTTTCCGAACCTCTTCATCCGAGGGAACAATGCTGACCTGGAATTTCATAACAGACCAACGTCCTTTCTGCAACACGGGATTACGAGTCTCCGAGGATCTCCCTAGATTGCCTTTCTCGAGATCTTAATCCGTTGACTCGTGGAAACTCATTTTCTCGTGAAAGTTTCCAGATTATACGGCAAACCGAATAGCATTATCGTTGCTCCTTGGATTCTGTATAACTTGCTCTCCTGTCCCCCAATCGACTTTCATACCCTTCCAACCTCCGCCAACAATCGTTGCCATTCATTTGCGAGCGATCTCGAGCTCGTTTCACGCTAATTTCTTTATCGCCGACAAGAGTCGATCGTCTGCCAGAGTTTTCCACCGTTCCCATCGTTCGCCGATACGCGCGCATTTCAGCTACGCTCGTTTAACTGAATTACGTGGGAAAGTTGAAGGCTGGTGGCAGGATCGAACACCGGTGACAAATTCCTACATATTTTCGCCTTCCCTCGACGGATTCGATTGCGCCAGATCGGCACTCGGCTAGCTCTAAGTAAGGGAATTAATTGCAAGCCGCTCGCGGCGAGCTTTCCAATCGATTCCCCATTATTTCAAAGAATTGCCGTTTCGTCACTCATTCGCCACAACGGGTAATCCTATTACGCAATCCGCGGTAATGAAACGTATCGCTGCGTGGTTTTGTAACCAGGGTGTAACCTGCCTATTTTCTTATCCGCGCGGCTTTTCGAAACGCCTTATGAATCTGCCATATAAAGCGAATGCTAGCGAGGGAGTAGTTTAGTGGAACCTTTAAAGGTCTCGAGACGACTTGGAGCCTTCGCTATGAGATACTACGTAAGTGACAGTGCATCGATTCCTTATCCGTCGTTTTACAGACTTGGTTACAACTCGGATAACGTTTAGTTCGTTAGAAGCGTCAAACTAACCGTTGTGTTGCAGCTGTGTCTCGTGATCGTTATCGTGGCCGTGATCGCTTGCGAAACGGCCAGAGTGGCCAGAGTGACCGAGCAGTCGTACTTTCCGAATTTTCGAAACGCCTACGAGGATCACAACTATCGAGGTGGACAAGCCAACGGTCCTCCTGGCTTGCCGTTCTTCGGAAATTACAAGACGCCGGGAGGGAATATTGGTGTAGGAAATGAGTACTACGATCATCGAAGTGGCATCGGTGGTCAGGCGAATGTGGTGAATCACTTGATAAGAGGTAACGACAACGAATCGTCGATCATTCCTGAAACCGGTACCGTGAAAATTCCTTCTCTTTCCAGCTCCATTCGGACCGGCTAACGCGAACAACGCAAACCTGAGAGGCGAAGACGCTGTTCCTCGGGAATACGAACGATTCAATCATCCACTCCATTACGATTATCAATTATAAAAATGTTATTAAATTTACATTAATCTATATATAAATCGAACTCAATTAACGCTATCAATGACTCGAGCTAACAATCTCTTTATTTCTCCTTACTCCTTTGTATTCGATATATATATAATATATATCGAATGGTATATGGAATAATATAGGTTAATATAATAATTTATGTAAATAACATTATTAGAATGAAAACAACGACGTGATAATCATTATGCTAGGCTCTCCTTTTGTTCGGCTTTCTTCTCCGTTATGTACAATGTTATTTTGGCTCACGGCGTTACGACTTTGGACCATTCGTGCGAGGGTACCGTTTCGAGATGGGAAGAAAAGAACGTATCTCCGAAACGAGTACCTGCTCGATCGTGACTGAAGATCATTCGACGATTGAGGCGCTAATATCCTAACAGCGGCCGACGACACCGGTTTCGGCGAGCCGAAAACTCGAAGACACGATCTATCGACCGTGGCCGACCGTGAAAAAGCATTCTTCCGAAATAGAATACAGCGAAGGATATCGTCACGATGGCGGAAAATTCCTTTTTGGCATTAGGCATGAAGTACACGCGCTCGTACAGTCGCTCACTTCTTTCACGCACCCGATACGATAGAATTCGGTAATAGCGTTAACAATCGAAAAATATTGAAATCGCCGAATCACGCGGCACGCTCGACCCGTGTGATCCATTTCTCATTTATATTTTATATATGTATAATAAATATATAATATAATATAATATATATATACTTATTAATATAAGAACTTGACTAGATCACTTTAGTTTTTATTGACTCCCTTATTTAGTCTAGGTACTTGCTCGTGCGACGACGGAGGGTATGAAGTTACAAGATGCTTCTTTTATAAAAAAATATTCAGGAGAATGAACTAGAGTACGATTAACGCGGTTTGTCTGTTGCTTCCGGTTCTCACGATACCGAGAACGATAGCTAACGAGGCTTGATCCCAATTCCAGTTGTAATTAACGATAGAAGCGGATTCTCCGAATGCAGCAGCACCTCAGTTTCTCGAGAAACTTTGCACTCGACCTGTCGGCAAATCACACGTAGCATTCGGTTTTAGGGCCCAACTCGTATTCCATTTCCTCGTTTTTGTACATGTCCATAACCTGAAACACGTGATGGTCAATTTTACTCGTGACGCTCGCGTTCTCATAAATCATATTAGATAAACGCGCTCTTTACCGCATTCATATCTTTCTGCAATTCCTCCAGTTGCTTTTCGTGAATTACTTTCAGCTTCTCCTTTTCTCTGTTTTGTATCATTTGTGCGATCTTTCTCTCCTCCATGAATTTCTTCGTGTTGTTCTGCTGCTTCTCTCGAAGTCGGCCCTCCTTGATCCCCCGCGTCTTCAACGTTTTATCGTTCATCACTTCCCTCATACTCTCCACTGAGAGTCTCGCCTGTCTCGCGTTCATTTCTTTGATCTCGCGCTCGTGCCGTGCTGTCAGCTGCTTCTGCTGGGCCACTTGAGCAGCCACGCATAATTTTCGCAAGGTGTTTCGTCGTTCCTCCAAGTGAGAACGTACCAAGTCGCGTTCCTCGCGTCGTTGCCTATCCGCCAATCGAGACCATTGAACCGTTTGCTCGGAGACTTCTCGACGAACGACCGGATCTCTCGAAAGTTCCGCTTTGCTATTCAACCATGGAACAGACGAAATTGAAAGTGAAACTCTTGTTCGTACGCGTAACGTCGCGACGCTAAGCAAACAGAACCAATCGTTACGTACTTTTTTCCCTTGATGATCTTCTCTATCGCGGCGCAGTGTTGTTTCTGGACGGTAAATTTCTCTTTCTGGTGCCTCTTCTTCAGAGATTCCAATTCCTTTTGCTGTTTCCTCAGTACCTTTTGATATCCTTTCTCTTGTCGCAAAGAGTCCACCGTTATGGGGTTGAATTTCATTTCCTCTGAAAGAAAACGAGCCCGTAGATATATATTTTTGTATTCGTGGACCGATCGAATTGCAAGACATTTACCTCGAGGTTTAGGCGCTTCACGATGAGCTGGCGCGGAATCGCCGTGGCCTTTACTGTCGCTTTCCTCTATGCCAAGGCCACGCATTTTGTTTTGCGACGCGTTTTCCGCTTTCTTGTAGGCCCGTGGTGCCGTGAGCGCGTCCATGAGTCCTGCAAATCAAGCTCGGATGAAAGCAACCGGTTAGGTGACGATAGATCGCACTCGAGATCGTTCACAGCGACATCGAACCTCACCTTCGTAGCCATCCGGTACGTATATCTTGATCTCGATGTTACAGAAAAGCATAGGCAACGACATGGGGAAGTTTGCCTCGGTTCTCAGAGATATGTGTCGATATCCGGACTGTAGACCATCTAACGGGACGATTCTTTGACCGAGCAGCTTGCCGTTCGACTCGTCGTAAACGGCGAATCGCAGTGCCGCCAAATCGGGTAGGACGACTTTTCGAAAGAGGAAGGGTTCTTCATTGTACACGGGGTTCAGGCCGTTCGCTGGAACTACTCTCGTCCGAAATTCTTTGCGAATGGTGTCTGTCGGTAGACCGTACATTTCCACTTCCACGTACGTTCCGACTTTCTTGTCGGAGAGAAATTGACCCGCGATAACCTGCGATCGCGAATGAAAATTCCGATTAACCTTGGCGCGATAGCACGCGCGCGCGCACGACAAACGCAAAGCGTTGCACGAGCAGTTGTTATACCTGAACGCTACATTGAGTAGCGATTACGCCGTCCACAGGGCTCTCCGCGAAAGGATCGAAGCTTCGATCTGCTCGTCTCATGAAATCCGGCTTCAGTAGGTAGCCAGAGGAGCCGTTGTACTCGAATTTTCCTTGATTCAGTTGCATCGGTAGATCGGCGGTTTGAAAATTTAGCGACACCATTTGGCAGCCAGCGTTCCAGAAGACCTGTTTTCCATGATCGATCATTGGGACGGTAGGCGAAAAGGCTATCGGTGGTTGGCGCGGTTCGATTTATACGTGTGGCAAAAATTACCTGTGGCATGTAATTCGATGAATCCGCCCGAGTGCCTTTCGGATAAATTCGGCTCATTTGACGCTTGTTATAATTGACGAACTCGATGGCTTGCGTCTTCAAATAATTCAGGCCAGCGGTTTCCGCGAAGGAAGACATATTGTGATGAATATTCTTTTCTGTACAAGAGGGCACGATCATCAATCTTTTCTCTCTTTTAAACGCATAACCGAGGGAAAGCTTTGCCTTACGTTCGGCAATATCGAAGCCCGGGAACTTTATGGGTTGAGCATAGTTAACCATAGAGGACAACCATGGATGGACGTTTGTTGTACTTCCGGTGTACGGCTGAACCACCGCTAATTCCAAATTGTCGGCCAAACCTGTGCTAGAACTAGATTGCTGTTGGGTGCCAGTGGTCGACGACGCCACTGATTCGGCTGTCGATACCTCTTCCTGAAAGGTAACCGATTTCGTCTTCGGCAAATCATATTGTTTGATTAGACGCAAAGAAAGTGGAGGTTGGGAGTTCCATGCTGGTAGTCGTATCAAAGGTTACCTTTACCGATTGTTGCTCAACCACCGCTGCCACGGAAGGAGGCGCGCTCGCGTCCTCTTTCACCTCGTCCTCGATCACGAACTGACCTTGCCGAAATAATTCCAATTCGTGCTTTTCCACCTCGGGTTTCAACCGTTTGTTCTTTATCAGGATCTTACGTTTCAGCATATTCGGCGGCGGCAGCGCTACTCCTGGATCCAGCTGTTTTATCAAATCGCAACATCGGTATTCGTTAATGCCTTTTTTCCTCTCCGATATCTCCTCTTACGTCTCTAGCTTCTATCTTGATTTTAGAACACGCACGCGTAATTTAATCGCGGCCACTCGATCGTATCGGCTATCGAACAACGGCGATAAGTTTCGATAACCACGAACGGTAACGCGTTCATCTTGTTTACCGATGAAAATCTAGATTTCGATTGACGCATTTAACTCTTTATCTCGAGAATCGCGAGAATCACGAGACCAGGCGATGGACGATATTAAAACTGACGAGGTAGACTCACGGGGAACTCTCTGAGGGGTTCTTTCAGCAGCAAATCTCCCAGAATTTCGTCGCAATATTTCGCCAATTTGTACTGTTGCTTCTTGCTGCAGTGATTTTCGAAACTGAGAATCACCGGGTACTCGGACGTGACGAAGGCGGTGTCCCTCACCGCGTAAATCACGTCCTTGAACAGAATGTCCGTGCACATTGCTTTGCCATGCGTAATTATCGGCTCTTCGTCCTCTCCTTTGCCATCCCAACAGTCCAATTCGACGCACCTTCGAGTAAAAGTATCAGGTTATTATACACGTCCGCTTAGAGGAACTTTCGCGCTCATTCACCTTACCTGCAACCGGCTAGCAAAACTTGTCTGTACATCTCGACGCTGCTTTTCCCGCCGAATTGCCGACCACTCAAATACGTGTTGTGACTCGAGTTAATGTAATAATGAGCCAACGGTTGGTCCATGTCCATGTATACGTCCAGCCTGTCCAAGAAAACTGGTGCATTTTCGTCGGACATCAGGTACCTTATAAAACCATCTTTCGTCATCGTTTCTGAAAGGACGTGATTGCTTCTGAAAGGATGCCATTTCGCAGGTACAAACTACTTCGAATACGTATTAGGCGATCGATAGGACAGATCGAGAGGATATAAGGGCTGGCAGATTTGGAAAGCGTACGATTTTAGGTAGGTTCGTGGTAAGAATCTTACTTTGATTTCGCGCTGTCTCGTTCTGCTCGTAGTCGTTTATAATTTCTAACGCCCTCTTGTCATCGTACAACGGATACAAGATCTCGTTTAAAGTTGGATCGCGCTGCTTCTCGTTTAGAAACATGACCAGCTGATCCAAATTGATTGTGTCCGCTTTGCCCTGGGTGCTGCGAATGTTCAATGCAAATAAACCATCGTTTCTGCTTATATTAACGAATCAATCGCGAACGATGGAAATACGAGGATTGAAAATTACGCCTGCCGGCACTTACATGGACTGGAACAATTCCTCTATGTCGTTCCTAGGACAGATTTTGTGGTAGAGCGCGTAGAACGCGTCGAAAGTGAAGTCTTCCGGTTCGATGACATCGTTCTACCAATCAAAGGGAAAATTTCGGTAAGCGTGTCAGAGGATTTTCTGCCCGAGATACGTATCTCTTATATTCCATATTACCTTTCCGCTGGATAGGCCTAAATCGGCGAGGCACTGATAAACAAGCTTTTCCGTTTTCCCAGATGCGAAAGTTCTCGCTACCACTTTCACTGGAACTTTTCCATTTGGATCGACCAGCATTCTAAGCCGCATCCAACTAGAACACGACGAAAGAGATTTTACTTTTTAACGACAAAAAGATGCTTCGCATAACTTTCTCGTGTACTTGGGAAAAAAATGCCCTTTTTCTTTTTTCCGCCGGGTAAAAATGTTTCGCGACCTCGTTCGCAGGCTATCGAGAAACGCGAGTTAGACCAGACGTAACGAGCAGTTTCACGGCGAAATAAAAGATCCACTACCGTCGTAGAATGTCCCCGGCTAATTATTTCATAGCGGCCGTGTTTACGAGTAACCACGTAGGTACGTGTGTGTGCGTGCGTGTAATTGCATTAGTAAACTCACTGTTTCTTCAAGCACGTAAGCGGGCAAACGTTGTTGGCTTTCACGTTGTGCGTGATCGATCGTACGCCATCCAGCCATATCTGTCACAGGACACACCAAACACGTGGGCTTATTGATCACGATAATAAATGCTTAACCAATGAATTGGAAAATGTCTGTATGATCGATGTAACGATAATGCTAATTCGACAAATTTCAGGCGAAACAACGTTATCGCGGAGGAATATTCGATAATCCCGGTGCTGACTCGTTTCATTTACTAATTTTTCGGGAGACCGATCAAACAGACGAGATTATATAACGAGCAAATTTACCTTTGCCGTCACTGGATCCGGACAGACGACATGCTGGTAATTAATATTGGTATAATCTACGCCCGAACAGATGGTTAAACATTTCTCCTCTAATTGTTCTCCGTGCTTCGTGAGAAGTTTGTCGTACAGCTTCGGATCCTGAATAAAATTGTGGAATAATTTTCAAATGGACCACTGGCTCGAGAGGTTGATTAAAAATCTAGGAAGAAGGGACGTATATCATGTGCCATCAACCTAGTCTCTCTCGACATTCTTTTTTTCTCTTTTTTTTTTCTTTTTTTCGGTAGGACGTGTAACATCTGATTGCTAGTTTGCGGAATAGAGTTTAGAAATATCGAAACGTTAACTTGCTGATAAACATTTGGAAGGATAGAGAAATATTTCCAGGAACGTTATCGATTGCTGTCAAAACAAGCGTACTTGTTAAACAGAGTTGCAGAGTTCTCGGTTGTATATTGTTTTCTCTGTCGAAAGAGGTTGATTGGCTCGGAAAAAGAGGAGTAGATTACCGTTGGTCGAGAGGAAAGACATTGTTACCTTGGGTAAACCACCGGCGCGTATATCGCTCACTTGACACAGCTCTATCACGTCCCCGTCCTACGAAACAGAGACACCGATCAATTCAACGATTAAACCGCGACATTCTCGCCTGAATTCTACTCACCCTCCCTTCGCTTTGCCAGTAGATAAAAAAGCCATATTCGTCGACCTTGAACATGCAGTTTAGTTCCAGTTCCGTATTGTCCTTCTCCTCTGACCACCGGTCGAACATGCATCCCTGACGGAGCGCTATCGGTACGTCGATCTGCCAATTAAACTCGAATCTTTTCGTCATCTTTTCTGCCCCAATTTGTCCGTGTCAACCAGTACGCACGTCGGTTTTCCTCCAATTCCTATCGACCGTTTGAAAAACGTTCGGTTAAAAGATTCCTCGACACCGTGTCCGTGACACGATTCGTCATCGTGCCCTACCCTCAAATGCCCCGTAAATCACGATTACGTGTGTGGAATCAAGGACTGTCCAACTATCAGAGAAAAGACAAGCGATCGTAATCGTACCGTGTCCACCGAACATTCCAACGAAATTTCCCGAAATTATTCATTAATCGCGGCTGTCTACTGGAAATAAAAGGTCTATCGAGTGGTTTCTATCGCGTCGGCCCATTACCGATTCCAACGACGTTTCCCAAGATTACGAAAGTCGGCCACCCGGCGTGGAATACGAAACCATCTGTGCGGTTACCCTTTGATGCTATTCATTTATTTAAAACGTGCTGCATTATACATCGAGCGCCAATCGATACGTTGATTCGATTAACCCGCGTGTAGTCTGACCCTTGATAGTATTCTCTCAACCTCGATTGAGTATTAACCTCCGAGAGAATGCGCGGAATACGTGCATCGCGGCCTCTTTTACCTGCGACGAAATTTCATCGAAATTTCATCGAAGGTTGATCGCGTTAGGCGGAAAGCTCCGCGTTCGGTCGTCTGAAGAGGGAGGCAACGATCAAGATCGAATCTCGATTCCTCACGGACGGACCACGCGAAATTTACGAGAACGTGAATCAACTTGTTGTTATTGGCTTCGGAAACGCGGCTTCGCGACGACTTGGACGGTATTTTCTCAACCTCGATCGGTGGTTCTTCTCTCTTTCTCCTTCTCTCTCTCTCCCTCTCTCCGGGGATCCAGTTAACCGCGTTTCTTAACCCATTTCGACGGTACATCGGGAAGCTGTATCTGCTACATTAATAACATCGAGGTTCGAAAGCTTCCTGCCCGTGACGAAATCGCGATTGCCGATCGTTCGATTATTCGACTGTAACGATCGGATTAAAATTAGCGAAGATGCGAGGGTGCGCTGTTCCGCAAAGTCCACTCGAAACGGATACGACCACGGCTTCCTCGCTTTCCCTCCCGTCGCTCACCGCTTTCATTTATTTTTTCTATTTTCTTTTTCGGCCGCTCGATATCGAAGCGCAAAGGATTTACTACCATCGGTGCACCGATTGACCTTTATTCCTTGACTACAAAGTAGGACGAAGCATAGACAGACGCAACTAGGTGAAAATAGAACGATACATCGTGTCTTCCGCATCGAGCAACGAATCACCAGCTATTTGTTCCCGCCGCGTGTTCTACCAGCAGAAAAACGGCAGTAGGTGTTCGACGATGAACTCGAGATCTTTATCTTTCGTGGGCGACGTCGGGACACAGGGCCAACTACGAGAGAGAGAGGGAGAGAGAGAGAGAGAGAGAGAGAGAGAGAGAGAGAGAGAGAAGGGAAAAGAAGGGAAGCGGGGTACTTACGACGTTAAGAACGTTTCTTCCTTGCTGGCTTGCACATCTTAGTCCTCTGCTGCACCTACGACAGGAAAAATCGAATAAAGTTTCTATTACCGTTCCGTACGCGTCAAGGCGACAGTCAAGGTCTTGGATTCTATCTATAGGAATTCGTATACAAATCGAATTCACTGAACTTTATGATCAAACTTTGCCGTATATTTCACGCCGCTGTCAAACATCGTTTTCCTGTAACCGTTACCCTGTTTCCGTTAACCAGACAACTCTACCTTCCATTCCATCTTTTGATATACCCAATTCTCGGAATCGTGCGAAATATTTACGGACCGGAGTTAAATCAGCGTCAATCGATAGACGGCGTATCGTATCTCGATTTCGACTCGATCAATGGCCACGGAGATCGTATTTCCTTTTCCATACTTACTCTGTTTAACGACGTAACGACCGCTTGCCAACTCGACCACGCAACCTAACGAATGTCGGCGCTGGAAATTACCGCGGAAACGAGAAATTAATCGAACACGATTAATAAAAGGTTTATCGTTCGAGCAAGACTGACCATTATCCGGTTACCGAATTTATCACTAGCTAGCGGGAAAGGTCGAGTACCTATTAACGTTCCGTGTACGGACATCCCGCTGTCTTATCGAAGTTTATCTTAATTGACGCAAAAGGAAGTTTTGCAGAAATCAACTGACCACGTCTGACACAATAGACCAACTAGCTAACTGTATCGCATACGAAAATATAATATGCGAAATAATATTAATCGAAGCGGTGGAATAAATATAAATAATTACGAAGTAATTGCGTTTCGAACCTGGATAAAAGAGAAAATTATTTTCAGCATTTCGACTGCTTCGATAATTTCAACATTGGCGCGCCGAAAAAAGAAAGAGAAAACGAAAACGTCTGGTATTTCTATGCGCGATGGTATTTGTTAAAAAAAGGAAAATAAGCTTGGAATTATTAGGTACGGTTGGACGTTTCGAAGAAGGATTAACAATGACCGTGAAAATACAACGGAGCTGAACAGAAGCGTAACAAAGCCGGTGAAGCACAAAAGAAAACAAAAGTAAGGAAAAGGAGAGAGAATAAGGTCGAAAAGAAGCGCGAGGAAAGAAGATCGTAGATATTTTCGGATTGCCCGAGTTTCGGAATTTTCGCAACGTCCTCTAGTCTGACTCCTCTAAACGGAATAAAGCGATATACGTTCTCGCGATCGATCGACAAACGGAGCTCGTATTCGGTATCGCGCGTTAATTACGTGTACGTTAATTAAGCGTTTAACGTTGCGCCCGCATTCGAAGAACCGATGACACTCACAGAGGATTTGGCCGATCTTGCAAAGATTAACGGCAGCCGCGAGTTCGGATTAAAGACGCGGTATATTGGATTGGTTTGGTCTCTGACATGACCGACTCGCGACCACATCGCACACCTTTGTATAAATGGGTTGCGTAGCACGTATATAGAGGGGCGAGGCGTAAACACAGGAGCGTTACGAAAATAATGTAGGAGTACGGCTGGTGCCGGTGCTTCTTCCTTGGCACTGAAGAAAATCTTTCTGGCGCCTGATAGCGCGCGAATTTTGAACAACCACGTATCCTAAGCGCCTAGTGTTCTCGAGTTTGATTAACGGCAAGTGGCGATTGAGTATTTCGGTCGTGAAAACGGAATGTCGTCGCGTCACCGTTCATAGTTACTCGTAAAGCTTCCCCGTCCCGATGTCTTCGCTGTATTTTATTAACGTGTCGTTCACACGCTTAGAAATTCAATTGCGCGTACACTTGCCAACTCTGCTAATCACGCTTTCCCGGAAATGTCGATAGTTTTACGCAGGTGGTTCGGGTTAGGTTCGTGAAACGAAATATTCGCGGAGTTTTTTTTTCCCACGGAAGGACGTTAACGCGGAGGACGGTGTGAGAATACCAAGGCGGTATCGTAATCGGCGAGTGTTAATTTTACCAGGCACGCGAACGAGAACTATTAAACTGGTAATGCATCGTGCGATTAATCTCGTTGGATCGTGCTAGACCGAAGCTGTGTAGGTTACGCGCTTATGCAATATCGCGTAACGCGTTCATTCTAAGCTGGCCCGTGCGATGAATGAAATTACGGCGGTTCAGAGAGGGCTGCCGAAACGAAGAGAAATCACAAGCAACCGACTAAAGTTAGCTACGCGTACGTGTTCGAGTTAGCTTTTCGTTATTCCCAGCTTTTCTCGTCCTCGCCGTTTGACTTTTCACCGAGAGGTTTATAAACTACCGCATTATCTCTGAAGTGGCCATTAGACGTCACGTACACGTGCTCGTAAATACAAGGCAAACATTTGCACTTTGATACACACAAGTGGAACGTCGTAGAAAAATATTTGTATAGTCGATGAATACCGGCGTTACTCGGATTTGGAGCAGCGGCAGAGAGAACCAGACCACCGAGAATTTCTTCACGCGCTAGATTAATCGACAAGTGGCTGTAGTTCAATTACCGCCGCTAGATCGGTAATTACGTAACTTCCGGCGCAGGCTTTGAAGGACGAGTTGCGCTGACGCGACATTGACCGTTCAATCGTTTAATACGCTCTGCCGGTCTCCTCGAGAAGAATAGAAATAAATCAGGGTCATGACCCGTATCGAGCGGCACCGCGATCCCACCGATCTCCCCATTCTTTCCCTCTTCACCGACCATTTCGCCAATTATCCGCGGTAACCAACCTGGTTCCGCCACGGAACAGGAACACCGTGCTCGCTGATAAGTTATTCGAATATCGCGTGAGACGCGAACTTTCTCGCGGGAAATATCGCGGAAATATCGCGGAAATATCAGGAAAATATCGCGAGGGTTGAAGTTATTTGCAACTTGTTGGACGGTTGGTTGGCTACGTGGCCGAGGACGTAACGCGTGCGAGTTTCATCGGATAGGTTAACGGATACGGTCGATATCGCGTGGATAGGTATAAACGATAGGACGAAAGGTCTGGTTAAACTTCGACACGATTACCCGTGAACGGGGCGCAAAGCTAGAGCATTAGTCATGCCGAAGATATCCTCGAAGAATGGTAATTGCACTTCCGCGCGCTTAACAAGCGTAATATCCGAGGTGGCTATTTTCCGTGCTCGCTCAAAGCCGCGTCCCCTTCGGCGAGAAGGTCGAAAGTCAGGAAAAGATACGGCGGAAGGGTGAGGGGAGCAGATAGATGCTAGACCACCTGCTAATATCCAGGATGGCAAGGTGGTCAAAGGGATATCTCGCAATCGACGCGATCTTCCTCCTTTCCCTCCCTAGCCACGTTTCCCATTCCCTTGACCTCGAAAATCCCTCGGGAAGCCTGCAGTCAGGGTCGCCTCGATCCTCGTCCTTTCCCCCCTTCTACTTTCTTACCCGCTCTCTTATCACGCGCCGTTCTCACTGTTCATCGCACGCCGCTCTTGTTAATTAAGCAATCGTTGCACCGTACTTCGTCTTATGTGCATACCTGCCTCTCGATAAAGCGCGCAAACGAAACGAGTGGGCAAAGTGTACGCGAGAAACGGACGGAATACAATGATCGTGGGTCAGCACGCATGAGCGGTACGTAAACGCACGGGAAAGACAAACAGAAGGAGGAGATGGAGGTGGAGGGAGAGGTAAAGAGAGAGAGAGAGAAATAGAAAGGTTTGTAGACAGGGAGAAGAGTAGGAGGAGGAGAAGGAGGAAAAAGAAGAGAGAGTGAATTGGACTACGCAGCTCGAGAGAACTGGGGAACGCGCGCGCGTGTATTCGCAGACGATGCTCGACGTCGAACGTTATCTTGCCGGAGGAAATCTCGTTTATCGCGGCAACGTTTTAATTACATTCCGAGCGAAACGAATTGATGGAAAGCCGCGTGAGGGAATCGCACGCGTTGGTTGGAAAATCGGTTGACGAAGAGCTCGGCGACGTGCCGAGGGCTGCGAACCACCGATCACGTCCCTGCTCTACACTCTCACGACCGATTCTACGGAAATTTATAAAACGTCCAACGATAGTTTATACGGTTAGCGAGCGTCCAAGGTTCCGGATGAAACGCAATGTGGCTGTGACGTGCAGTAACCATGAACGGTCGTGTACGATGTCGGCCGCGCGCACACACGCACACACACACGCACGCACACTTGCGCGCACACAGTCGCATTCACAGACGCGCGCGCGCGTGTACGCGAGCATACATGGGCGTACTGTGTCGCGAACGAAAATTCTGCAAGGTGTGTTGCCTTACCGTGTGCGAAATGACCGGCTGACTGACGGCAACAGTCCCGTGACGATTCGGTTACATTCTCTCGCGCACCGGTTCCTCCTACGCCGGCCTGCACACGCACAGCGCACACGCGTAACCTCGGTGTTGACGAAAAAATAAAAAAAAAAACGAAGGAACGATGTAGAAGAAGCGCGCGTTTCTTCGGCTGTGGAGTGAACGCCTTTGAGGCGCGGCGGAAGAAACTGACGGTGCGACACCGTCTGTTGACGGGCAACCCACTAGCCTGGCTCGATACCGTCCTTTTCTCCTGCGCGCATGTGCCGTCCTCGCGCTCTAGCTTCCCGCTCCGTCGCCGTCGCCGTCTCCGTCGCCGTCACCGTCTCCGTCTACAACGTTACTCGGTTAGTAAAAACGGTACCTGCATTTCGAGCTTCCTCCCCATTCTTCCCTACCTTCCATCAATATCCTCGTATAATAAACAAAACAAAAAAAAAAAGAGAAAACGCTGTCGCTTCTCCCGTATTAGGCTCGAAACGCGTTACGCGTTCCAGGAATATTTATACGCCCCTGTAGTTGCGCGGTCTGCATGACTCGACTTTGACACTGGCATCCAAAACCGGGAAACACGTTTTGGAACGAGCGTGCGTGTGTACAAGCTACGCGTGAATAGGAATCCGTTAACGTCTGTATAAGATGAATCGTAAAAGCATGAATTTCTATGCGAATTAATATTCCAAACCGTTGTTTTATTTTCCGGATATCCACGTTCCAATTTCAATTAATTAAATGATTTACTACTTTCGTGGACACGTAACTGGAGGTTTAAAAGATCGATGCAAAAATAATCGTTCCAGTTTGCAAATTTCTTGTTAATAGGCCTCATGGTGATTCTATGATATTTTCGCGTATGTATATTTCGATGAATAACGAAGGATTGAATCAGGCTGTATAAATATCTTCCTGGTGGCTAGAGCGGAGGCCGCTATCTATACTTGCAAATGGATTACATGTAAATATGCCTGCCAGTTTCATCTACAGCATGAAAATAAAATAGGAACCAAGCGGCATCGCAACTTCCTTTTTCACCGATACACTCCGTCTAGAGATTCTCGTTGCCGCACAGTGCGATGCTGCGTCTGCAATTGTGATTCGCGTATAAAAACACGATCCAGCGAGGTTCAGAAGTTTACGTAATCGCCGCGAGATGATCGGCCAAACGATTTTATATACGTTTTGTTCTCGCCAATCAACCCTGATCATCGATTCTCTTATCTCAAAGCAGCCTATAAATGCTGATACATTTCGCGATGCAAGGGCAACGATACAACTGATGGGTTTAAGTGACTTATAAATGATGCAGTCATCGACGATATTATCGTGGCTATTGCTGTCTCCTAGTTATCTCGTTAGTTCCGTCCGTATTAGACAGCTTGTCTTACACCATTTATCGCTTTCTTCTTCGTTTACTACTTTTTTCCTTCATTTTTTATTTTTCGAAATTAACATACTTCGTACGACTGAAAATAACAATTATATTGCAAAATTTATATCTCGAAAGCGTAAATGTACTTTTAATTAAGGAAAATTTTATAAATCGTTTAAATTATCGTTAATAACAAATCGATATTGTTGGTAACAATTTGCTCGAACCGCAAAAAGAGAAATTAATAAAAAATTGTAAAACAACTCACAAATTACTGGCTATTATAGAAGCGAAATAATTATTCGTGGAATCGACAACGATCGACAATTCTCGTCGATGTTCGGTCGATCACCGACTATATAAAAGTGGCACGATTGATAGACGAGTCATTTGTCGGTTTAACTTCGGACAAGTCGCATCTGAATCTTCATCTAGGGTGGTCGGTGATTATTGATTAGACCATAGGTTATCCGATAGCCACAGTCCACTTCACCCACACTTCTCCGTCTTCTTAAATTATTTAATAATNTATTTAATAATAATTATTCAATTAAAATTTTTGTTTTTTTTTAAATTCGTCTTTGGATTGTTTCTTTTATTTGTTTGACTTTTCTCGTTTCTATTTATTTCATATACTAATTTTCATCTATTTTCGTCGCGGTCTAATTATCATAGGCTTTTTTTCACAATCTAAATTTTCTTCAGAGGATATCGTTGGATTCGCATTCTCTCGTTAACTGGTTGCCCTACGATTTAAGTTCCGATTTCGCGTGCAATAAACAACAGAGTCGTGTTCCACGTCGAACACGATGGAACTCGTTCGAACATTTCGTGCAAACGCGGCGTAGAATAACATTTCGACATAGACGAAAATTTACCACGTGTCTGACGAATGAAAATAATTATCCAACGTTGCAGAAGCACGTCTAAATTACTATTTTTCTAACTATGTAAATTACAAGTTTTCTTGACAAAATAAACGCTCGGGAATCTTCTCTCTGTCCAGCGGAGACCGTCAATTTGACTTCTTTTATATTGATCACCGATCAATCACCCACCCCAAATGTTTCTTAGAATAGCGAAAAAATTGTAAGGATGTAAAATAAATATTACTCACCAAACTCTCGTACGCAGGCTGTCCAAGTTCCGGTGAAGCGTGGCACTATCAACACGAAAATCGGTCACGCGTCGAGCCATTACGTCCTAACGCGACGAAGAATAACACGCAACTGAAACGGAAAGACGTCGACGAAAATTAAGCAGCAGCCTGTTCCGTGTTTACATTCGGTTCCATCTACAGACCACGCCTCTCAGTCTTCGCACTCGTGTTTTGAGCGATTTCCTCACCATGAGTTTCGCACGATATTGTCATCGAACGTGTTGTCATCTATGCGTCTCCAATACCCTTTCTAATCGCTATCGAGCACGTGGATGTTGGTTGGACTGGCGGTGCATCCGTTATCAATACGAGGATCTGTTGCCCTGATCGCTCTGTGTATTTGTTCGCGTACATGACCGAGGTATGGGTCTTGCAGTCTGAAATATTAGAGTCTGTTTAAATTGAAATATCTTAATGTCGCGATTTTAGTACATCCAATCGACCAAGTCACTTATATAAGACACGAAATTTGAACAAAGTGTATCTGTAGGGCGTTTAATACAGTGCTTCTTCTTATTCTGTTATAAATAGCAAGATTTTATAGGTAGGTCACGCTAATTGTAATTTAGAACAACTACAATTACTTTTGACAGGAATCTCATTATTCATAATAGTAAAAAAAGTTCGAATTTCTTAATTTCTTGATGTATAGGAAAATTCAGTTCTTCGATAAATCTTGATAGAACGAGAAACTTTCTTAATAAAACTTTTTAATCCAAAGTACGAAGTTGCCATTAATTCTTGTTACCTACTATCGAAGCAAAGATAACGTTGTCTTGAATCGTACCAAGCTACGATTAGGTCTCTCTTGTGGGATATCTTGTCACGTATTCTGAAATATCGACTTCGCAAAAAATAAGACTGGTTCGTACGCCCTCTGCGATTTACTGCGGTGAATATGGGAATTATATCAAACTTGACCATCGAAGATGATAAAGTAAATAACTACGAAAAGATTTTCGTTCGTTAAATTGCCGAAATAAATTTCTCGCGTTGTGTACTTGATAACATTGATATGAAATTCATTTTTTCGATTCACGAGGTTCTAAAGTTGGTTTTAATTTTTTGTGTCAATTCCAACGTTACCGATTCAGCACAGAATAAGATTACAACATACCTAGTGGTTGGAATCAAAACTAAATATGCATTACAAAATTACAAATAAATAACAGGATAAGAGAATTTTAAGGATTGTACTTAAAAACGATTTTATACTTACTATTTAAACTTCAAGTTTAGCATAATTTGTCATTAACCATGAATTTCGTAATTTGCATATTTTCTGCAGGTTAGGAATTAGGAGGTATCGATTAAAACTATGAAACACATAAAAACATATATACCGTCATTTATTACATATCGTATAATAACGTCCAACTTTTTATGATTTTAAAATCGCATTGCTGTTTAATTATTAGTTAATTAATTATTCGATATGTAGATCGATGTTATATATATTGAAGTCGACGTTTTCTGATATTAATATTTCATTAGTATATATTGCTTACGTTTCTTTGATGTCAACGAACATTTCGTTCATTCGTACAGATCTTTCCTGTCAAGATATCTTTAATTGCTGCTCGTTGAATAGAGAACAAACTGTGTCACGGTATACGTCACAGCTATCCGATAACGAGGAAAAAAAGAAAGAAAGATGTTTACCCCTATCGTTGTTAGTTTCATATTCAAGACGGTACCACGAAATTAAGTCGAAGAACGAATTAAGCTTATCTCGTGCTCATTTCCGTCTCGCTTCTTTGTACCATTTGTTTATCCGCGTGCTGCTGACGGATAATCTTCAGATATCTCACTAGCATTTTCTTTCATCTCTCTTTCATTGTCCAGGCTAATGCTATCAAGTGTCTTTGGATCGCAAAATCTCTCTTTCTCGACCAGATATTACGCGATCGTTTCATTTCCGGTCAACTTCTGTTGAAACTTAGCGCTCTGTAATCAGGAGGAAACGAGTAACAAAAGATAACGTTTCTATTCGTCTTCCCAGGAAATTTTACGCGAGAATTTATACTTACATGTTTCGTTAATAAACTTCACACGAAGCTTTCTTAATTCGTTGCTCGAAATAATTTCTAGGATGCACTGTATGCTCGACACACTAGAAAGCAACAAAAAGACACTTTAGAAAAGTTTTTTTTGCAATATTTTTCTAGTTATATCAATTTGAACGTTTTTAATTTTTACTATACCTTTTCGTTATCCATTCAGAACCATTCGCGCTATTTCACACATGGCACTGTGTATCGTTTGGTATATGCATTACGTAACCTCACTTCGTTTTGCACGTAGCATATTAGCATCAAACAAATATTGCCAGTTAGATATCCTGATCATGGTAATGATCTATCAATTTTTCGAACTTGTGCTGTGGTTTATTTGTAAATATTACGATAATGTCGCAGAAGTAACCTACAGTTGCAATGTTACGAAGTATTATCCGATACTGCGCATTATTTTTCTTCAGTATATATTCCGTCGATTACAGCAATTGAAACGTTTATCAGTGATAACACTATTTCACAGTACATTTTCTGCAAACATCGAATGTTTCACTTTGACACGCGTAAATATTCCACCGCGTGCTACCGGCATTTTCGATTTAGCAGCGACTTGAAGCTGACTATGATGGGATAAGCATGCGTTATTATCGCGGGAAGATACGTCACGTTTGAAACGTTAGAGTATCAAACGATGTCTCTTATATTTATTAATAACAAATAAGCAAATACAAATACGTTTCTTTTTGTATTAATAAAATTGATAAGAAGAAACTTAGGAACGACTTAAATACATATTTGAAATTTATTAAATTATAAAAATGAGGTATATCCATCGTCGTTCAAATTTTCTGATTGTCCCGCTGTATCATGCGATCTACCGATGTTCCCGCCTTTTTGGAAATTACAAGACGAAACCGCAATATGGCGGATCATTCCATTGTTGAAGGTTGCAAGGATAATACGCGTTATCCCGGAAGTAGTGCCTCATTTATTTACTGCGTAGTACTTTCTTCGTTGCTCTACTGGTACTTCTGCGTCACTATTAGAGTACTTTTAGGTAATACACGTTCATTTAATAACTTATTAATTTTATTAATTTATTAGCGTCTTTGGTTATTCTTTCGTTGATCGTACAATTGCTTATTAATGTCATCGATAATTTGTAGTATTAGCATCTCGGATAGACTTCGAATTTGATTATTGCATCATTTTAATGTAACTGATGCTAATGTTAGGCATTTGTTTCAAATCTTTGGTTTTTCTCTATAGCGATGATTGGCTAATTACTAAAGTGATATCGAAGAAGTAGAAATTTATAACACGAGCTCCATGATGAATAATGATTGTCTCGATGATTTTTCACGAAGATAATAGGGACATTTAATTTATCCTAACATAGGTAAACGTATACACAATTTTATATTGTCTTTTTATTCGATATAATAATTCTTAATTCATAATTGTAATTGTATTACTTCTCTTAACCTAGTACATGTATACGCATAATTTACAGTTTATTGAAAATACTAGGATGTTCTACATTAACTAATAACGTATCATATACATGTTCTATATTAATGAAAAATAAATAACAATCTCTTGTTGGTTTCAGGAAAATGCCAGTATTTTTACGGATGTGCACTCGATGGAAAAGGGAATAAGAGAGCAAGGAAAAGTATTTTACTACTCTCTAAACATCGCTCCTTTTCAGTAATCAAACTTTATTTACAGAGAATTTTTGTGACCGCGCGCAATGCGGTTGTAAAATCAGTGCTTGTTGCGTAACAGTATTTTTAATATTCTTGAGAGCATAATAGCTTATTTTTAAATTCCATTATGGTGATCACACGCGTAAATAAAATCAGTGTCTTTTGTCATTTTTTTAAAATGTATATATTTAATAAAAAATGAGAATAGAGTCAGTGTTTACCTCAAGAGGACCTAGGAATGCTTTAGAAGTCCTAAATGTAAGTATTTTTGTGCATTGTATTTCAAATATTTTATTTTTGATTTCATTTTAATTTTACTTTTGTTGAATTTTCCCTTATTAAAGGTTTCTCATAGTTTCCTCTTCTTGCATGGAATCTGGTCTTTTCCTGGTCACATTCTCTTGGTCTAATTGTAAGTCGCATGCATTTTTGTTCCTCTGGTCATTCAATCATGTTGTAGGATGAAAGGTCCGAACCGACACGGATGACTGGTTGTATTGCGTAGAATTTTTATCGAGCATAATGACTGTGAGTATTCATTATACGCACAAGTAGTAACGTATCTTTTTCCTCTTTATTTATTAGATCATGATAGGCCTCCTTGCAAATCGCGTTTTTTTTTTGTAATTAGTGCTCGAATACTTAACTCGATTGAAAACATTTTTAATTTCGTTTTCTACTTCACGATAGTATTAAAAGATTTGATTATTTAACATTCAATCTTTCACGCGTTCGTGTATTAAATTTCACGTGCAAGGAGGCATTTCGCAACAGGCAAATTTTCGAGTTAAAGCAATAATCTAGAATCTTGCTTTCGCGTTGTTTTAGAATACGCTTTGATAAAAAAATTGCCTGAGATTATTTCTATAAATGTTTAATTTTGGCCAGAAGAAATTATTTCATTACATTTAATCGTAATCTGTTTCACAGTTACAATATTAAGATTTCAATTATTTACTAATTCGGTAAATTACTTTTAGTTCAGTACGTTGTACAGTAATTCGAAATGAATTAGAATATATGTCGAATGAACAAACATTGGCCAGTTAGAACGTACTAATGAATATTTTAGGTTAGGATTTGCAGGTTTAACCCTTTCCATGTTCACTGCCAGGATCTCATTCACGTGACCAGGTAATACTTGGGTGAAAGAAATGCAGTGGGCATGATGATTATAGTTTATAAGCCTTTAACCGATTCTCAGCGATTGACGATAGATTAGTGTATCGTGCACGACGTATTTTCCACATTGTGTGTGTGGTTAGGCTGTGGAATTACGTTAGTCTTATTTTACTTGTAGTAATTTGATATATATAGTTAAATTATATATTTATCGGGTTTTACGCAATGGACACTGAGCTTCGTTAGTCGATTTCAGGGAAATATTACGTACAGTTAAAGTGTGGAAGTAACGTGCCAAGTTCGAGTTTCGGAGGCGTCCCGGGACGTGCTCTCTAGTCTAGGCCCATGCACTCGGGTGTTATGTCTGAGAACGGTGGAGCGAAGTGTGTTTGTATGCTTGTTTCTTGCCAATTTTTAAATATAGCATTAGGTAGATAGGTAGCATATTGTTTGTTGTGTCTGTTCATCGTAAGTAGGCAGGGCCATGGCAGGTTGTCACAGTCTCTCTTCGGGTAGACGCGTTTTCGTGTGCACAACCTGTTTCTGGAATGTATAGACGTAAACTTCAGCTGGTATAGCGCCCGAAAAAAGAAGAGGAGACTATTTTGTGCCCAACAAATTGTCACGAAGAGGGTACCTAGGAATAGCTACCCATCTTTTAAATGGGAAGTTATTCTCGTTGCTACTATGTCATTATGCTCGTAGTTAGTAGTAGTTATAGCAATAGTTGTAGTCGTAGTAGCAGTAGTAGTAATAGTAGTTTATTTCCTATCTGATATATTAATCCATTTCTCCAGTTAACGTTATGTCAATTAATAACTGTGTTTTTTGAGATAGCGTTACGAATATAAAGTGTACAGAATTCTTCCACTGGACCCGAGGGCCTGCAGTTCCTGGATTACCTTGCTCAGCTAGAAGGATTGCACGGAAATGATTATTCATCTACAGCCTCGGACATGGTTGCCCAGGATCTTTCCTTTTAAGTGATGCGTGTTTTTAGACGTGAGTATATAAATTACAATTTATTAATATCGCATACTTGTTACGGGCGCGTCTTTGTTATTTTCCGCTTAATCGGTAACATTGGAAGTGACTGTAAAATATTAAAGTAAACCGCGTGTTTCGGGTAGCGAGATAGAAGAGCATCGAGTTCTTCGCTCATTTATGCTATAAACTTTCAAACGCATATGACAGATCGACGAGAGATGTAACGTGATTGCAATATCGGACGATTGCGCGTTAAAAAGTCATGATTCAGCAATTGCTAGTGAACAATACTGTCGCGCACTCTGTGAAACCGTGAAACTCAGCTGGAATAGATGTCGGTATACAGTTTCACGAGAGGAGGTCGATAAGAACGAGTTCACGTTAGTTATAAAACGAGATATCGTATCGGGAAAAAATAATTTAGATTAATATTAATCGGTGTATGAATAAAGATAAATGGACCCGGGTTTAGGATTCGTACTATTGTTGGTTAAACGAAGATTTCGTCATTCGTCTTTATTAACGACGCGAAGGAATCTTTTACTTGCTCGTTTCCACTTCAGAGGTCGATACGGATTCCGATATCTTCTTTTTGCAGGCTCGGGAACTGGTTCGAGATGAGTTCATAAGTTAAACAGGATATTATATCAATTTTTTGCGTCACAGTGGTCAATGCAAATTGTTCTTGAATATTTCATTGCTGCCGGTAAATTCGGCTTTCAACTTTATCAACGCGAAATATTAATTGTACTTGCCTTTGCTTGAAAAACGACTGGTGGAATAAGCTGTTCAGTCACAGAGAAACTCCATACGGTAAATCTACCGTACGGTGGTCTTGAAAAATAAACGAGTGCTTGGTGGTGGAAGCGTTTTTCTTTGACAGAAAAGTATATTCAAGCGCAACATTTGCGATCCCGAAGGGGATTAAAGGAGAGAACAACTCAATGATGTTTTTATATAACATTTAAGTAAGCAGCTCGCAGCAGTTCCCGCATACTCGTCTCGTAATGCATTTTTCCGTGCAAACATTGTAGATCAACGTCACTTGGTTAATCTTAAAATAAACGGACGATTTACTCTAGGATCTTACGGCAGCTGGAAAATGTTCTCGGATAAGTCTAGATCCGTTTTTCAACGGAGGGAAATTTTCCTCTTAAACAATGGGAACTTTAATACGCTATCAAGATCTGTACACGCTCAAGAAACTCTCGAGTACCTATTTTGCGTCCCGCGTAACACGTGCACGAAGCGATTAGTATCCCGATGAGATTACGTTTGTACGCGTTTTACCAATTATCCTTCTCTGTCAAATTCCATTCCACCTGGCGCGTTGACGCGTTTGATGCAGCGATGCACAGCGTGGATGTACGTTTTCTGACACGAGGGAAAAATAATCATAGAAGGAAGGGATTTCTAACGAGAAATTAACGTGGAAAGCAAGTCGCTGAAGTGACCGTGTCGTCGTCACTGCCGTCGAGAAATAGATGCGCTTTTTTTTTCGAGGGTCCGGCTAACTCGGCAGACCGCAGGGGTGTAAACCCTCGTTTTGAATATGCATGGCAGTCCCCTTTTTCGGTATCGTCGCGTCGCTCGTTTCACTCGTCTCCTCCTCTCTCCTCTTCCACCCCCTTTATTTCTCTTAACCCTCATTCTGGTCTCTCCGGCTACGAAATTAACTCGCATTCCGAGCTGCCTTTGATGTTACTCAGAGTGTCACTGACCATCCCTTGGTACTCGTGGCGCAGCTCACCACCGTACACCAATCTATATTATGCATTCCTGGTCGATTCGTTAACCGTATTCACCTTTAAACGAATCTTTTCAGCCGTGGGTGCCGCCTCTAAATACCGTTCACCCAGAGAATATACCAAATAAACGAATGGATTCGAATTGAACGAAAAATACGCGTATACTTTCGGATGATTTAGACATAAGTAGATATATCTGCGGGTCCGTGAAGATTGGATGTCAGCACGAGAGTGAGTTGAGACGAATATTTATGGGGTCGAGACGTGGGAGAGCTCACCTCGCGTGTGTATATATTTGGAAGACGATAAAAAAAAAATATTGCCCGATTTTACGCTAGATATGGGTATATTTTACACTCTGAAACGAAATCAAATCGACAAAGGGGTCGGCTGGAGAAACAATGCAGTTTGTACAACAGGTTTGCTTAAGGATCATGATTTGTTGGCACATATTACTCTGTGACACGTGTCGCGAGGCAACATACACGCGTTACATGGATTGCATTGGCACTCACGTGTACATTTGGTGGAGGTACGTGTTTCGGAAAGGGACGAAGCCATTTCGTAATTGCTTTCCTTCCTTGATGGCTCCACCCGAGAACAAAACCCAGTAACCTACTCATCCCTGATACGAGCCAGTGATTTACGTCAGTTACGCGACTTCTCCTCGCCTTGGAACTTCCATTCGATTATTTCCTTGAATACTTTATCGGAAACATTTGACACTTGGATCGATCTTCCTCGCCGGCGACCAACTATTTAACGCGAAATTATCGTTTGACAAAACTGATGAGGATAAAAAAGTGAAACACGCTAGAATCGGATGTCGCGCTCCACTTGTCTCGATCTCGACGTTAAATAGAGAAGATCGAACGCATTAAGTTCTTCCACTCCTGGGATTTCTACGACACGCGAAATAACCCTCTGAAAATTATTATTACGCGTCACGGGTCGTTTAAACTGGCGTAAGTGGTAGCGCACTCGTTTAATCACGGGATTTACTGCATTAACGTAATTGCTTTCTTCCTTCATTCCTTCCTTCATTCCTTCCTTCATTTCGCTCGTAATTACTTACATCTTTCAATGATACGGTATACAGGAATACGGTAACAATGCAAAACCAGCTGCATTTTCCATTTCCTCTCTCTCTCTCTCTTTCTCTCTCTCTAATTTCCTATCCCGTCTCTCTCTCTAATTTCCTATCCCGACCGTTTACCGACCGTTTACGAATTTCGAGTAATTCAGAAACATTTTTCCGCGATTCGGTGCAATTAGATTTCTTTCAGCCTCCATCGATCAATTTCAAAGGCAAATTGGCAAATCGCGATGGCTGACACGGTTCAGCGTTTCTGCACCTTCGTAGATAGATTCTCATATGCATAGCCGTTAGTCGCACATTTGATTTTGAATAAAGACGTATTGTTCGACACGGAATATGAACGAACGAATCGAAGTCCACAGCCGTTTAACTCCATTGTATCGAATATTATATTACCTGCAGTCACATTTCCTGATAAATCTGACGAATATATTATCACGGTGATTTCACTGTACTCCAACTAGTTCCTCTGTCGTTGCATGGACAATGATTGCTGAGGGTAAAAGGTCGAATCAAACGATTTCTCGTACCGTGATTCAATGGATAATCGATGCTCTGTGGAAACGGTGCCAAAGATAGGATAAGGGCGCTCGTTTGCGGAATTTCATTGGTTATTAAGCGAGTGTTAGGTATTGCGCAAAGCACTGTTCCCGTGCGTCGTGGAAGGAAGGGAGCGTTGCTGTACAGATGTGTAACCGGTAGCTGTTTAAATTGGACGCATACATGGCACAGTGCGCGGAAATTCGTTCCCCAGAGGCGAAATTTAACAGTAGCGGAGCAACATGCTTTCGGAGGAAATTCTCTCGTCGAATGGATCATGAGGCAGCACGTCTACGATGACCGAGCCGCTAATAAATATCGGGAGAATTTTTCGGAATATTGTCTAAACACTGGCGGATATTTGGCCAAGCATTTACTGTTCTTCGCGCTATGCGGCGTAACGGTGGAAATTTTCCTGCGGCTGGCCCATTTGCAGTTTCACCGTTCCCCATATATTCAACTAGAAACGCCCCTGTGGAATTTGCATCGCAGCAGATATTCCAAACCATCTTCCAAGTAAATGGATGATCGGAATATCGCACGGCTGAATGCAACTTGCCCGATAGGATCGATTTAAATGTGTCAAATCCTCGATATGCGTGCATCCAAAAGGCTAATATCGCACGAACACTAACAGGCCAGTAACTTTGCCGAGAAATACGCCTGGCGTAATGACTGTTCACCTACACGAACACAATTGATACGTGCCGGAATCAGATTCAGGTTAAACTTCCGTTTAATCCGATATGCGGTACGCGATTGCAAGTTTTTAGGAATATTGGAAACCAGTTTGCGTGACCACTACGGGGATCAAGAAAATGTATAAATGGAAAAACTTTTTGCCACACAAACTTTCCTCCTCGTCTTTTTTATTTCTATCGCATTAACTTTCGTGCTACGGTGCAATAATGCCGGAAACACCGTGCAATTCTTGCCTCAAGTTCCTCTCCTCTTCTACCCGACAATTCTTATTCTATACCTTTCGCCAATGCATTCTCCCCTATCTCATTTAAATTTTAACTTTTTCGCCCCCTTCATTCTAACATCCGCATTATATATCCGCCTTTTCTTTGAATTCTTCCATCGATCTTCCTCCATTTGAATTTCAGTCGATTTGCGAATAAGGGAATTGCATATCGCATAAATTTCCGACCTTTTTCTTTCTCTCGCTTTGCAGAAATATATTTTCATGCAACCTTGTCAATATCGCGAACGAAGATGAATCGCCCCGTCAAATGTGTCGCAAAAAATCGATAGAAACAATTTTTCGAAAGAATACCAGATGATCGATACGAATAATACCGCACGAATCTTTGCAGCTAGTGCAATTTTAACTATTCACGGTTGTTGAGGATGCAATTGTTGTTATTCGATCATCCGATTCGCATATAGTATCACGCGCGAATAATGTTTCGTGGAATTCAGAACAAAACAGAAGCAAAATTATTTATGCTAATCGCAAACGAATGTGACAATTCAATTCGAAACGAAAATCGTAATAATTCGATCGAAAGATTAAAACTAAATTTTACGTTTTTAGAGAGTTAAGGAAAGAGGGGCACCTCTCTGAAGTTATGAGAAAATGTGAAAAATGTCATTCACGAGGAAACGAAATTTCACGGTTACACGATGTTACGTTAAATCGCAGACAGTTTAAAGCTCTGGACATTTTTGATGACATGTAACCGCTATAAAATTGGTTTTGCTTGCCAGGTGGCTTTCGACCCACTAAACGACCAGTGATCTTATTAAACCGGTTTCTATAATGAGTAAAATCCACGTGGTCGGCAATTTCGCGAGATTCGCGACATACGTGGCGCACGCGTTATATCGACTGCTTTTTTATCGAGTGATTAACTAATTGACCGCAGCCGGTATGACAAGAAAGCATTTTCGCTGAGCGACAATAACCATTATCGCTTTTTCAATAATAGTTGAAACAACTGTTCGTAAACGAGAGCCGTTGGAACGAATTCACCGACCGCAAAACCGGCTATACCCGGTTTGGCCAAGCGAGTGAACTTGAACGATTTCATAGTTGCCCCATGAAAATCCAGTACAGTCGATGAGAAAAAATATATAACAAATGCTTCGCTTCTCACGAGCAGATTAATTCCTTTCCTCCTACCTTTCTTCCTGCCCGGCACATAAAATGTACATAAAAGTCCATACGCTTGAAAGAGGAGAAAATGTACTCGGAGAATATACTTGATCTGCGAGCCTCTTACCTTTTAATGGCATGTGGGATGAATGGCCTGTTGACGCTTCGAAGATCGAAGAAAATGGTAGGAACAGGGTATTATTTACTTCGTTCGAGCAAACACGTTTTAACATCGTATCGAGCAGTGGAAAATAAAATAATCGAGAGACAAAGTCTTAGATTTGTACGCAAACTTCAGGAACATTTGAATACCTGTCACTTTTTGCTTCTAACTTTTGCTTCTCGCATAATTGGTATTCGAAAAAGATATATTTTGTTGTGCGAAAGACGACTAGATTTTTTATTGATGTTTCAACGGGACCGACGGTATAAAAAAGAGGCAAATAACAATTGGAATGAGGTTTTGAAATTTAATGGAGACAACGATGGGTATAGATACAGTAGACAGATAGAATGCTGTAACGTTGGCATTAATATTACTGAATATTGGTTACTCGGCAGGGGATTAATAATAGCCTCATAACGATTGCAAGTTCATAATCCCATTACCGATTAATTAATGCTATTAAACAGACGCCTTTCTATGGGAAATGCCATTTTACTAATCTGCTCAATATGTATTATCTCTATGAGAGTAGAAACGACGATCACGGTTGATGTTCGCTGTATGTTCTTGTGGTGCAACCTAATGCAATTTCGACTACATAGTCTGTTTGTAGGGAAATTTGCATCTATGCTGCAGGACATGAAAGCGTACCAAGGAGCTAGGTAAATCGTGAGTAGTGAGATGCTGCCAGCTCCTATGCTTTGTTTTATAAAACGGGATCAAAGAGACAAATAGGGGAAATACGTCGATTTTTCAAAAATTAACCGAGCGTACGTGGCACTGCACCGGAATACCAAGATAACGAATAGCAGGACAGTGGATTTGTGACGTAACTGCATCAGTTACCCTCCTGTGTTTTGCATGTTACGAGAATGAATGAAAAATGATTTGAAATAGGTCAAAAAGAAATAAAAAAAAAAGACAAAGGAAACAAGGAAAGGTAGTAGATATACCTTTCTTCCGGAGTGTCTATATTATTCGAACATGTCAGAATACAGATCCAATTGAAACGCGTTGCTGAAGCTTTTCAGCTAGCAATAGAACAATACCGAAAAAAAAAACTGAGAAAAGCCGGGAGAATCGATATGATGGATTTTTTAGTAGCTGATATTACGATTTTAGCTGAATATTGATTTTTTTAAAGATGGCCACGGTTAGTTAGGTTTAATTGCACGTTGCGACAGTATCGATCGTTAATTAGCAGGCACAATACGTGTCTGTAACAATAAAAGGACTTTCTCGCGGACGACAATGGATGCACCGACCAATTTTGTCCGCGATCAAAACGTCCAATTAGGTGGTTCGCAAATCGCAATTTACGCCAGACAGCTACGTTGACCTGCTAATAAAATTTACAATTTTTTCCCCTGTTACGTCTGGTTCTACTACGCTTATTTGGCGTGAAAGTTCGAGTAACAAGATCGACGACTTCTTTCTTTTCATTCTTTCCGTCATGATTTACAGTTCTATAAAAAGCATAGCTGTCCCTATTCTTCGATTTAAACTGTATTTACTAAACGCTGCATCGTCGTTTCATTAGTACAGATTTCTTTGTCTAATCTTCAAACTGTTTCGTATAATATTTCTTCGATATACTTTCACGAAAACTTCGTTTAATTTGCCGGCTGAATTTCAGAATTTTGACTCGACATTTAATTAAGGAGTTTCCACAGTTTCGAAAAAAGTGGCGCAAAAGTTTTAGACAGCAAGATCGATCGTACGTTCGGGAGCAATATTTGCTAATTACGATCAAAGCTTGGCTGTCAAAGATAAGAGAAATCGTTTCTCATCCAACAAAATCCTGACAAATTTATGCTTTGCAACCTTAGCGTCAAGGAAATGCAAAGTTCTTAAGAGGTTTTGCTAACGTGGTAAATAAGTACATCGTTTATCTACGCTTGGCAATTTACATTTCTGTAAATAGTATTCCTTAATATACCGTAACAGTTTGCTCGTTTATAACGATTTATACTAACTCGTTAATGAATTCCGCCCGTAAACTGTATAGAATTCTTGCGACAAATATTTAGCGTGCAAACAAAATGTCTTCCTGGATAATTTCCACTGACACGTTTGCTATTTCTTGTTATCAGTTTTGCAGCTCGTTCACGCCGAAAATGCCCAGCTATTACGCAACAATAAATATTTAACAGCACGTACTCCAAATTCCTGAATTAATTCTAGTACGTAACTTTACCAATGCATTTATAGTTAATGTAACTCGTTACTCATTGATCGTGCAAACATTTCAATTTTGCATCGTATTTCGCGTAATTGCAACTAATTTTACTAGTCGGTTAAATAAACAGAACAAATATCGTTAAAGTTATCGAGAGTTTATACGAAAAGTGGATTCACCGTATATAAGCGTGGTTGACATATAATTTTTATTACCATCTCTATTACCCCTTTAAAAGTCCACGGGCGTACACTTTTACTCCCTTTTATGATTTTCCTTACAAACCTTGCAATACCCCCGTATATTCCTCGATGGTAACCCCACTCGCTCTAAATTTCTTCTCGAAGGTCGAATGGTTTGAAAAAACGAAGAATCGATGTGGGGCAATTACTAAGAAAAGTTAAGTTATCGCTGGGAAATCGAGTTCTTTCCAGCATCTACAAATCGTCGATAATCTGGATAATTCAAAGAGAAGATAACAATGATACTTTGTTGGTTCGTTATTGAAACAAGTAACTGGTTCGGGCGTTAAGCCGTTAGTAAATAAATGACAGGGTGAAATAAGATGGTACCTACCTGTAGAGAATCGCGTATAAAAATAAAACTTTTCACTCCAAAGTACTTGATTTGCCCTTATATGCCGGAGAATACATCGGATACATTGTATGTCTGGCAATGAACCTGTCACTGAAAGTGAAAGGCGATGTACGTGATCTACCAGATCCAGTTTTGTATCTGGAGTGGAAGAGGCATAAAATCAAGACGAGTAGAAAAGATGCGAGAGACAGTTTTTCTCTCGCTTCGTAACTATATAAGAAAGTTTATGGCAGTGATCGGCTGCAGACTATCTTTGCCCGTGATTTTACATTTTCCTTTCTCACCGTTCCAAGCGTTTAGAAAAGATAATCAAATGAAGAAGCTGGTGAGTCGTTTGTTCTTCTTAACGTTTAAGTCGGGGCTCGTTGAGAATTTCGTCAGTGATACTAACGCGGATAAATCGATACCGGAGCTCGCTGTCTAAGAATTTCTTTATTCTCAGATCGCAATTGCATTGATGGCGGTGGTTGTCGCCGCGTACAAGAATGGAAGAAGAAACAGTGTGATATCAGCTTTGGACGATTTCCCACCTTATCAACGAGTTCACGGGCATTCGCATTTCCGCGATCAACATCATCCGTTCCGAGAGCAATCGTTTAAAACGCAGCCGTACAGACCTTACCGTTATCGACCGCACCGGCAGGATTTATTTCCTCACCCAGAACAGCTGTCTCTCAGGGATCAAATGTTGTTGCGAGAGTATGCAACGCGGAAAAATCTGTCATTCTACGACAACAAGGACGTCTCGGATTTCCGCGGGCTTTCCCCGTTCTCTGGGTTGAAAAATCAACGAAACGAGGATCCAGGAGTTTACGGAAATAGCTACCCGTTCCGGCATAGAATGTTGGACGATCGATATTCCTCTTATCGGCAATCTTTCCACGACGACGTTCGATTCTCCGATTTGTACGATAAATCGATGAACTTTTACAAGGGACAATTGGGACAGCAACAGGTCGGTTCGTTTGGTAGAGATGCAGAGTATTTGAAGCACGGTAAGCACCTTAATCGAGAGAAGGTAACGAAGAGTAGATATGGTTGATCGACAGTTTGCCTCGCGCCGTTTGAAATAAATCGTAACACGCGAAGTTTGGACCGCTTTGGAAAGGGCTGGCAGAGAGCGTTCTAAGAAATCATTTCTTCGGTATCCAGGAAACCATGGCCTCGGTTATGCGCCTGTGCTACCCATTTCACCGTACGAGAACGCTCTGCCGTTCAACGAGGAAGCATTCACGACGATGACACCGCCGATGGTCCCGACAACCAGCCAGAAACCATCGCAACAGTCTACTGCCTCCTCGGTCGCTCCGCCGGCTATCTCCCAAGTTCATACGTCTGCAACTTCCGAGCCGAAAATGGCTTCGCCGAAGGTCTCGTATACCGTGACAATGCCAACCGTGAAATCCGATACGGTGAGCGAAATATACCTGCTTTTCCTACATCACCGCGTCCTATTCAATTCTACCCACGCTCCGTTACTATTTTCTAACGCTCGTTGTTTCTTCGGTACAGCGGTAAATCGAGTTCTAGCCTGGCGCGAAATCTCTTCGATCTGATTCTCGAATAACTTTTAATCAACCTGTACCGTAACCTTTTTACAACTTTCGAGCCGAGTCCGTACAAGCCAAGCAACGACCGCCAATCTTAAAAGGTTCAATAAAAGTTAGTAATTGCTTTCAGCTGCCTGACGCCGCTACCACCAGCGTATCCATCCCAGCAATTTCTGCGATACCAACCACTCCGGCCACTGCGAAACAGTCTTCGAGCTTGGCTCATTCGCCCGCTACCGAGGCTAGCCTGCCTGTCATCACCACCGAATCTCCGATCATATCCTTCGGACGACAGTACGTAATGGCACTGTCGGTTCTCGTTACTTACTTCATCGATTGCCACCTGTCCTTCTTCACCTTCGTGCACCATTTTCAAGATGCACCGCTGATACTAACGTTATTCGAACATTGCGTTCCACGGGGCAGCATATCTATCTATAATTCTATCTATCTCTATACGATTAAATTAGTTATCGCTGTTCTGAATTGCGCGTGTTTCTTTTCTGTTTCTTTTATAGCATAGGATCACCGATCGAACTTCAAACGACTAGGTTTATCTCACCGACGTCTTATTATCTCTCGAACGCTTTAAAGAACAAACTCCATCAGCCATTTATCGACTACATGCTGTCGAAAGATGCTATGAAAAATAACGGACAGATGTTACTGCAACCATTACCAGACGCGTTAAACAACAGTTTGAACAACAAGATGTACGGCACCGTATTGAATTACGTACTTCCGGAAGAATCAAAGGCTGCGATGAAGAACAATTTGCAGAGTTCTCTGTGGAATTATCTGCTGCAGCAAGAATCGAACCATGGTTTACCTTACCAACCGGCTCCTCTCACGGAAACTGGGAATCATCTTCCATTAGCCTCGGTAGTCGAGAGACCGAAAATGGCACTGCCAAGTGTACCGATTGCAACTTTGTCAGCGGTTTCCCGGCCAATGCAGACAATAAACTACCTACCAATAACGCTGCCAAGAATGTCCCCTTTCATGGCTCAGGACGCGTCCATGTCTGCTGGTCTTCCGCTAGGTATGGCTCCTTCGTACGAATCGATAAAGTTCGGATCAAATCGTTGGTCGATGGTCGAGAGAAATTCCTCTCCAGGGACTTGGTCGTTAAGAGAAATTTAATCTCTTACCTCTTTTATTGCCAGCTCCTAGTGCGAAAGACCCGAGAGTCGCGGTCAACTTTATTGGCAAGCCCACTTTCAGCTCGGTGCTCTTTCCTTCGGCCAGTTATAATTCTTCAAATTCCATCGTTCCAATTTCGATGGATTTCTTTTTATCGCCGAGAAAACCATCCACACGCGGGATCGATCCGACTTTCGCTTTGACAAATTTAAGATTAAAACTGCGAGGAGGTGTTAAATTCGTAAACGGCGATAGAAAAAGATGTTACGCCGGGAAGACGCGGCGCGTATCCGTTCTCTCGGAAACTGCATGTCGATCGAAACTGGTTGCTTCTCCAAGGTCTTCGTGTTCTCACTTCAGGCACAACTTTATCTTCCGGGTTAGCCTCGAGCATGGCGGGTAGCCAGGTCGCGAACGTGTTCAACAGTTTACCTGCTGGGATAAACAGCGGAATATCTACGGGCATACCTAGTAGCATGTCACCCGACATTCCTGCCGGCATATCAACTTTGAACTTTGACCAGAATTTCCAACATGTAGGACAGCTGCGACAATTTGAACCGACGAGGAGTCAATCGTATTCCACAGGTATATCGATCGTAGGCAATTACGCGGCTGCCACATCACCGATCCCGCGATATTTCCGGTTTTCTTCCGACCGACTAACCCGCGAAACGCGTGTCCTTCTCTCCAGGACTCCAGTTCCAGCTCAGCGACTACGGAGGGCTAGATTACAGCTTGCGTCCGACAAATCCTCTACCACGATCTACAAACCTCGGCATCGCGAAATTGGGCTTAAGCATGCCGGAATTGTCGCGACACCATCTTCCAACCTTCTCCAAGGTAAATATTCCACGAATAATTACGCGGTGTTTGCAACTAGCTGAACGTTCGTGAGAGAAACGGTTTTCAGTGCTATCGCTAACACCTCACCGTCTGGCTATCTTTATGCTATTCCTTCGCCCGTATGAAACTTCTATCTTGTTTACGGTGGTAGATTTTTCTTTCTGCGCGGATTTACTTGCACCTGTTACTTTATACAGTACGAAGCTCGAGAAGGTGGTAAACCTTTTCTGGCGGAACGGGTACATTCTAGCTTGCACGTTGCACGTATCGGGAAAGTTGCTGCGTTCGAGTTCGGTGACTCGTTTTGCAAGAAAATTTTCCCATCAGTATGCGAAAACGTATTTTGTTTCAAATACTCGTAACGCGACTTAGGTATTCGCGATGGAACTTGCTTGTTACCGGCTGGGTATACTCGGTAGAAATTTTGCAAGTAATATCGCAAGTCGACGCTCAGTCAATCCCAATGCATTTTAACCCTTTGCACTCGGTGATTTTTTCGTTACAGAAAAATAGTAATTCGAAGATCTTCTACCATAAAGTTACCGATATTTTTAAAACGGTAAATAAGAAATCCTATGAAAATTAAGACATGGAATTATTTTATCTCGACAGTCCACGCATCATTTTAAATTTGATATATTAATTAATATAAATCTTTAGAATCTGATTAAATGGCGACTTAGAGTCGCCTCTCGAGTACAAAGGGTTAATACAACGATTTCTTTCTTCTCTAATTTGCCTAAAATCCCAATTTAACTGTAATTTAACTCGCGCCACTGTAAATACTCTAACGGTTCAGCACCTTAGTATTTAATCGCAAATTTGAGAAGATTGAAAAGGAAAATGTTCTCATTGCAGGTTGGATTCGAACAACATCTGTGGTAAAGATAGAAGATAATTGTGACTGGAAATGCATGCTTACCTATAGCGTTTCAAAGTATTTTAGCAAACTGCCAAAGTTCAAGAAACTCTAGATTACACGGAGATACGTTTGATAGTAGTACGTGGTAAATATTATCCGTCCATAGTTTAATTTACTGTTATGATAGAAATAAATATTTGTTACGAGAAATGGCAAAACTAAATCAGGAGTAGCGTGTAACTTCTTCTCGATCCATTTTTATCTTTGGTTTACCGATCCTTTGCCTCTTATTCATTGCCTATTTCATCCTTGTTATCGTCGTCCAATATTGAATCTGACATAATACTATTAACACATGGCGCGTTATCCGTGTCATTATTGACATCATTTGACCTATCGTATTTTCTCAGGCAGCTCGTTCCAGATATTACCGCCCTATATTTTTTTCTCGGGGACAAGGCGCTCTCTATTTCTGGGATATTCGTAAAAGTCGACGCGAAACGATTTCGTTGCAGATTGAATTTGGCCGACGTTCATACCCACTCGTCTCGAACAAATACCGCGAGAATATATCCGGCTTTTCGGCTTCTATTCTTCTCTAAGAACGTGCAGGCGAGCGAGTTTTCTACACCGGAAAGATAGGAGAGTCAATTTAACCTCTTGCCACTTACCTCTTGCATTCTTTCTTCTCCCCCGGAGGAAGAACTTGCCGAACCAGGCGAAATCAGAGAATAGTCCTTGTTAATTTATACTATATTTTTATTAATTTTGACAAGTGTCCGTATGTTCGATCTGTCGTATCTCTGATGAATCGTGTATGTGTCCCGTGTGTTTCTTGCCACTTACCTCTTGCATTCTTTCTTCTCCCCCGGAGGAAGAACTTGCCGAACCAGGCGAAATCAGAGAATAGTCCTTGTTAATTTATACTATATTTTTATTAATTTTGACAAGTGTCCGTATGTTCGATCTGTCGTATCTCTGATGAATCGTGTATGTGTCCCGTGTGTTTCTTTCGCGTGTGAATATGTATAGGTATTGCCATCGGTACATACAGCGTTTTAGATATTCATTTGTTTTCCATTTGATTCGTCTCGCTTATAACTAGTCTCGGCAAATTAAAGATTTGTCTCTTACATCTATGCCCTGTATAGACCATTCGTAGTGATTAAGAAATTCATAGGAAAAAGGTAATTCTCTGGCGCCAAAGCGGCACACTCTCTTCGATGGACACTTAGACGTTTCGCTTTGTTCGCTGGTGTTTGTTTCGCACGTCTGGCCGCTGGAGGAGGAGGTAGAAACCGGCCCCTCGCGCGTCCTCGAGAATTTCCGTGATTCAAGCTCGATTAGAATCCTCGGAAACTTGGTCGAGTCTCTCACAGTCATTCGTATACGCTCGCGTTCTTCGTCGATTAGATGTATATTTACACAGATGTACAACGCTATCCTCGGATTCTCTCGATACAATACAGATACATTGCGTCGCGTACGTGTATCGTGTACATACATATTTATATACAGAGAAGGGAATGTATCGGGTTAGAAAAATACAGCGATCTTAGCAGGACTGTAAGAAACTTTATAATGCATTTTCAAGTGCGTTACCTTAAAACAAACAGCTAGGCTTGTTGATTTTCGCTTCTTCTATGGTTGATCGGAAAGTGCGCAAAGAAAAAGCTTTGGTCGTCGCCCGTTTCGAGAATTCCCACGCGAGCGAAAAAATACGGCGAATGGTTTTCAGGTATCCGGAGATCGCTGACACAAAGTTCTGGCTGTTAACCTGTCATTAACGACCGAGATCCAGGGACGGGAACTTTGCCAATTAATAATCCACCGACTACTCTGGAGCCTAGGAAGCTCCTTTATCTCGCGGTGGTGTAAAATGGCACGTGGCACGATCTGTCGCGAATCGGGACGCGTTTAAAATGTCGCCGGCTGGAATAACGGGGCGAAAAGTTCCACTCGGGGTTATAAAAGGGCATAAAGTTCCCGGTCTTTCCGGGAAAGAGGATTTGCTATAACGAAACGAATTTACGTAGCTGCCGGTTTAAGGGACTGCAGTTTGAAAGTTAGGCGAATTAAGAGATTCGCGGAAATCGAAAGCGGCACTGCGCTTTGACGCAGGTTTCCTTTCTCTCGGTCGATTGATATCCGTTTATCGCACGCGGAAAAACTTTTGCGAAAGATAGACACGTCGGATCGCGGACGATTCGAATCGGCCATAAATCATCGGGGGAATTTAATCTGGAAACAGGCTAAGAGGTGAAACGCAAACAGGTAGATACGTAACGAAACCTAGCTTTATCACAATTCATCGAGAAAAGTTTTCCTATAGGTTCGCCTAGCACTTAGCGATACGGACTATCGATATCCCTAATGTTTAGTAATTGCGGTGTACCTAGATGTTAGCAGGCGATCGCTCGCGTATGGACGCGCATCGCTTTACAACCGATTGCACAGTTCGAGTAATTCGTTAGTTCCTACTAGTTATGTACAAATATACATTGGAAGCTTAAGGTTACGCGATACGACGTATTCGTAGAACTCATAGAGTAAAAAGCTTTGATTGTAGACGTTATTGCAGGATTTCGCGGGTCACGCGAAACAAGCGTTGTTCTCGGCAACGTTTAACGTTCGCCGGTGTCGTTTGTTGCTTTTCGGTTCGCGCGACCCATCTAACACACATACACATGCTCGATAAGCGCGTCTCGGATGCCAGTATACGGTTAGGTATCATGCTTCGTACTTGTATTGATATGTTTGAAAATTCGGACGCCGGAAACTTTACAGTCGTTCGCGGAGATGGAACACGGCGGCGGAACCGATACTACAGGTGTTCTTCCTGCACCTCCTGTTTCTCTCCTCCCGCTTCTCTGTTCTGTCGAACGCGTCATCGCCGCGCAATGTTTCCCTTTACGAGGAATTCCTCTGGGTTGTTGAAGCTAGGGGAGAAGTAAAAACCAGCGCAAACGCCTTTCTCCTATCGATTTTTGTTTCCCCGCAGTTGAACGCGATGCAGTTAACGCAGCAAAGACAATACGTATATCTCTTAGAGGTAAGACAAATGGCACCGTAACGTGGAAATGATAGATAGAAAGTAAACGAGCAAGTAATTTCAATATACGTTTCACGGTGATTCGTCGCGAAGCAGAAGTAGAAGAAGTCGGAGAAAAGGCGGCACATCGAGAGATGGATCTCGGAGAATCTCATTCCCTCTCTCTCTCCCTCTCTCGAATGGAATATCGCGCGAATTGCGAATCCGAGTAGCTGGACAAATAAACTGTATACCTGGAAAATATGGCAGTTGCCTAAGGCGGAAGAGTTAAACGATAAAAAAGATTGGAAAGTAGAAATGGTAGGATATGCATCGGACACGTTCGACAGACCAACTCGATTCCTTTTCCTTCTCCGCGCGAATAAATTTTGGAGAATCGTGAGACACGATCCTCGAAAGTTTTTGCATAACTTTTCGTATTCACCGTATGTTTATAAAATTTTCGTAAAATTCGTTTGCGTGGTTCGTGACGCAAGAATTTCGGAGGCTCGTTCTTCGATTTCCACATGCGCTAGAACGACAAACAGAATAACGGTAGAATGAGGATAGAATGAGAATAGAATGAGGATAGAAGGAGAAAATGATAGGAAGAGGGTAGTTTTCTCGAATTGTCGTAGATAGTACAAAGAGATGGGGTTAGACTGGAACGCGCGAGTGTACGGAACATGTAACAGTTTGTCGTAGAACCGACGCTTCGTTTCTTCTGCTTTGAGCCAAAAACTGTCGCTACACCTTACGAGCTACGATAATACTGCCACGGTATATTTAATATCCAACAAGGTATATATATGTATATACATATATACGTATAATGTGTTTTTGCTCGTCAAACACACCTTCCATCGATTTCGCGTTCTGACCCGATGTTTATCGCTTTAGCGCTTTGCCTGCTGCAATTCTCCTCCTTTTCTCCCATGGTTTCGTTATTTACGGAGCTAATCGTTCGAAAGGATGGTTCGGGATTTCCAGCGCGTTCGACGCGTTAACCAGGCGGTTACGCGCCAAACACCCTCATCCTCGTCCCACATATTTCGTCTATCATTTATTCCACTACTTATCCTTACCATAAATATTTATTTAGTAATTCAGCTTTAACATTGATTCACGTTGCCTCCGGATTCGCATCGTCGAGAACTCGTGCGATGCCGCCTGGCGGATGGATGTTAGTCGCGTGTGTTAACCATGATCCGCATTTCTGATAAAGAACAAACGGAAAAAAGTGCGCGATGTAATCCTGTTCTTACACGTAGGAAGCTTTGATTCGATCTCGCGGCAACGCGCGATAACTATCTCGCGACTCGCAGCACTGTTAGTCGTGGGAAGTTACCGACGTTGTCAACTTTTATCTATAAAAGACGAAGCACGAGCGTGGGAAAAGATGCGGAAATGCGATAAATACCTTTAGCCGGAAGAAATGTTGAGCTGTTCGATTGTCCAATGTCTCGTTGTTCCTCCTTTCAAGATAAACGCGAGTTTAAACGAAGCGATTCGTCTAGAAGCTGACCAGTTTGTGGAAGGCTTTGCGAAACTCGGGATTGAACACAGTGTAAATCACGGGATTCACGAAGCTGTTCATGTAGCCTAGCCAAGATGTCACGATGAAAGCTGTGACACCTGGCTGACAGGTCGCTGTCAGCTTCGTGCATATCGCGTCCATGATGTTGCAGGTAAAGAACGGGAGCCAACAGATGAGAAAGACACCTGAAAGGGAAAATCGATGTCGCTTTCATCCGGATGAGAGAAACGGCAAGCAATCGAACGGACATACCCAAAACGATCGCCAACGTTTTCGTCGCTTTACGTTCTTTCTTCGCCGAACTTTTCTCCCGTTTCTTCTTGCTCGCTTTATTGGCTTTGTATATCGTGAATCGGGATCCTGAAACGGCATTTTTCTTGTCCTTCTTACACGTGGACGAGCCAGACAAGACGCTTGGCGTCCGCCCAAGCTGAAGCGGCAGCAGGGACCCGGTGCTCTTCAGCCTCTTTAATTCCTGCTTGTTCGTTTCGGCGCCGTTCTTCTTCGGTTGCGAGCCTTGGCTGGTGGTGGCGCCTTTGGGCGGCGGCGAGGAAGAAGTGGAGGAGGACGGAGCCGAGGTGATTCGCGGGTTCGGGCTCGGGCTGGAATTCGTTTCTAATGGTTCGTGAATCACCGTGCTGCTTGCCGCACCGTCATAACCAGAATCCTTTCTCGCGTTCTGCGCTCCACCCAGCTGAGCTTGAGCCACTGCGCTGAAACGACAACTGCAATTCGAGTATCAGTAGCATTCCTACCAACAGTTTTAGCATAACCAGTCACGGCTGGCAACTCTCCTCCTACGAGCCTTTCCTCTACCACCGATCACGGGGACGAACGTTCACGCGCGCGGCCAGCACCAGCAATCGACCAGCAATCGACTAGCAATCGACCAGTAATAACCATGCCTTTCCTTCCGAACGTTCGAACGGTCGAACAATGCGCGATCCTGGATTAATCCGTTCCTCGCGCGACCACGCGTACCACCAACCAACCTATTTGTGTAATTAAACATGCAAGCTCGTGGATCCAATCGCCCTCGGCGATTAGTCTCAAAGACATCGGGACGCGAAGCGCGGTTCCCACGCTTGCAGATCATACAGGTCGGTCTTACCGTTAGACCGCTTATTCCCGGATTATTATCGCCGAACGAATTGTCGTCTAGCGACGATTGTGCTCTAATCTTTACGCGGCGTTGGAAATTCTCGACTGTAGACACAGGCACGCGTAGAAACGCGGCACGCGCGTTGCCATTGTGTCGCCGCAACGGAATAAAGGAATCGAATCATCTATTCGGTACCACCTATTCCATTGTGCCGATCGCGATTGTCCAATTTTTTTTTCCTTTTTCACTTACGTTTCGTTACCGCAAACGAAGCTATCGATCGAGACCGCGTCTTCCGCGTTTAATCAATACGGTTACCACTCCAACTTGCTGGACCAGTGGACACTCCACAAACAAACGAATCGATTTCACAGTGGACCGAGTTTATCGGTGTTTTGTTCCTATTTTTATCGAATGTGTCGGCGAGTAATTCTTTACGCCAATGAATTATCGACTCGTAGGCAATGTAAAAGATTCCACCTTCCTTTCATCCGACTCTTACACGGAAAATACGATTTGCTCGCCTTCTTATACCGCCTAACCTTCTTCTAGACGGTCGTCTGTCTCGTTTAAGAGAAGATAAAGCGCAATTAGTCGGTGGCTCGAGGAATTTTGAAAGGAAGACGGCACTTGGACATAAAACAGCGGCGAATAAGAGAGACTACCAGAGACTATCTTAATTCGGAAATCTAACCAATTAAGATGGAACTTTAGATCGACTCGCGTCTTCCAGGCTAACCGAAAATTCATTTCCTCCAATGAGCAGGAAAATAGTATTCTTCCTTTGTTCATTGTACGCCGGTGGTTTTCAATGCTAATCGATTTTAGTCCGCTTCTGCTTTATTTTTGCACGATTGCTTTTAGTCTGGTTAATTTGTCCGGGAAAGTTTGAGTGCGCACATTTTGGCGTTGTTGGTTCGAGGCAAGTCGATCCTCGACTATCGATCCTGCTATTCCTTTTTTATCAGGAGTATCTACGAGTAATACCGAGAGTAATACCGGGAGTAATACCGAGAGTATTTATGCAGCTTTTCACCTGGCGTTCTAGGTTTTTGCGGCGGTATATTGCGCGGTGAGATTCGTTAATCAGAAGTTATAGAAGCGAAATTGGGAAAGAAGAAAGTTGGGGGCAAATTGGTGTGGTGGGAGCGATCGGAAAGTTTATCGGATTCTTACGCTGCTTCCTCGACGACAGTGGCGAGAAAAAACTCGGTGCTCTTATCGTTGGAGATGACCACGACAGGATCAAGGGGCGTCTCGTCCTCGTCTTCGTTGCTTCCAGAGGCGGTGTTGGTCGGTTCTTCCATGCCAGGAGCCACGAGAGCCGCTGCTCCCAGCGCCGTCTCCGCAAACCTTGCCACAGAATACCCACTACGTGATCTTAGTCAAAAGCCTCTAAAAAAAAGCTTCTACACTTAGCATGCTTTTAGTATTCCTCGGCGACGCGCGGCGTTAATCCGGCAAAGGGGAAAAGTTAATCTATCATGCACAAAGCGACTACGCTTGCGCTCGCGACTTCGTTCGGAACTTTGCCACGAACAAAGAACCTAGCTTTTACTTCGTTGAATGTACCCTTCGCGATTCACAGGGATCCTGGGCTGCGTTTCAGCAAAAATGAAAGTTGGAAAGTAATTCTTTTCCGAGGAGGAAAAAGCTCGAACCTTTGATATTTCAACTGGCCCGCTTCCGATCGATCGGAACGGTAATACAATTATCGAAGGAGAGCAATTTAGAATTACTTTTGCCGCAGACGTTTATCCGTTCAATCTTGCGGTACGATTCGAAACGAGTTACGAGTGCCTTCTAACCTCTACCCTCTATTACAGCTAACGCAACGCGCGCTTAGTTACGTGCTGACGTCGTCGAATAATTTCGTGCTTGGATCCATGTATAAATTATGCAGGAAATTCGATCGTCGTGCTATACGGATAATATGGACATTCGCAACCGGACGCGTATCCCGAATAATCGGATTACGTTATCCGATTTCGATTTCGTTACAGGCTGGATCACCGAATGCTTCGGTATTCTAATCTAACCGATACTTCCCTCTACCTTCGCGACATTCCTTCTCTCCAACTTTTCCCGGTAATCCGCCACCCCTCGAAAACAATTAACGTTGCATTCCGTCCGTCGAAATTCCACCGGATCCAACAACCAAACGAATCCGAAAGTTTCCGCGTTTTCCTATATTTGCCGAAGGAGCCAATTTTACCGTACAATCGAGTCTGTTTCCCCTGTCTGCTAACCTAACCCAAACTCGTTTCGGTGCAGAGGTTAAAAATAGGAAAGTGAAGTTTTGCTTTTTACCTTCGAATCAGTGACAACGAGTGAGCGTAGAGAGTGTATTAGCGGTGTTGGATACGAATTTGTCAAAGGTGTACGTAGGATACTAAGGTCAAAGATATACGTATATAGATATAGAGGGAGCAATGCAGAGGAAGGGTAGGAATTCGGGGAAAATGACGCAGGCCCGAGATTATGTTGAATCCATAGGACCCAAGGGGAAAGACGCGGTCGTGTAGCAAAATTGTGACCGTTGCCATAAACATTTAAGTCTAATTTATCGACGGTGCGTTTATACATGGTGCTACGTAACCACGGGAACCTGGAAGGGACCTATAAATAATAATTAGGCAACCGAAAGGCCATCGTTAATACCATTGGAATTACCTACCTAGTTGAGCTCGGATACATGTATAGATATACACAGCACTCCTTATGCGGATTAAAACTTTTTCAATCCGATCGATTCGAAAGGTTTCGACTTGGAAATCCGTCGTGATTTTCACCCGCGCCATCGGCGAGCAACTGTACATCCGTAATAGCCTTGAAGCATAGTCGAAAGTGTGTAAGTTGAAGCGGGAGCAGAAGTTAAGTCGCGATCTTCCGGCACTCGTTCGGAAGATGGATTCCACTCCAGCATTCTCCTTCCGAAGTAAAGGAAAAACGGTGAAGTAGGTATTAAATCATCTTCACCGGCAAACAAGACTACGTGCCTTTCAGTCCGCTGGCAAAGGAAGACAACGGTTCCTTCTGTACGGTTCTCATCGATGAACAAATGTACGACACTTAGGAAGGGGCGAGTACAAAAGCCGGCAATTAAATCGAGGCGAAGTTGTTGGCTATTCAAGGCAAGTACACCGACCCCGGGACAACGGAAATGAAGCCTGCGCGCGAGAAAAGCGTATTATACGGAGATGCTCTAGGCTTAACTACGCCTCAGCTCTCCCTCTCTCTCTCCCTCTCTCACGCCCTCTCTCTCTTCCTTATTCCCCCGTTTCTACGCGCCTTTCTTTCCTTCGCCGTCTTTCCGTCCTCTTCGAGCGACATGTTCTCACCAGCACGCCAAACTTGCTGAGAAATCGTCTCGTTGGAATGCGAGAGTTCTACGCGGGGAAATTGAAAAAAATGACTGGCTCGAGTAGCAGGCGACACATTCGAAATGAAGGCAGTTCGTCTTTGCTGCAAAGTTACCAGCACCGAATTACCCTCCGACATCCTTTCCAATATATTCATCCTGTTTAAACAACCGTCTTTGATCTTTTGGCGCGCGAGATCGTAGAAATTGAATATCGATTCGTCACGTCCGAGCCTCGCCGAGAAAAACTACACACATCGAACTACCCATCCAACTACCCCTCCAACTCTATCCACTCATCGTGCGAGACGTTAACAATCTGCCGATTCACATATTTTCCTTTTGCCGTGAACGTGTCGTTGAAGGGCAACACTGTTTCGATACAATCGATCCTTGGTCTACCACCGATACAACCATAGAGTTCCTCTTCGCTAAAAGGAATTCTTATTTACGTTCAGGACTTTTTCTCTTATTCGTAATCACACGTTGGTGCAACGCGCATATACGAGACACTTTACAAATCGGCAAGGACGTGGTTGCGAGTACAAGTATGAATTATTGAACCGCAACCACGACCCTTATCTCCATGAACAACATAGCATGCAACACAGTGATACATGCAAGTGAAATACATGCCACGGAAATTCTACCGACTATCAACGAAGTATCGGCTCCGATTCTTCCTCGACATTTTTTCCACGAATTCAAACACGATAACGATATCGAACTTAATCAGCTATTTATTCACAAAATTTCTTCGCTTTTGCGTTAATTAACATTAGAAACGATGAAAATTCTTTACGCTTTCGTATGACACGGTTATAATTTCTTGCTAATTTCAGAAATTTAACAAAAGAATTCACATCCATTTTCTCCCTTAACCAGCGTCGGTTCGAATGGAATTCCTAGAAAATTCTTCGTATATTCGTGAAGAATGCCAACGTTTTCGGTCGAAGCAAGAGTGTCGGCTTACCTGCGCGTATGCGCGATGTTCTCGATTATGCTGCCCGGTTTTATGTCGCCCAAGTTAGGCTTTCTATTGGCCCTCGCTTTCCTAGCCCTGTTTCGCAGTGCCTGCAAATGGTAAATTGAAATGGCCGTTTCAAGATAAATCAGGCAGCCGGCAACAAACGCGCGAAATAAATCTTCCTATGGCATGCACGACAGATAACACATGACACCTGTTATCAACTATACATATCAGAACAACGAGATTTATCGCGACAGTTTTGTGGGAAAAACGTTTCCTACGTTCATATGGAGTATCATGGCACACGTGTATTAGAAAATTTCGTTTGCTACTGAACGATGTAGCGTGGGAGATGCAGACAGGTTACAGCTGGACATAAGACACGGATATTTCCCTGTTTACGTCGATGTCCCGAAGCATATCGTTTCCTTTCTCGGACGTTGACTCTTCGCGTTACACCTTTACCTCGCGCGTTCTACGGCAAATCCTCCGACGATCCTTTCCAGTTCTTCAGTTCCATGCAAATACCATTCTCCTTTCTCCTTTCTCCTTTCTCGTTTCGAGGAAAATGAACATTCCCCGTGACCCGACGCGATTTTTAATTCCAACGCGTGAAATAACGCGAAATAACGGTAATTATAATAAACCGAATTTCAAGCCTGTTCCATATCGCGATAATTATCCTGATATTTCACGTCATCGGAAATTAATACCATAACGAGTAAAAGCGACCATGCAAACAAAATTGTTTGTGTATTCCAGACAGCGTAGAATAGCGAAGCAGGCGTATTTATGATTAACCGCAACGTAATCGCAAAAGCCAACATATCTGCGGGACACTTTGTTCCATATGGCGTGAAAATTATATCTACGTAATTTGGTAAATTTTACTTGGTACGCATGACAATATTATAGGTTACGGTTTAATCGTTCGAATAAACGTTTCCGCGTTTAACCTTTATGCAGACACGACGTCTGCTTGCTTAACGGCAACATCGATTTCCGGTATTATCATTACTCGGTCCTCTAAATCGGCTATCGATAATTCTTACCTTGAATATATTATAGTAGAGAAACACCATGATGATGCAGGGTATATAGAAGCTGGATAGACTCGAGTAGATGATAAAGTCTGCATTGTAGAAGAGGCATTGGTCCGGTATTCGGTCGGGGGTGTTATTCAAGCCGAGAACAATCGGGCTGCCGATCGCGGCAGATATCGCCCAGACCAACAGTATCGTCAACCACACTCTTCTATTGTTCTTGTGCTTGGCGTACTTTATCGGCTGGGTCACTGCTATGTATCTGCAATTCAAATTCATTTCACGTATCGTACTCTGTCCCCTGGTTGATGGGCATTACGTTACCGCAAATCAACCTGGATTCACTAGCACCTTGCACCCGTTCGTCTGCCTTGTCCAATTTACTATTTCTATTCCTGCTCTCGTATATTTGTCAGGATAATCGTATATCACGGACTACGCTTTCTAAAAGCTCGCGTCTTTTCGCCATGGCACGGGATTGCTCGCGTGCAACGTATAGTCGAAACGAAGTTTTATAACGCAATAGGATCGATGCGTCGGACGGATTCAGATTTTTCCCGCTTTCAAGAAATCCTTGGAAAATCTTTAACACAGTCCGGATTTTGCCCTTCGCGACCCTTTTGAACGAACGCGTTCCATTCGAACTTCTTGCAACACGGTATCGCAAAATTGTTTTCGGTCTGTACCGTTGAAATTTATGATTTAACCATTTATCGCAATTTCAAACAAGCAACAGAAAAAGCAAGAGAAACGTAATACACGGTGATCCGCGACCTCGATATCGAGCAAATTGTATAAATTATTTGTAACTTTGCAAAATTGGTCGAGTTTATTCATTTCCGGTCTCCTGTCGGGGAAACGCGAGCGCTAGACTTTTGTTACGTTGTAGTACGGTTCTACTTCGATCGTATGCGTGTCGTGGGAATTTTTCAGGGCGATGGAAACTACCAGCTCGATTGCTTCCAGTTCTCCTTCGATTTAACCGTAGTTGTACTTCGAGATTTCGTCGAAATTTGATTTACGCAAATAGCGCTTGCTTTTTTCACCCCTCGCCCATTTCGAGTATCACGGAAGAAACTTGGACTTCTTTTTCCCCGTATTTACTCTGTTGCCCCTGTCACGTAAATAGGTTAAATCAGCTACTCGCTTTTTCCCGACTTTCGTTGTCTTTTTTCGGCAATCGGTGTCACGTAGTCTTTTTGCAACCAAGTGAAACAATAGCAACGCGAGCAAGTTTTTCCTATACCTCGAAACAACGATCCCGTGGTACGATTTGTCACGTTCAACCCTATCTTCTTTAAACTACGATACCCGATGTTCCACAAATTAGTTGGATCGGAACGCGCGATTTACGATTCGAGGTTGGCTCGATTGCTCGGGCACGATGAAGCGAAGCTTTATCGCGATCCGCTGAGAAAACAATCGAAAAACGACCGTGGGTTTCGCAAGGGTTACGGAAATCAGGGATAATCGAGTCCTTTTTCTTTCGAGAAAGAAAACTCTTACCTGTCTATCGAGATTGCTACGAGATTGAAGATGGAACTGGTGCTGCACGTGACATCCATTGCGATGTAAAAGTCGCAGACAAAGCCAGGCAAGCTCCACGATCCGTTTACCTGGAAAACGAATGGACAAACTGTGAAGATTAAACCTCACCGCGAATCGTGTCAGCCGAATTAGCTTTCATTGCTCTATGGCTGGCTATTGTTCCCATGTAAATTAGCGATCTTCGATTCACCGAGCATTTCATTCAAGCGGACAAACACGCGAGCAAATGGCTCTGGCACGAGTACCCAACTGCCTGACCGAAGTTGTAAGCCTTGCCGGTATCGAAACACCACAGGGTTAAAGCGTCAAATGAACGTTCGATATTTCTACTGCGTACTGCCGATTCGTTTTTTTTTTTTTTTTCTTTCTTATCGCGATGCTTTCTCTTTTTTTCCCAAAATTTTCCACTAGTTTTCGTTCGAATAGAGAAACGAGTTTTATTTCTCCTCTCTCGTATTCCATCTTTTCTTCTTTATGCCACCGCTTGGTCGTCGGTCTTTTTATTCTGGAAATGCTCGCGGTGGAGCTGCGCTGCGCAATCGGCCGCGTCTGCAATGAGCCAAGCCGGTTCTCTGATTTATTTGGAACAACCGTGCCTCGAGTACGAAATCGGGCATGGTCGAAACGCGCCTATCACCGCCGGCTATGCGTATACGCTTGTCTCCATTTTCTGTTAAACCGCCGGATTTCATAGCGTTGAATTTCCTCTCCGTGTTATTATTTCCCCGTACTATACACAGGAACCGCAGGCATTCCCGTTTCGGCCGAATTATTCGATACTAGCGACCACTAATGGCTGCATACGTCAAAGAATAATTCGAATTATTTCTTTGGTTATTTCTAATTTCCCTAGGCGAGGATGACGAGCTGAAAATCCTTCGCTGAGTCCTCTGTCGCGAACGAACGCACTTATGCATAGGGGCTAAAGATTTCATTTGCAGACTCGTGCATAGGCAAGTCTCCGGATAAATCCTAAGCCGTTCAATCCGCCTCGTTATCTATCGCATTCTCCAGCACGAACGTGATCACTTGTACGGGCTTTACGAAATAGCATTAAGTTACGTAACTCGTAATTCATTGTCATATTCATCCGACTGCTATATTTTGCATACGTGTAAACGACCGTCTATCGATACTTTATGACACTGTTACATCACGTAAATATACGAGTCGCGGCTGATACAATATTACTTTCCCGTCCTTTTTTATTTATAATCGACGATGAATATTCGATTCGTTATCCGGAACTATCGTATTTTAGTATAAATTTTTTATGATGCTCGTTTAAACAACGCGGCCCGTAAATTGTTCGGAATCGGAACATACCGTTGTAACCGCGAAGAAAATATCTCGAAAAACCGTGGATTAAACGAGATAAAACCGGGAAAAATTTGTTCCTGGAAATACTCGTATGAAATAAATACAAATAACCAAACTGGAAATACTTGCAGCTGTGTTTCCCGCGTACTCATTATAATCGAAACACGAGAAGTATAATATATTTCGTTGAACTTTACTAATCACCGACCTATTGTCTCGTAGTTTCCACCATGATCGGATTAGAATTTTACAAACTGTACGTTTACACCATCGGTTGTGTATAAGTAGCGCGTATCGCGTGACATTTTAACATCGGCAACTTTGTCTGTAGCTCAACACCGACCGATCAGAAGCTGTCGCTCGCAGAGACAAGGGGTAAAAGTTCACTCAGGATCATACTTGGAGGATTGGTTAATCCCTATGAATAACCCTGTTGAAAAATTAGCCAAACCAACGGGCGTTTCGCATTTGTTATTATCGCGTTCGATTAACAATCCCCCTTACTTTTATTCCGCAAACTTCCCTCCACGCGTGTATACGCGTCTATCCGTTTCATCCGAGATATTATTAAATATTATAACGCTGTCATTTTGGACTCTCAAAGGAAATTCGAGCAGCGAGGCTTGGAAATAAGCACGGTGAAAAAGAAAGGCAAAAAAATATTAAAGTGGTGATCCGGGAAGTTAACGAACGCTTGGAACATTGAGCGAGGAAAACTAGCCTTCGCGTTTTTGCTGTTCTTCTCATTAACTTAACGATCGCACGCCACACGTTTAAAAATTATGCACGACAGTAATACACGAGAGAAGCAGCAAGAAGAGGTTCTATCCGTTCAGCTGTAAAAAAAACAAGCATTCATACGTATAGTAAATATTTTTTTAGCTGGCAAGCCAAAAACGGGTTTTGCAGTACGTTGTTTGCATGGCTACTTGATAAAACACGGTAAAAAGTTTTGCAAATTCCATTGAATTTTCATAGAAACGCGAAAGCAACTTTTTTTTCCCCTTCTCCGTGTGCAGAGAGAAAATAGTTGAATTTTTAAAAATTGGATCACAGTTACATCTAGAGGGGGAAAAAAGGGAAAAAATGGAAACATTGGCTGCGCCAGTTGTTTGAAACTGGAGCCTCGTTGTCACGCGTTTGCTCGAGCACATCTGTGCAACAAAGATTTCAAATAGAACGAGTTGATCGCGTAGATTTACGATGACGCGTCGTTAATTAGAAGACTGGTAGAGTCTAAATCCCGGCATGGTCTGAATATGGTCTGAATACGGGTAAGCACCGTTGTAATGCGTCTTTGTCTGAAGTTGAGCCTTGGCCAAAATGCCAATGAAGTATTTAGGACGAAGTAATTTAAGAGCGACGCGCGCGCGTCTAGCGCTAGTTACAGTCCTCTGTCTGCTTTGAACCGGCCTTGTTATCCGGTATGCGCCATGCTCTTCTATCCCTGTTATCCTTATTACTTGTAACGCGAAATATGCAAAATTTGTTCCAACACGTTTTACCCATTGGATTAAAGTCCCCTTTAGGCCGCTAAATACAGATTATTATCGTGTCTCCTAATTTTCTTTGACAAATAATTACACGACCTACCGTCTTGCTAACGAAATCGCAGCGACTAGAAATTTTCGAAATTGCCTACGTGTGATACCCGTGGCTGCTGGCGGCATTATTCTAAATTAGCTATAATAGGAGCACGAGTGAGTATAGATAAAGCGGTTGTTCCAGACCTAGATTTACTTTGTAGACCTCGGTTGACGCTTTTAACCGACGCTAATAATTCCGAAGAAAAACAAGGAGCGAGCCGCGGCGAGAGATAACGCATACGTGCCGCCTGAACGCGAAAGAATCGCGTTTTAAATCTTCCAGCCGGTGCTTTATTTTAACCGTACCTTTGCATTCGAAGCCCTTCATCCAGCTCCCCAACACCGGGTTAAATGAGCCATAACTCTGTTGCGTGTTGCTCGGTAACGCGTCTCCCTTGTCAAGAGGGGATTCACGTCGACGCGCTTTCTAAATAGACGCGCGCCAACTTGTTCCAGCAGCTACTTTCCGCTACGCCAACTATACCAGATAATTAATCGCGAATGCGTCAAATAAATAACCTCCGCGCGACCGGCTTGGTTCTTCTCTTACTCGACCGCTAGCCTATAGAAAAATCACAGAAAGGACGAGTTATCGCGTGAACTTCATCTAATAGCAAAATACCACGAAGATCTGTCCTCGTATTTCAGCTACCGCTTAATCGCGGCATTGCTCGCTCGTCCGAAGCAACTATACGTGTAACAAGGGCGTGGCACGTTTTAACTCGGCACGCTCGCGAACCATTGCCACCAGCACCGTTGCATCTTCATTTTCGACATCGATGATTAATCTCTTTGTCGGAGCTAAACGGAATTCCTCCAGCCCGGCGATATCCTGAGCGGATCCAGGAAAGGCCAAGGTAAAGCGACAGTTCCGGTCGATGTAAGCCTCTCCTCGCAATACGTACATAATCACGGCATTTATAGCTAGTGCATAGAGAGCTATAATTAGAAACCAAGGGAAGGCGAACCATTCAACCTTACATTATTCCAGCGACCTTAACGAGGGACGCTGGGAAAAGCTGGCAAAGACAATTATACGCTATCAATCGTACTCCCTCGATTATTATCTTTTTCCCGTTTGCTTGCCTTTGCCATCGACCCAGGATTATCGTCGAGCATCTCTCTATGGGGTAATTAGGAGAATATAACGAGTAGATTTCGAACAAGTTCGTATCAAAGGTATTCTGTCAAAGGAATTATTTAAAGCGACACCAATTTCGATCGGCAACGAAAGGTTGTAGAACGGAATGCAGGACTCTCTCGAGCGTAACGTATTCGCGATTGCTGATTGAAATTTTATTTACAATGAATTTCGGCTACGTAAACGAATTCCGGGCTTTGTTATGTCTCTGCGATATACATACATATTTATAAGGGTCGAATGTATTCGAAGTCTGAAATGGAACAACGGGTAACGGGTCATTTGGTGGACAATAAAGTGTTTTGGTGTTTACATTTCGATCGAATCTATAAATAAATTAGAATTAGTCGAACGCGTATCGGTCGCCGATTGATCTGGAAATTTTGATGACTCCGATGCAGATCAATCGATAGCGAATCGATCGAGAACCAGAAAATCGGAGATGTTTGGCTTAAAATTCAAGTAAAAGGAAGGAAGTAAGTCTTCGCGCTACTCTTGCTCTCGTGTACTACGCATAATGTACTCAATTGTCGTGTATAATGCAGATGTGCCGATCATATATGCACTGTGCTCGACTGGTTGCAAAGGACATGAAGGACATGGTAACACACTCGACATTGTCGAGCATCGATATCAAGAGTTCAAGAGACAATGCTGTTGTTAATTTTCTGTAAAACGCGTTTCCATCGTTGGGCTGTACCTACGCGAAAGTATTTTCAATCAAAAGCTGGATTTCCTTTTTCGCGCCTATATTTCGGAGGATAGTCAAGGCGAACGTGCGAAATAACGGGAAATGACGTCCCATATTCCTCTTATATATTAATTTCAAGAGTCAGCCGGAATTCTCAAATTTTAACGAACCACTCTGTTTCATACGTTCACCTACGACCGTTGTAGATTCATCGCGTTGAGAGCAGCTGCGAACCTCGCTGTTTGATGGTCGTTTGGAAAATGAAGCCGTAAAAGTTTTAGGGAAAAACAGTGGGATTTCGACAAACGTGATGCAAAGCGGGCCGTGCATTTTTATATACATTCTCGTGTTACCGAGATTTCGAAAAATTTATTAAATTTCTATCGCTTCATTCTCATAGCGTTTCATTTTCTTTCATTTAACATACTTTAGGGCGTCGTTTCGTCCTAAATGACAATGCCGCGTGTAACGGTGCATCGGACGATGAAACTTTCGCGAAGCTCTTCGCGGATCGAATTATTCCAAGGCAAATATGTCACGAACGCGTCAAATGTACACTACATAAATTCATGCGAGTGGCTATGAATGGGCTAACTAGCAAATTAATTTCCATTGATCGTATTAACGATGACGAACGTCACATTGGCTTATCTCGGATTCGAAATACGATCAGTTCGTTTGGGCCACTTTAGCTAAATCGTGTTTCTAGTTAACCGTGAAAAACGAGGTAGAAAACGCGAAATCGCGAGCAGCATTATTATGGTAATTTTTTCTATCGTGCAGGAATATGCGGATCGTTGATTTAAAACGACAGATAGTGTTTTTTGTCGAAAAACACGAAAGTTCATAGTTTTGTAACGAATAAATTGACTTTTCAGTTTGCGATACGTCGAAGCCAACAAATGAATTCACAGATTACGTATGCAAACCGTTAGTTTGCACATTCGTATTAAACCAGCGAATATTAACTCGTTGTCAGCTTCATTTATAGCAGCTATCTCGGTTTTTATTTACTCGGTGGAATATTCGTTTCCTTCCATTTACGGTCAGTGATATTTAAACTGAGCGATCTCTTTCGCGCTCACCATTTTTCACCGAAAACATTTTTCGCGTTGAATCCGTGCGTGTATCGGTCCACACTATCTATCGGCATGGTCACGCGACCAATTAAACTGGAATTACTCCAGCTGTGTTTAATATTCCATTTTTTAGTGCCACTGTATTTTGCGCTTGACGCAGAATCCAATCCGGGCATTTGACAAACAAAGTGAACTAGGTGTTCGTGTTTTCTTTTTTTTTTTTTTTTTTTTTTACACCATCATAGGTAGATCTGCCATAAATTCGTAAACGCAAGAGCGAGTGTGAGAGAAAGCGGAAGCGGCATGGCGACTGTATTTTCCATCGACGTGTCGGCTACGTTGGGTATCATGTCGGCCGCTTAAATGGGTAACGGCGTCCCTATTAATTCTCGTATCGAGCGGCTGCAGTACTCGAAGCGATTCACCCATCGTAATTCAATGACACGCGGCAGAGGGTTGCGGAGACGAGGGTGCGCGACCGATACGAAGGCCGTTGCTAAAATTGATTTGGAATTGATATAATCACTAAAGGTAAGCCGACAGAGGGTGAGATAGAGAGAGAGGGAGACAGAGGGTGAGAGCGAGATAGCTAGAGGAATATATCACCAGACGGATCGAGGGAAGGCAGGTTGCAAGGAACAGAGAGTGTGGCAAGCGGAAGAGATGGGCGAAAGCGCGAAACTAGAGAAAAGAGAGGGAGATGGATTTCACTCGTGAAGTCGAATGCAAGGAGCTCCCGCGAGAGAGAGAGAGAGAGAAAGTGAGTGAGAGGGGTAGTGGGAAGAGGGAGAAAGCACTCGAAGACTCAATCGTGGGCAGAGATTGTGGAAGCGAGTGGAACGAGCTGACAGAGGATGACGAGAGAAGCTAGAAACCCTAGCATTACGGGCAGAGATAGGACCGAATCGAGAATTATTTGCAAAGCGTAATCAATTCGATGCTATTCGATTCACGGAATTCACTATAGCGAGAAACGGAACTAGCATTTCTCGAGCGTCAACCTTAACTCATAGAGGTAGATCTGAAATTCCACTATTTCGGTGAAATACTTTGCGAAATGCGATGACGAAAGCTCGCCATCTTTACGTAAACAACGACGAGAATTTCGCCGTGTAAAATTCTGCGCAGACTTATCCCCATCTCTAGCTCCGGACGTTCGTGCTGGAAGAGGTAATCGATCAAACTGAGTCGAACGCTAAGTCTCGGCTTCCTGATCACTTTTCTCGCCAGATAATTGCTTTCTAAAGCTTCTCCCCGTTGCTTACTTGACCTGCGCGGACTACAGGTGTTCTCCAACAAACTTGCCACGCTCCCTTTATACGAAAATTAACAACAAATAAAAAAAGCGAAGAGATTCGGTATTATTTAGCACGGTGTCGCGTAAAATTGGAATTAATCGAAAATCTACCGGCGAAATGAAAATTCGGGCCGATGTTCCACGGTTATCGCGAGAGTAATCGATCGCTGTCCGTCGATCACGTATGTCTATTAGTTTCAAAGCGCCATTAAAAAGTCATTAAGCCGTCTATCCTGTGACCGGCGATTTTTTCACCCACGACTCGGGACAAGTTAGTTTCTTGCCACGTCAGACGATTTCACGAGATTCGAGACAATTCCGCTAATGGCCTTCGTTTCTCGGTGATCAAATGGTTTCGTTATCATGTTCCATCTCTACGTTCCTTACTTTCCCGATTGGAAGCAAGATCCAACTATCCGATCGAACTCCGATCGGGATTTCATTGTCAATGTCCTCGAGGGAAGTGTCGCTTGTTTATGAAACCCACTAATCTTTCGGCTACAACCGCTCCGCGTTTTCCTCTTTCCAACGATTTCCCGTACGCGATGTTCAAAATACACGAAGCACGTCCGCTTCATCGACTTAACGTACCGGTGAAACACCCTGGAACCAATGGCTGCAAGAAACGTCGAGTGCTCGAGACTTTAACGTTACAGCTCCTGCATGCCTCGTGACGACATTCGCTTGGGGTTAAAAAAAAATGCAATGATCGCGGAAAGTTACAAAAACTGCGGCAATTTATGAAAATAAAATATTGGTAATTTGTAGCCATCAGGCACGCTATCGATTTCACTCGCGCGCAAGCAGCACAGATGTCTCGGTAAAAATTGTTAGACGGTAAGGTGAAGAAAGAAGGTTGCACGAGGAAAGGTTTCCATGCAGCAGGAAAATATCGATTCTATTTCGAGGCTATTACACGGGCGTATGCGCAAAATTGTCACGATCATCTTAGGAATATTGAAAGAGGAGTAATTCGGTAAACCCATAGTAATATTTCGCGTAAACACGATTCGATGTTCCGTCTCGACTATTTTCCCCGAGCCGAGGCAAGCGGAGCATACCAACTCTGTACCGATACTCAAGGAATTCGATAATAAAAGCGATTCGACCGAATAAAAGCTATCCGGTAATCAATTTCAAAATAGTTTCCTAACAACGAAATAAACGGTCAGCTCTGGGTAATAGCGTTTCTTGCATCTACCGGGGAAAAAGTCGTATTTTGAAAATGGATATGACACAGTCGCTCGCAATATCTGTTCCCCAGATTTTATTGCAGATAGAATCGAGCGCGATATTGCTTCCGGCGTCACGACTGACCAGATACGGGGCATTATCACTTTGGTACGCTTCTTCTAGTTACCGTAGGACTCGATTATTTTTCGTATTCTCGATGTCTCACGTTACAGCCTTGCAGAAAATAAATCACGGCAAGCTCGTATCTACTTACCGTTAGTTCATCTGTGCAAAGAAAAACAGACAAAGCGCCGAAAGTGTGCGAGATGGGTATAGAGGCGAAACCGGCGAGTGAAACTTTGCTGTAGGTGGAACGCGCGAATGCGCTCGGCTATGAAAAAGGAGTCACGCGTTCAGCTGCACATTCACCGGAATATCGGATTATAATTCAGGTCAAAAGTTTCAGCGTCTCTGCTCGCGAAAGAACTGTCCGAGCGATTCTCCTCCTTCTGTCTGTTTTCACCTTGGAAGTTATCTATTTCTCAGACCCTTTTCTCGAGACACTTTCTTCTTGCGCTTTCAGACTCGCTCCTTCCACCTACTTCTCTAACTGTGTCGCGATACAAACGCGATAACCGAACTTTCCAGATTCGTCTAACTTCTTCTCGGAAGCTGCAAGTTAATCGCGTTTTTACCTCGGCAATGCCCAATAACAAGCTCCATCTATACTCGGATATTTACTAGAGAAAGCTCGAGGAGTAAAGAAGAAATCAGTTAGTAACGTTGGTTGCCGCGGGTAAGCGTAGGGGAAGGCGGAGTAGCCGAAGTAATTCAGTCGGCAGAAGCTTCTACGGTTGTCCAGGCGGTCCGGCGTTCGCTCGGGACTGTTCCAGGTTTCGGACACGTAGTTACGACTTAGTCGGGGATCAGATTAAATTTACCTAGCCATCTAACGTGGCAGCATGGTGTCCGCGAGAAGAGAAGCAGGGGACGACGTAAAGGAACTTGCCGGAAACATCCGGATTAACTTGCATTAATTCGGATGGCCACCAAGTCTCTTCCACCCTCTCTCTCTCTCTCTCTTCGAACTGGCTACATTATCGTGTTTTATGAAAATCCGTATCGATGGAGGGTACATGAAACGACTATCCAATGACCCGATATCTCGAGTTAAATAATCGTGGAATATTTCCTGCTCGTTCCTCGGACTTTCAGTACAATTTGCTTCAAAGTAGTTACCGAGACAAAGCCCTTATCGTTATTAATGTCGCTTTACACTTGTGTATATTCAGCAACGAAAGAAACGTAACAAGGAGAATGATTCGAAAGCGACGAATATCGATTGTATGAATTTTCGAGTCGCAAAGCGTAGCTAATTAATTATGTAACGTACGACGCAAAGGTAACACGCGTATTATTCAGGATAGGATAAGCGAGGTAATAGTTTATGTATATTTAATACGTTCCATAACGAGATCGAAAGCGAAACAGCGATAACTATAAATCGTATCGTTCGTTTTAGCCCCGGCTACCGATAATAATTATAAATGATCGTCTTTAGCGCCGTAGATAATTCGAACATTAACGATAATAACCGAATATTAATTGTAGCGCAGTACAAATATTTGGTAGAGCTTTGGACGTAATATCGTATCGTATAATAGTTGGGTTTCAATTTTGAAGTACGTCACGTTAACTACTATCGGTATTTATCGGATCATTGATTTCCATTGATTCCCATTGATTTTCGTGAACGGCATTCAAGTTCATTTAAGCAAATTAATGCATTCATTTAAATATTTCGAGCAGAAATGTTTTCTATTAAAGTAAGCGACCCACGCGTTTTAGTCAGTTTACAACGAACAATGCTGTAACAATAAAGCGACATGCAGTTTAATGTGAGCAGCTTACTCCGTTAAGCATTTATTAAGCATTTATTTTCTTCGGTAACAAAAACCTTCGTCAATTTGCCGGACAGGTTGACGGATATTACGTTTTAGGATAACCCCTTCTTTGGATCCGTGTTCCCTTCCTCCATACCACCAAGGAAATAGTTCGCTAACCCTACAGGTTTCATGGCAAATTCTTTGAATTCTAACCTTTAAACGCAACGGGAGGAAACGAGGCGTGCTATATTTTGCTTCGGAACGTTTGGTATTACGAAAATCGAAAATCAAACATCGATCATCGTTCGCTGAAAGGCGGCCGAAAATTGAACGAGCCAAACGATTATCGGAGGAGCCATAAAATTTCTAATCGACAAACATTAACATCGAATGACGATGTCGTCTAAGCCATTCGAAGGATTGAAATAAGCAATCTTAATCGAGACAAGGTAATTTTAAAGCCATACTTCATATGCTTAGGCAATGAGGAGACGGATAAAATACTTCCGTTGGTTCTGCGTGTTAATCAATTTGCCGATACTGTCCTCCGAGGAAGCGATCTAACTTTGGATAATCAGGAGATGTATTAAGAGAGAAGGAGGAAAGAGGATGAGGACCCGAACATCGAGTTCTCGAACACTGTCCGTAGATCCTGTTATCAACTGCTGAGAGACGTTGGCAAAGGTCTTTGGTGGTAGAACTCGTTCTATCTCGTATCCTGTCGAAACGTGAAACGCATACGACGTAACGGTGTGTACTTCCACTAACTTTACTCCATCTCTGTCAGTTAGAAACTATTGCCTGTTTCATCGGCGATCCTTCCCGTAATTAGCCGCGATAAGTAATTTTTCCCCGTTTCGGCTAGAAGACGCGCGAGTAGACGTATAATATCGGCGAAGCGCGTCGAAGGGAACCGGTAAAGTTAGCAACCAGTTCGGCGAGTAGGAATTACCGAACTGCATTCGAATCTCGTCGGTACTATAGTCGTTCCATAGCAATTCTACTCTTCCCGAAACTAGACAGCTTCATCGCGTTTGTACCTCGATGTTCGGTCGTTATGCGATAGGAAACGTAGCATTGATCGTTGCCCTGTATTCCAAAGTGTTGAAGCTATACCAAAGCCTCGATTATAAAGATAAAATCGAACTTTCGCGTGTTAACGAATGCAAATTCCAGGAGTAATGGAAGACGAGAATAATGCTTCGTTCGAATCTGCGCGAGGCTCGACCAGGCTTTTCGCTTAATAGCGTTCGCTAGCCGGTATATGCCATTTGTTATCCGATGTTGTTTTTTTTTTCCTGTGCGTGAAAACGGGATTAATGCGCAATGTATCGCATTCGTGAAATAACAGCAGCGATGTGAACGCTACACGGATCAGTTGCATCGGAACTCGTTTGGAATTTCGTGCGATCGCGAACACGCTGTGTGTAGTTGATCGCGTAGATGGAAGAGTCTCGGAACGAAAGTGCCGTTTCCCGTGATACAATCTCTTAATGATCTTCAAAACGACGTCCTAATGATCCCTTTGTCGAAAAGTTTCGGGCGAAGGGGGCCCTTATGGAATCGAGCGATTAAGGGTGGCTCGGGGAGAAAAAGTAGGCGGAAAGGCGTCAAGACGAATGAAAGAACGGAAGACCGGTGTAAAAGTTTGGACGAGATATTGGATCGAGCTAGCGAGAGTTCTGACCCCGGTCGTCTAATGTCGAATTCCTTTTATCCAGTTTAATTTACGGCTATGAGTTGATCCTTTGCGCCTTCCACAACTTTACGAGGATTTTAATTAATTTTTTGCTTTCTCTGTAAGCCACGTTTTACGCTGCTCTTTATTTCTTCGATTCTTCCTGCCGGAATTAAAGTTAGTTCACGCATCTGCTTTGAATTACAATTCCCATAGAGAGATATTCCGTGTCGTGAAATACGCAAAAGCTACTTGTCAGGAAACACACGCTAAACGCGTACACCGATATAAAAATATCGACGAGCTCGTAAATTTTAGTTGCAGCGATACGTCCAATTCGTTGGCAGGATATTAGACTGTACAATGCATGGTGCAGCAGCGTTTGTCATGTGAGACATGCTACAATGAACACGATCCCAGATTCCATAATCTCCGATTGTCGTAACGGGCATTATGCGAATTACGAATGATCTCTTACAAAGGAGAGTTCCGAAATGTTTCCACTCGAGTGGCCATAAATTAAACAGAGATCCCTATTACTCCTATGCCGTTTATTCCGCTTAGTTATCTGCTTAGCTTTAGGCGGAATGTCGAAAACAATGCGGAAGTAGGGTTCATCCGGATATTTTTATTCGAAACGCGTCGGCGATGTATCCAGGAAAAGAGAAAACGATGCGGCAAATCAGAAAACTTTCCAACGACTTTTTGTCCCGAGGAGGACAAATGATCCAGAATCATGGAGATTCCAACTTTACCAATCGCATTCTGGAGACACTGCAACGGGACTGGCAACTTTGTTAAAGCACTTTAATCACGAAAGTTTCTTCGAGTGTTTACTTTCTATAACGCTATAGCCGTTTCATTAAATCGGTTAGGTTACGAAACGATGCGATTTGTTTGATACCAACGCGACGTTTCCATCACCGCATCATTCCGTCTTCCCTTTTCCCATTCGTGTCGCGATTTAGTAACCAGTCGAAACGAAAGCGAAGAGATGTTTCAAATTCCGAAGATACCGATTTATATCGGGTTAATTTCGTCGGAGAACGGTGCGAGATGCAGGACCATGCGAAACTTCTGTCGAGTTTATGCGCGAAATTTTACTTGATTAGCAAGCACTGCAAACAACGGTGACGGACAATGGAAATTCTTCCTGTTTTTTCTTTTTTTTTTCTCTTTTTCAATGGGTCATGAACCACGTATTACAAACGAAGAAAGAGAGAAAAAGCATTGCTTCATCGTGCTCCTGGCTCAATTGTCCTAGATAATTCATTCGTCGCGGGATTTTACTGGGGGAAGGAAAATGGTCTCGCTTCCTCCTATCGGAAATAGAGAGAAGCAGAAATGGAACGGGAGCATAATCCGACAGCGGTGGACGTTGACATGGAAACTCTGATGTTTAATAGCGACGAAGAATCGTACGTACTTACTTGCTCCTTCGCCGTCGCGATTTCTCCTTCGTCGGAAAATTGATAGATTTTCCCGGTGTAATATGTCGGCCAACGATCGACAAGCGCATCGATAAAATATGAAACGCAATAATCAGCATGCGAAACGTGTATTTTTCGCGTGCGCTTAGTTGGCGGAGTTTTGCACAAGGACCTCTCGAATTAAATCGTATCGCTCGTTTTTGGAAAATGCATCGCTTAACGCATCATCGTTCGTAGTAAATATAATAAATCAGCGATTTCTCGGCTTGCGTTTCGCTAACGATTTGTTTGCATTTCGTTTTATCATTTCCCATCGAATTATCCGATTTGCATCGCATTTCAAGACGGCATTAAAGAAGTACGATAGTCGAAGTGAACTTTATCTATTTACCTCGTTTTCCGCCGGTTTCAAGTTTCCCTAGGATTCTCTTGTAAAGATAGAGTTTCTTTCCGGTTCAAGTCATGAAGAAACGTACGGTCTATCGGAGAAAATAATACACGGTATACATGGAACCTTCTAAGAATATCGCATTGCCCTTATTTTCAACGTCGCGGAAAATTTCTAAACGACATCCTTTGAAATGGCAAGAGTAGTCCTTCTCGAAATAATCCACGGCCTAGGATCTTTCGTCGCGAATCGGGGTTAATTTTTAACGCGATGTTTACGAAATGCGAGTTTACGAAATGAAATTGTACCGTAAATTGAAATATTCGCGAATATGTTAGGTTGGATATATCCGTTTGATTCGATGGAAAAAATGTAATCAGTGCGGTAACACGTTTGATATCCTCGTGGCAACAGCTGGTCAAGCAACTCTATCGAAAAGTTGCAAGGTAGCGCAACACGGAGCTACCTCGATCTTTTCTCGCCTAGTCCCAGAACAACTCGAGTGGTCAATTCGTTGAAAAGTCCCAATCTACGTCTCTCGGATATCGGTTTCTCTCTCTCCGGGGATATACGTGCGCCGAATTGATTGATTTTACTCCTTCTAGAGGACAAGTTCAGCGCACAGGTGTAGACTATCGATAAACATTAACCGTTGTACTAGGGAATTCGATGGTAAAAATGAAAATTCACATACCGGTTGAAACGACACGGTGACAGGAGCGACGTGGCGGACCATTCGTTTATGCGATTGAAGAGTATTGGTATATCGGTAGTAGGATATAGTAGAATTTCTACGCGATGTAGTTCGTCAATAACCCCAAAGAATGAGTAGCGAACTAGCCCGATGTTATTAAATTGGACCGTTTCAAGTCGTAATCGGCACGGTTCACGAAGTTACGAACGCGTATGTTCGAGCGCATGTGTGTACAGTTGATTGGTCGGTACACTGAAAATGTGCTTTGCTGGCGTCACCGTTGCCAATCGAATTAACGCTGATTACGGTTCATTTGATATCGTCCTCCGAGCCGCTATTGTGCAATATGACAACCGAGCCTGAAATATTTCTGCATAAATTTACGATGCCAATGGAAGACAAAATGGGAGAATAATGACAGCGATGTACACGCACGAGTGCGAGCGATCACCTAGCGTAAAGTCACTTAAACGATCAATTAACATTGTTGTCAACGATAACATCGCGGTCCACCATTTGCCGAATTTGTTTTGCCAAATGGCGAATTATTTCGGCCGGGCCGGTGAATCGCAAAAATCACCGGCTGGAAATTGGGTAACAAATGGTTATGGCGATAATAGAAATTGGAAATTTAACTTGTCGGCAATGTGGTCGATGTAAAATATCGTTTAACGATTTGACAGTGTTTGCCGAAACAGCTCGAGACTCGGTTCGATCCTAGTTTACATTGTCCAGCGTAAATCAACGAGAGTTAATGCTGTATCTGGTGGAAATTATCCCGGCTGTTGCTACTTTGTCACAATTGTTTTCGAATTCGAAAGAACGATGGGTAAAATTTCCATAGAATCTCGGAAGGATTGGATCGAACGGAGATCAATTTACATTTCTCCGTAATTTTCGCGGACTCGTTCATTCGAGGAATCGATCGGGAGTACCCTTTCGATATAACATCTCTGCCAAGTTAAACGAAATTTTCCTCGTAATCGATCATTTTGATCGCGCAAATAAAAATTTTATTGCCCAGCTACGGTAACGAAGTTAAACGAGGGCGCGAGGAAATAGCTCTTAGCGCGATAAAAGGAATCGACAACGCCGCCAGTCTTGGAAATAATTGGTATTTTCGAGCACAGTGGAAGCTGGACGAAAAGTGGTTTCCTAAATTATAATGTAGTTTTATAAAATTTCCTGTTATAAATCTCTCGGGGTGTTGCACGCAACGAACTCTCCTATTACGATAAACTCGACTAACCATCGGTGCCGCCTCACTTTACGTACGTACCTACATAAACGCGTGTATATACGCGACTTTTTCTACCCTCCTGTTCATTATGAAATATCACTCGTCATTTTTCTCAACACGCACGGTTAATTATCCTCGTTACGATAAACCGAGGAATCGACTATAGTCATTTACTTCCCGATATGCCGAATAAAAGGTTGGCAAAGGTTATGTATAGGCGTTGGAGCAACTAACAAATCGTTCGACACGGAATTCCCATGCATGAAAGGTTCCGTAATAATCCTTCGCGCGAGTAAAAACGGAAAGAGAGAAATAGGAAGGACGGGGTACGAATAGATTCCATTGTTTCCAAGTCGGTCGATGTTGATAAAGTGCTTGGAAAAGATCGACCAGTTCAGATTCGCTGCCGCGACTCTAGCCAATACTGTTTCGAAAAACGAAACGACAAAATAGGTCACGAAAAAAGAAAAAAGAGAATTGCGTTATTCCTTTTTCCCTTTCACGGGACTAAATTGCAACGATTTTCTTGAAACGAGCGCGCGGTTAGCTCGAATGAAACGCGTTGGGGTAACGTTACCGCAAAGTTTGTCATCGCGTCGAAATCACTGAAACCGACGATTCAACTCGTGACACTAATTACTCGAACGAAAGCGAAGTAATTTGTTTAACAGATGCATCTATGGAACTTTGACTGAAACGACACAATGTAGTCCGAATATCCGCTTAAATCTATAGGAAGGCGAGCTATGTTTGATTCACTGAACGCGTTCCGGTTGTGTATTTTCCGTTCTATAATAGACTATCTGTCCATTACTCTTAACCGAAAGCTGTTGTTAATGTCTCTGCAAACGGCACAATCATCGATCCTAATATAGTACGAATCGGAAATAATTATCTTCGATCGCATTAAAACGCGTCAGGTAGCTTGGCGATATACCGAGGTGAACAGAGAGGATCTAACGATTCGGTGATAATAAAGGATAGAGGCTCGAGCGAGAGGTCGAATTGCAGGAAAGGTGGAACATGGCTAGAAAAATCAGAAGGCAAAGCGAAAAAAATTCATTAATCTACGCATGCCTCGCCGACTATATTATAAATTCCGCGTAACTGTGGAAGGTGAAATCTTGCAGTCGAGTAAACGCGTTAGGAAAGTCGAGAGGAAGTTTCGTGCTTGAATGTTTCCAACGAAACATAACTATTCTGCGGGAGAGGCTGGCACACTTGTCGAGGCAGACGTGCTGATGCTTTTTGGAATGCGAAGTTTTAATTATAGTCTTAACAACTCGTTACCCAACCGAGTGCTACTCTTGTCGCACGAGTGTGCTTTGTACGCACGTCGAGCGAACCTCTTGGTACATGAAATACGCGTGGCTATAAAATTTCCTGTCTTTGGTTCAACCGCGAGAGATCGCAATGGACATACCCGAGAGGGTAACGTTGTTATACTTTAGCAACAACTAGCCGAGAAGTTTCGACACGGTAGTTTTAGCGACGTACCTTGGAGAATTAGGAATAGTTACATTTTCATCGATTAGTTATCGCTCGCTCGGTTCCACGTTGCATCGAACATTCTCCTTCCAGCGTGATCTTCTTTTTAAAAGTATCAAAAGTATAAAAGGTAATTAAGAAGGGATTTTCATTGTCGCGTGTTGACGGAGAATACTAGTTTTAACGTGTGCTTCGCGTAAATTTTAATCTCACGATCAGAAGACAGCACTTGGTAATACGCGACTTTAATATGAAATAATTTAAAGGAACAATCGGATTTCCTTAAGAAATATAAGGGCCATTCGTAATATCCGTCTTCGTTAATTAATTATAAGCACCGGCTTCTTTGTTC